>BLKR01000151.1:0-600000 GCA_011170035.1 Teleogryllus occipitalis
CGGACAGACAGACGGACAGACAGACAGACAGACAGACAGACAGACAGACAGACGGACAGACAGACAGACGGACAGACAGACGGACAGACAGACAGTTTTACGTGTGTTCCCCTTATTACAGTATAGAGAGGTATACTTCTCAGAAGATATACGTATACACTTCATTAAATCTGCTGATGTTAACTATGTTTGTACATTTTTTTGCAATTAAAATATAATTCTAATCCTTTTTTATTAAAAGGCACAACTTTTTCTATTATGTGGAGTTAATTTTTGATGTGTATGAATGTGCATTGAAGATATATTCCGACAACATACAAATCAAAAATACATATAAATCAAAACATAAAAATAAAATAACTAAAATAAATAAAATCATAAGATATAAATCAAAAATTAACTTCAGGTAATAGAAAAATATTCTTCCTTGAAATAAATGAGAATTAGAAATGCATATTTAATTAAAAGAAAAGTTTTTATCCTTTGAGGAGTATATTACTTATTTATGAAATAAGTATCATGAGACATCTTAATACAATAGGAAATTAAAAGTTATCAAATTATATTATTAGGTCTAGTTTGATAAGCAATCAAACATAATAGAAGATGTTAGAACACAAATATTGTTCATTTTTAGAATTACCAATGTATAATTTTCAATTCAGAATACATTTTACTTCTCATCCTGACAAACTTGGCACACCGGATTTTGAGCTGGTTAATAGTTGTCCTTGGACTGTTAGGAGATATGGTGTCAAATTACTTAAGAATGTAATTTTAGTTTTATGAAGTTTGACTTGAAATAATCAAAGTGGATAAAATTTATTTAACTTCCAAGATGTTCAATGCAACACCTGTATCTTTCAAAGAAATCACAAATAAAGAAGAGAAAAGAAATCGCTAATTATTTTTTCATTTATGTTTTTCTTTTATGATACCTTTTCACTTATGTTCAAAATGACTTTTAATTTATGAATATTTATATACTTTTATTTATTTATAGTGTTGTTGAATGTATGACACCTATCAATTTTCATTTCTTAAGCCTAAAATTTTACATAGTGAAAATGGAAAAGCATTCCTCTTTCATTAATTATAATTTATTATTTAACATCCTATAAAATCCTTTTAATACCAAATACATACAAATAATTCATAGCACTTCTTAACCCATGATGTACCTAATGTATAACTGACTGTCGGTTTTCATATTAAAGATATTTACTTGGAAGTAATTAATTTTGTATTTTGTCAATCAGTTCTCAGGGAATGTTTACTAACTCGAATCATTTTTCCCCACAGAAATCTTTGAACATAGTGTAAATATTGTCCAAGGTTGTGTAATTAGAAGAACCCAAAATTTAATAAAATATTAAATAGCAATTAATGGTTTTGTGTTAATTATACATGACTAACACTTCAATTAAGCATTGCTTTACCTGTCATGAATTGATGAACAAATGAATTACAGTATTTAAATATTACCATAATTTCACAATTCACTAACAAAATCTGTAGGTCAATGATCAATAATTAAATGGGTGAAAACTAGAACAGTATAAACATTTTATAAATTCTGAGAAAAACATGTTTATAGTAGGCTGTATTTCAGTGCCAATGTAAATTTGTGTATTTAATAAACAATTGAAATGCTGTGGTTTTAATAATGAAACAAAGGAACAAAATTTTAGAGTGATATTGAATTAAATAAACAATTTTTTTATTTATAAAATATCACTGTTCTGGTTTTCACCCATTCAATTGATCTTACTCATAATGATTAATCAATACAAATTATAAACATTATTCTCATTAATTGTGGAAATTTTCATTCGGTGTTGATGACGTTCTTATGCAAAGAAATAAAAGAGGTCATCTTTGCCAATGTTGACGAAGATGACCTCTTATTTCTTCGCATTATTCTAATTGCATAATTTTAAACAGCACAATCATTAATTTGAAGTTTTTCAACATGTGAGAGAAGTGCGAACAGAATTCCGATAGTTTTCACAAGGCATACAGTGAATGTCAAAATTATTGGAACACCTTAAAAATCTGAAAATATGAGTAAATTTTACACAGATAATGTAATATAAATGACAAATTTTCAGCAGAATTAAATGCATTATACACAGTAAAGTTGCTACAATAAAAAAAACACGTCAACTGAAGTTCAGAAAATTGAAAAACCAGAAATATAAACAAATATCTCATATACGCAAATATAAGAAAAGGAAGCCAAAACACACAATTATTGGAACACACAAACTCAAACACTGTAATGGCGTCCCTGGAAGTTACCGCAGATGCACCGTCTGTGAACTGACCTTCACCTTGTCACTCGGGACTCACCTGTTAATCCTTAGCTGTAACGGTTTTCTTATCCATTTATTTTCCAGTATTCATCAGTCTGTGATTCAAAAGTGTACGATACTGAAGTATTTGTTCATCAAATGTCGGTATGGTGCACAAAGAAAAGGAAACAAGTGTATTTGTTCATCAAATGTCGGTATGGTGCACAAAGAAAAGGAAAAGTGAAGAAGAGAGATAATAATTCACTTGCGTAATGAATGCAGATCTTTGAGAGAAATCGGAAAGATTGTGCAATTATCACAAACTACAGTGCTTAATGATAGTTGACAGGAACTGTGTTCTGACGAACAAATGCAGGCGTGGACAACCACAGTTGCTGAATGAACGAGATACAAGAATTATTTTCGAGACATTGAAGTATATCCAAAACTTAGTGCTCCAAAACTTGCTTCTGGAATAGACATTTCTCCAAGTGCAGTTTGCATAATACTAAGAATTAGTAGGTACTATGGACGTGTGGCGCATAGGAAATCCTGAATCAATGACATTAACAGAAAAAAGCACTCACTAAAAAAATATTGAAACAGTTCCCAATAAATGTGGAACCAATTTATTTTTACTGATGAAAATAAATTTAATATTTTTGGCGCAGATAAGAGATGTATAGCACGGAGGAAGATTACCTCCAGCCCCCAGTGAAATACAGAGGTGGTTCTGTACACGGCAGGGAGTGTACAAGTGCTTCTGGTGTGGGGAATCTTCATTTTATAAATAGTACAATGTACCGTGCAATGTACATCAATATTGTGCAAAGTAAACTACACAAAAGTGCTGAAAAAATGGGTCGCAAAGACGATTTCATTTGAAGAAGGACAATGATCTAAAACGTGAAACGCAAGAATGTGGATCCTTTCCAATACACCACGATATCTGGAAATGCCCCCACAATCTCAAGACATGAATCCTATTGAATATTTATGGGATATTTTGGAGAAAAAAATTAGGAACAAACTGATTTTATGTAAAAATGTTCTTAAGCGCATGCTATAGGAGGAATGGGACAGTATCTTGCCACCTATGACGGCAAAGCTTGTAAAATTAATACCAAGACTAATAGAAGCCATCATAAATGCCAAAGAACATCTCATCAAATATTAATTTGTTTTTAGTTGCAATTTCATTTAATGTTTAACCACGAGTCATATGGCTGTTCCAATACTTTTGGCTTTTTTTTGCGTACTAATGTCTATAAACTTCCTTTTAGGTTGTCCAATAAGTTATGTTATTGTAATGATTAGACATCGGATGTTTAGGCACTAAAAAATCGTCTTTTAGGCGCCTAAAAAGGCACTGAAAAAGTCAAGAATAAGGAGAAAAAGTCACTGTCATAAGTTACATACACAATAAAATGGAAAAATTATAATTTGTGTCTTTATTAATTTGTAAACTTGAATGGACAAAACCAGTTCGTATATTTTAATGTAGAACTAGATTTACATATTTACAACTCCTCTACATTTTATTCTTAGTAATATTTACATATTACCAGTAATTTTTCAAGGATCACAATTTCAAATTTGCGACGACTGGGAGACAAAATCAGTTTGAATGCGGAGAAGGATATCTGAACGATGTGACTGGCATATTTTAGCAGTCCAACACTAGCAACACTGAAACCTGGGAATTTATATTTATTTCCACTTAAAATTTCGGTTCCCTCGGTGTATTGTCAATCGTCCATGTTCTTAGATCAAGGCTGGTATTTATGAAATAGGAAAATGGAGAAAAATCTGTTGGTATACTTTTAGGAATTCTCTCGTAATTTTAAATTTCAAGCTGTGAATTGAAAGTTTCGTAATGAATGGTCACGTTGGACCATCGCCGATTTTCTGATATCTTAGCATTGTATACAAATGTAATAAATAAAAGGAAAAAAAGTCCTAAAAAGGCATTTATGCTAAAATAAGCAAAAATAAGCATTATAAAACTTCGTCACATGTCATCATCTGTCATGATTTGTGGACATATTTTATCAGCCTTTAAATAAGTTCTCTAGAAAAAAATAGGCATTTCCCTAAACATCCGATGTCTAGTAATGATCTACCATTTCGAGACAAAACCCCCAGATGCAACTTTACAAAAATGTGACAAGGAATAAACTTGTGTAGCGATTACAACGATGCCGACAGAAAACATTTTACAAGTCAAAATTAAAATAAAGTATTAGAGCGCGTGAAATTTGTGAAAATTGAACATAATCGTCCGGTAGAACAGAAATTATGGAATTAAATAAAACAAACGGCATCAAATTCGGTCAACGCATTCGGAAGATATAAATTAAAATAGAATTGGAATTTTTTTTAATGTAACGAGCAGAATATGGCCATTGTTGAGCTAGAAAAGAAAGATTGTAAACATGTTTTTTTAAGAATTATAACAAAAACGCACAAACCGATTTGGCTGAAACATGGGGAAACAGATTAAAACACGGGGAAGACGACAAAATTAGTGTCAACTTTGTCGCATGTGCGGAAGCAAAATTATAACATAATATTTGGAAATTTGCAAAGAACTAATAGTATAAACAAATGACTCCATGTTACGAAGAGAAGAAAATCAGCGGAATTAACTGCAGATTAAAAGCAAGCGAGTGGCAACTATTTTGTTCGAGAAGCATTTTTGTAACAATGTAAGTTGCTGAAAAAAGTTCGATGTGAGCTCAGATGTGTCGTGGATACCGGGGATGAAGGTTCGTGTGCGCGGAATTGGGGCGTAGTCAAATTTCTTTCAAAAGTACGACATTTCGAATAGGGAGTAAAGTTGCAATAATTATTGGGATTCTGGAGTGTTAGCAAAAATTCGGGAGTAAATATTTTTGTTTCAAGTAGAATTTTTTTTTGTGATTACGGACAATCAGATGTGATTATTTATTGTAAGGAACTTCAACGCGACGAACATTTCGTTATAAGATGTACAAGAATAGATGCTGAAATCAGAACAATTGGACGTTCATTTTGAATGCGAGTGATGTAAACAGTAGTAATTTCGAAGAAATTACTTTTGCTATAACGCGAAAATTAGTTGGTTTTTGTTTTGTTTTGTATTGCCGAACAATACGCAACGAATACATGAAATTTCATCAAACGGTGACGGACTAGCAGCTAAGTAGTATCATTTATGCGGACAATAGCGGTTCGCGATAATCGGTTTCCGAAGGCGACCGCGAGCAGGAGTGGACGGCGACCGCACATCGGAAGGTACCAGGTGGCTGCCACCAGACGTCATTGTCACGAGAGCTGAGCCGCAAAACAGGGAAGTGACACGTGTGCGTGTATGACTTTCTTTGCCGACACTTCATCTGAAGACGCATTCCGGAGCTGAAAGGAATTGTTGAAGACCAAGTTTTGTTTAACAAAATTAAATTAGGAAATGGTCAAAAGAAAATCGGGGAATGCGCATTCATGTATGAGTGAGATTTCATGTTATTTTGTTATGTGTGAATGAGTTTCTTTGTTGTGTATTGTTTTGTTTTCATTTTATATGTCTAGGTCATAGGATTACTGGGTATCAGTGTGGAGGGAAAGACGGTGAGTTGTGAGCAGTAATAAACGAACGAACAAAAATATTGTTCGTTTTTACCATCGAGAGTATGCGTCGTTATTTGTTGTAATACCCTAGCACGCACAATCCAGTCACCTCGCTTGAATTCCTGTATAGGACCACCACCTTATCCACGGCTGCAGGTTATAAGAAATGTTCTAAAAACTAGCTAGCAAAAAGGGGCAAACGATAGATTCAATCAAGTACGATACAAAATATTGCAAGGATAGGCAGGACAGCCGAGCGAGGAAGGAAGTAGGAACCATTACATTATGTTTTTGTTTGCTAATAACAATTAGAAAAAATACACAGTTTTCAATTCGACCTTAAATTTTTCATTTGTGTTTTATTTTACACCTGAAATTTATTCATTTACTGAAATTTCCAAGGTGTTCCAATACTTTTGACACTCTGTACGTAGGGTTTGGCAGTATATTCATCATTCTCCTGTATGATTTAATTCATTCAGTCACACACATAATCAAGAGCATTTGGAAATTATTTGTATCAACTGGTACAATTTTTCGTTATTAATGATAGCGTAATACAATAAATCTCTCGTGGAAACCATTTATAATCTTCAAATCATGAAAATACATTCAACTACAAAATCTACTCAGTTGATACTGCTACTCAGCTGACCGGCGGAAGATTTTTCGGAGAGCAATGTGGTCTTCGGCGATGCTCATTTGTAATAGAAGCTGTCATTACAATCGTCTACTGCCCTGAACACGCTATACAGGTCCCTTATATGACAACTTCCTATTGTTAATCATTTTGCAAAATGCTCAATGAAATAAAAAAATCATGCACGCCTGCCCGCACACACACGCACATAGTCATGCGCCATCCCCCCCTCTCTCTCACACACACTCACATATACATACATACATACTGCGACGGAACACGTCGTCTCTCTTTACGCGACGCTTCGGCATTCATCAACCTTTGAAGGGTCAGGGCGCTTATACCCCACGAGAAAAATTTCTAGCGTGGGTATCACCAGTAACGTGCGACGTCCTCTCCACCGCTCCGTCGCCGGGCCCTACCAGTTGTTTATTCTTTTTGTAAATTGTTTTACACTCCTAGGAAACCCTACTTGGTACGTGACTTAGGAAACTCACACACATTTAATGATAGGCGCTACGATTTGCTTTGAAAAACAATTCATTAGTCGAAAGATTCAACAATACAAATTTTACAAAAATACAATGTGCAAGCCTCTGCCTTGCACCGGTGTTTAAATTGCAACAAGCAATTTTTCTTTCCTAAAGTACTTAAATTACCACAAGCATTTTTTCCTTCCTAAAGGCAAATCTCCACTAATCTCATCATGATTTTAAACATTTTAGTATTCATGAAATAACACTCATCATAAACTTACGCTACCAGCTGGCACGGAATTGAAATATATACCTGTTATTTCCTCGAATCTTATTTCGCACACTACTACTGCAATATTAATCTGTTTAATTTTTATGCTACGCTTTCATTCGTAAATGGAACCACTTAAATTTAAGTACAGCTTATGGGAGGCTAGAAATGCCTTCCTGCCCAAATTCAAATTATAAAACAATTTTAAAATGAATTCTAAAACAAAATAAATTTTCCTTTGAATCTAATTTGACATTCAGCTTTCTGACAGTCTTTATAACTTTCACGGGTATTCACTCTCGTCATCAATGTCTCGGCGGCGTGTACCTCGGGATTTCACTACTCTTTGGGCAGCGTGCTCGCAGATTCGGAGTCGACGTCGGGACGGGTCGGCCGCGCCTGCCCGCTTCGGGACGGACGGCTGCGCTCCGCACGACTCGTACTGATGCGTCGGCGTCGGCGGTGACCTCCACGGCGTTCCCCTCAAGCAGCTCTCCTCCTCGCGATGTCCCAATTCTTGTACCACCTTCTCGGATGTGCACCGAGTCGAGTTTCACTCACGTTCGGATAGTCCGTGATAATTTGTAACTTTGATTCTCTTCTTCTGGGTAGAAATTCTTCGCAGACGGCTTTCCGGGCGGCGTGCGGTTTGTAACTAGTGGTCTGGCAGTTTTTATTATCAGCTTACGGCACACGTTTCCGCAATTTCACAATACTAGCGTTCTCTCACCGCTCGGGCTTGATTCTACTGAATATAATCTTCATTGTTTGAATCAGCCTTCGTGCTGCAATTACGGGCCAAACTGTCTTTATGCACTAACAACATTCAACTGCACAGTTTTCGTGGCGACAAGTTAACTTTGCGAAAAGCAATAGTTTCCTGCCACTCGTGAATAGAGCACTGTCTGCCTAAACTCGTCTCACCTACTTTTCTTCTCGCACACACCTCTAACGAAAAACTCGTCCGACTTCCATGAAATTTTAGAAGGGAATGTTCGCTTCCGCGAACACCTGGGATGTCCGATTTCAGACACCTCGCGTGACTGATGGCAGCCTCGGGTCTTATCGGCCCTTGCCTAATTGGCTGATCTCATAATGTCACCGGTTTGAACTTAACCGTCGCTGCGCGTCACCCTCTGACGTCAACTGCGCGCGTTCTTCAAATCTCACGATGGCTACTCATGGAATGTGGCCATCTCTTGATTAACACATGAGAGGAATGGACTACGCCCGTTTCGTCTCAATACATACATATCTACATACTGAAACATTTATTAATTTACTAATAAATGTAACTCGTAACTAATTTCCGAATTTATAAATAATTTGGGCGCCAGGAAAAGTTTACACTTGAATTCCTCATTATCGATTACGGTCTTCGGATATATTACAAATAAATGTAAATCCCGCTAGTTCGGTCGACGAGTTCTTGTGAAATAATTGTTGCTACTTACTCCGCAACCAATTACTCAATCTGCCATCCATATGAAGTAGCGATGAATCTGAAAATAATTCTAAAATGTCTAATCAAGGATTGCACGTAATGGCAAATAAGAATAAGCTTTCTTGCAAATTATGAATTATAATTTATTATGCATGCCAAAAGTTATCAGACTATCATTGATTATTACAAGTTATTGTTAGGTCATGACCATTTTTCTCGTTATTGCAATAACAGCGTTATAGAACATTTGATCCTTTCCTGCCTCTTCGTGCGCACGTCGCTCGATGTCGCCACATACAATAGTCTGATCTTCCTTCTTATCTTATTATCCTTATCTTAGGGGCCGCAAATATAATGAAACTCAATACCGTTTAGGCAACGAAAATATTCCAAGAGTCTTGTCTTGTAAGTACCTGGGGATAACTTTTGATAGCAAATTGAGTTGGGAAAACTGTGTCGTAGGGGAAGCCTGGAGGTCCTTGCATTTTACTATGCAAATACTAAGAAAGAGGACTGCGAAAGCGAGAGAATTAGCTTATTTATCTCTAGTTCGTCCATTAATGGAATACGGGGCTGTTTGTTGGGACCCTTATAGAAATTCCCAAAAGGAATATTTGAATAGAGTACAGAGAAGAGAGTATACATTTACTTTCCGAGGGAATAGGAAGAATGTAGAAGCGGAGTCTCTAGAAATTAGGAGAGTTAAGGCAAGACTGTGCCCTGTACAAAGCGTATGCCGATAATCCAGCTTGGAAAGATATCTCCATCCGACTGCGTAACCTTCATACTTTGGTAGGGGAGATCACAAGCACTAAATTCAGTTTAGGCCACAGAGAACAGATGTTGGAAAATTGTCATTTACAAATAGAACAATAATGGACTGGAATAAGTTACCTGCGACAGCCTTGGAACCCTTTCCTCTAGGTGTTCAAAGATTTAAAAATAAATTAACTAATGGTATTTGTAAACTTTATTAATTTAGTAAGTTGACTATTATATCACTTACTATTTGATTATTATTATTATTTTTATTGCTATTATTATTATTATTGTGTTAATTACTATTAAATGCATTCCTGTACTAAATATATAATTATATTCAAAGTAGTATTGTATTGAAGTGTGGTGACGTGTTGTGCAGTGTAGTGCAGTATAGAAGTAGAAAGAGAAGTGAATTTAAAATGTTGTGAAGTACAGTGAAGTGAAGTGAAGTGTAATTAAAAAGTCATGTAGTCTTGTATTTGATAGTTTAAAATAACTGTGTAGGTCAACCATAAAATATAGTTAATGCTATTATTATCATTATTATTATCATCATTAGTGTTGTTATTATTGTTATTATTATTGTTATATCTTTAAATAATTTTAAATTACATTGTTAAGTAATTTAAAGTTAATATTTGTAATATGTGAATTGTAGTGTTCTGCCACCAGATTGTATATACCTACATGCAGAATAATCTCTCTCTCTCTCTCTCTCTCTCTCTCTCTCTCTCTCTCTCTATCTATCTATCTATCTATCTATCTATCTATCTATCTATCTATCTATCTATCTATCTCTATCTATCTCTATCTATCTCTATCTATCTCTATCTATCTCTATCTATCTCTATCTATCTCTATCTCTATCTATCTCTATCTATCTCTATCTCTATCTATCTCTATCTCTATCTATCTCTATCTATCTCTATCTATCTCTATCTCTATCTATCTCTATCTCTATCTATCTCTATCTATCTCTATCTCTATCTATCTCTATCTCTATCTCTATCTATCTATCTCTATCTATCTATCTCTATCTATCTCTATCTATCTATCTCTATCTATCTATCTCTATCTCTATCTCTATCTATCTATCTCTATCTCTATCTCTATCTATCTATCTCTATCTATCTATCTATCTCTATCTCTATCTATCTATCTCTATCTATCTATCTATCTCTATCTATCTCTCTCTCTCTCCATCTATCCATCTCTCTCTCCATCTATCCATCTCTCTCTCTCTCTCTCCATCTATCCTCACTCTCTCTCCATCTATCATCTCTCTCTCCCATCTGTCATCTCTCTCTCCATCTATCCATCTCTCTCTCTCCATCTTTCCATCTCTCTCCATCTATCTCTCCATCTATCTCTCTCTCTCCATCTCTCTCTCTCTCTCCATCTCTCTCTCTCTCTCTCCCCATCTCTCTCTCTCTCTCTCTCCATCTATCTATCTCTCTCTCATTTATCTATCTCTCTCCATTTATCTATCTCTCTCCATCTATCTATCTCTCTCTCCATCTATCTATCTCTCTCTCCATCTATCTATCTCTCTCTCCATCTATCTATCTCTCTCTCCATCTATCTATCTATCTCTCTCTCCATCTATCTATCTATCTCTCTCTCCATCTATCTATCTATCTCTCTCTCCATCTATCTATCTATCTCTCTCTCCATCTATCTCTCTCTCTCTCCATCTATCTATCTCTCTCTCCATCTATCTATCTCTCTCTCCATCTATCTATCTCTCTCTCCATCTATCTATCTCTCTCTCCATCTATCTATCTCTCTCCATCTCTCTCTCTCCATCTATCTATCTATCTTATCGAAGTCCACGATGATCAGCGACCAAGTCGAAACTTCCTCCAACCACTTCCCAAGCACTGCCTATACTCTTTATCTTGCGCCTCAGGTGGGCACCTATTTCAAACTGATTACTTTCCCCGGTCGGAATAATATGGCAAATCACAATTCACTGGTAAAAATTTTAAGTCAAGTCTTGTAACTCCACCGCGAAAATATTCTAAGTTCACTTCCTAGTTCACTCATAATATTACAAGTCCGAGTTTGCAATGGTACAACACATATTTTCCCGTTGCACACCTAATGCGAAAATATTCTAAGTTCAAGTTAAATGTTCGAGTGAACATTTAACATTTCGTGAGAGTTCACGAAATATTACAAGTCCCGATTTGATAATTAACCACAAGAAAAACCGCACAAGCGATCCGCTCACCACCACGACACGAGTCGGAATGCCCTAATTCCCAATCTGGTCCACCTTAAAAGCTCACTGTGCTTTTTTTCTCCATTGTTTTTTTTCGCGTTGCTATGGTGTACCCTGCGTATCTGCACCATAGAAACCCACATCTCAGAACGAATTCTATGTTAATTCCCGTCGAATCTCATGTGAAATTTGTTCCAACAAAACGAGTTCGGCTGCTTCACAAGGGCTAGTCCAACCCCTGTGAAGGGTCCTAAACCCTACCCCTATCCTTATTCCTTCCTAATTCTGGCCGCTGGGTAGTGACGCAGGAGCGCACGGTAGAAGGCGCGTACGCGGAGATGCTACCTGGCGGTCCTCTTGAGAACCGACTACGACGAGACGCGACGCGACAGACAATGTTAACGGATGATTACTCCATAAAACAAGCGCAGTAATGGGAGGATTACTCCGAGAAGCGCAAAGCGCTCAACGCCCCCCAAGGGGCTTGGAGACGCGTTGCGTCGAAGTAGACGCAACAAATTAAAAAACCCTCACAACAACTCGCGTTGCTACGGTGTCATCTGCATATCTGCACCATAGAAACCCACGTCTCTTGCAATATCTACAACTTTTTGACCTTTATTTGCCTAAATAAAATGTCCGTCATTTTTGGTATGTCACAATACATTACACAGAAAGTTTGCTGGGGTCAACGGTACATTCGTCGCTCACATTCAATCCTCCTCACTGAGAAAAGAAATCGATAGCCTACAGGCTATGTGTCGAGTGCTTTATCCTCTGAGCAAAACCCAAGGGTTCGACCGAACCGCTGAGCTCCGGAACTGCCTACGCAACGGCGCAGAGCCCTCGCAGCTCTTCCTTAGTGACAACTGATTCTGAGAATGCATCGGCAGCACCAGGAACGTTGCGCGAAGTCTGTCAACCGGTGTCAGATCTCTGACGCGTTCGTCCTTTCACAACTGATGACAAAGGCCATATCTGTTGGTCTCCTATAAGTGCAGTGACAGGCGTTCTTAACAATTCTACCGACGTCAGACGTCAGTTTTTAAGAAATCTGAAAAGGAATCTTACATATCGTGCGCTTGACATACTAAATAAATATATTTATTTAGTCAAAAACTGTATATGACATATGGGAGAGAAAATCATCTGCACTCGCTTTCTTGAGTTACACTCTATGATTGGGCACTTATTAGACCATTATTGTGAATATTTTGCTACTAAAATGCAAAAGTTAAATGTATTCATATATTTATTGTTTACTTATTTATTCCATATAGAAATAACATTTTAAGGGATCCATTTTGCAATAACTGTACTTGGATTATTCATGCAAGAGTTCGACTCAGTGCCCGACTTTGACTTCTGTGTGCCCTAGGCTGTCAAATGTTTTAGCGCGCTTTTAATTTTCTTTTTTTTTTTTACATCAAAGTAATTTATAATATTTTGAATAAAAAATTGTTTTACAATATTTGTAACCAACGCAAATATTGTGTGTATAAATAATAAATTAAACAGTGCTTGATTTATAAAATTTTAGGTTCCGACCCCCCCCCCCAAATTAATGATTAATTTAATAGAAATAGATATATATTTATATTATAATTTAAAAATTATTTTCGAGGTACCGGAACGCCGTTCCGTCGCGTTCCGCCAGAAATGAAGCCTGATTATACGTATACGTATAAATAGTTCTCGTTACATTGATTTAATAACTACACGATACTTATTTATTAATTTAAACTGTATATATCAATGGATATATATTTCATTAATTAACATTTTCTTTTTTTACAAATATGGAATATTTCTATTAAAACATTCAAAAGTTCATGCATCCGCTGACATTCGTTCGACCTCCAAAATTGCCCGCCCCAGGCTGCAGCCTACTAAGCCTGTTCGGTACTGGTTCGACTGTCTCATCTTTCTGAAACTGCACTGTAACCACCCATTTTTGTCATCCTGCACGCCCTCTGAGGAAATGAACACCTTAACGACAGATATACTGATAACGACGTTGCGACGCAAGAGTAGAGAGTTTGTGAACGCCTTAGCGGAATCCTCTATCGATCTTCTGCACACGCGTAAATGCACAAAAGTGATGCGAAATTAAACTGAAGATCGATAGTGCTTCAGCGTTCGATGGTGCACAAACTCTCAAGTAACGACCGCACGATCGGCGCGCGGCGATTTCCGTAAACAGATAGGAGGCAGGTCGCAGTTGCGTCAAGCTGGAACAGCCAAGTCAGCACACGACAACCAAACATGTCAAATCATTTATTGCTAATTAATTGCCACAATTTGGAATTAATTGCCACGTATTTTCGTGGAGAAAACGTGTACTAGTTGGAGGGACGTCAGCACACACAAGTTAAATTCGAGTCGTAGCTCAACGAAAACCATTAAATCATTTATTGCTAATTAATTGCCACAATTTGGAATTAATTGCCACGTATTTTCGTGGAGAAAACGTGTACTAGTTGGAGGGACGTCAGCACACACAAGTTAAATTCGAGTCGTAGCTCAACGAAAACCATTAAATCATTTATTGCTAATTAATTGCCACAAATTAGAATTATCATGTATTTTCGGCAGGAAATCGTCAATGTCAGCAGGCATGACGCAACCTCAAAAATAATAGAAAATAATCGAATATAGAGAGAACAAATGAGCACAATCAAATAAAACGATTATCATAATTTAAAAAACACTAATTTGTTACTCTAAACAGAAATTAATTGCTCCTGCCATTTATGAAATGCTCCTGCCATTTATGAAATAAATAATGTTAAAAAACATCATAATTATACAACCACGGACGACAATCGAATAGGAAATTGGAGAATACCAATGGATATTAACACCTAAAACCTCATTATATTTCAATACACACTCCATTTTAATATATTACACCAAAGATAAATTTATAAACGAAGCTGTGTAATAAATAAATATTGTTAAAAACCGAACTAGAGTTATCCAACCATGCCAGATATTCATATTCCAAAATAGAGAGAACCAACCAGCACAATCAAATAAAACCAAAAACATACTTTATAGACATTTGATACTACTTTTTTATTTCATACATAAATTAATTGCACCTGCCATTTATGAAATAAATAATTTTAAAAACTTTATAGTTATGCCACCACATACGACTTTCAAAGAGGAAATAGGAGAGTACCAACGAGCACGAATACACTAAAATCTATTAAATAATTAAATACAAATTTAATATTATTACCCCAAGATAAATGCTGCTGTGTATATAAACATTGTTAAAACTGCATCAGAGTTATTGAACTAAACCAGATATTCAAATTCAAAAATACAGAGAACCAACAAGCACAATCAAAGACCATAGTTTATCAATATTTGATACTAATTTTGTAATCTATACACGTTTTAATTGCTCCTGCCATTTTTGAAATAAATAATTTTTAAAACTTCATAGTTATGCAACCATGTACGACTTTTTAATAGGAAATTCGAGAGTACCAACGAGCACAAATAACTAAAATCTTTTAAATAAAAATACACATTCAATACTATTTTATTACACAAAAGATAAATTAATAAATGTTGCCATGTTTTATATAAATATTGTTAAATCTGCATCAGAGTTATTGGACCACGCCACATATTCAAACTCGAAAATAAAAAGAACCAATGAGCACAATCAAATAAAACCAAAAACATAGTTTATATACATTTGATACTATATTATTACCCTATACACAAGTTAATTGCTCCCGCCATTTATGATATCAATAATTTTACAAACTTCCTAGTTATGCAACCACGTACAACTTTCGAATTAGATTTTCGAGAGTACCAACAAGCACAAATAACTAAACTCTAATAAATAAGTAAATACACATTCAAAACTAGTTTATTACACTAGAGATAAATAAATAAATAAATGTTTTCGTATTATTTTATTTAAAAGATTTTAATTATTTCTGCTTGTTAGTACTCCCGCATTTCCTATTCGAATGTCGTACGTGGCTGCATAACTATGAAGTTTTTTATGAAACTATGAAGAATTTTAAAATTATTTATTTCATAAATGACCGAAGCAATTAAATTGTGTGTATAGTAAAACATTAGTAACAAATATTGATAAACTGTGTTCTTGGTTTTATTTGATTGTGCTTGTTGGTTCTCTGTTTTTTCGAATTAGAATGTCTGGCTTGGTTCGATAACTCTGATGCAGTATTAACAATATTTATATAATACACGGCAACGTTTATTATTTTATCTTTGGTGTAATAAATTATTATAGAACATGTATTTAATTATTTAATCGATTTTTGTTATTTGTTCCCATTAATAGTCTCTAATTTCCTATTCGAACTTCGTACATGGTTGCATAACTATTAAGTTTTCAAATTATATATCTCATAAATGATAAGAGCAATTAATTCGTGCATAGGGTAATACATTAGTATTGAATCCCTATACACTATTCTCGTGGTTTTATTTGACAGTGCTCGTTGGTTCTCTTTATTTTCGAATTTGAGTAACTAGTATGGTTGAATAACTCGTTTTAACAACTATATTTACACTATATACTACATTTATATACTACACGCTAACGATTATAAATTTATCTTAGGTGTAATAAACTAATATGGAATGTGTATTTATTTGTTTATTAGGTTTTGTTTATTTGTACTTACTGTAATTCCCCAATTTTGAATTCCAAAGTGTAACGTTGTTGCAAAAGCATGAAGATTTTAAAATATTTTTTCGTAAATGGCAGAAGCAATTAATTTGTGTATAAAATAAAATAATAGAAAATGAAATATCTATAAACTATGTTTATGGTTTTATTTGATTGTGCTCGATGGTTCTCTGCATTTTCGAGTTTGAATATCTGGCGTGGTCCAATAACTCTGATGCAGAATTAACAATATTTATATAAAACACGGCAACATTTATTACTTTATCTTTGGTGTAATAAAAAAGTATTGAATGTGTATTATTTTATTTATTTTTGCTCGTTTGTACTCTCGCATTTCCTATTCAAAAATCGTACGTGGTTGCATAACTATTATTATCAAATGTCTATAAACTATATTCTTGGTTTTATTTGATTGTGCTGGTTTGTTCTCTCTATTTTCGAATTTGAATATCTGGCATGGTTGGATAAATCTAGTTCGGTTTTTAACAATATTTATTTATTACACAGCTTCGTTTATAAATTTATCTTTGGTGTAATATATTAAAATGGAGTGTGTATTGAAATATAATGAGGTTTAAGGTGTTAATATCCATTGGTATTCTCCAATTTCCTATTCGATTGTCGTACATGGTTGCATAATTATGTTTTTTAACATTATTTATTTCATAAATGGCAGGAGCAATTAATTTCTGTTTAGAGCAACAAATTAGTATTAAGTGTTTTTTAAATTATGATAATTGTTTTATTTGATTGTGCTCATTTGTTCACTCTATATTCGATTATTTTCTATTATTTTTGGGGTTGTGTCATGCCTGCTGACATTGGCGATTTTCTGCCGAAAATACATGATAATTAATTCTAATTTGTGGCAATTAATTAGCAATAAATGATTTGATGCGTTTCCGTTGAGCTACAACTTGAATTTAACTTATGAGTGAGCTGGCGACACGTGAAGCTAGCACATACCCATTTTCTCCACGAAAATACGTGGCAATTAATTCCAAATTGTGGCAATTAATTAGCAATAAATGATTTGACATGTTTCGTTGTGAATAGCTGACTTGACTGTTCCAGCTTCATGCACCTGCAGGTTGCGAAAAGTCCCAATGCTATTCGTGGAAAAAACTACTTGTAATGCTTCATCGGTCTTAAAAATTCATATTTCTGAGTTTTGAAAGGTGCTGAACAAGCTGATAAAATCAATCCACGTATCTAGCTCGGCGTGCTGTTGCATGTGTTAGTCTGACCTGGCAAGCAGAGAAAAACATTGTGAAATTGGGAAAAACATTGCATAAAATGAACAAATGTCTGTATATTAGAAATATAATTAATGGATTGAATTATTTTCTAGCCTGTCAACTACTTTGGTATTAGTTCCACAAGTGTAGTGAATGTTGATTCGCAGGTGTCCCGAGTTAACTCCGAACCAGCAATGCCGCTGTCTCTGCTGTGACTCTGATCAGTAGAGACCGGATTTTTATGTAATTACATATGTTTTGTCTTTCTATTTACCTTTCTCAAAATTGTAACCTTGGCGAATCATCGCCATACTAACACAATATCCATTTTTTCATTACATATTTTTACATATTTAGTACTACCGGGTGATCAGTATAAAACACAACCCACAGCAGGCAGAGAGAAATGCACTGGTACCATGTGTGAGCAGGTCGGATAGCGGCTGGTGGTTTCAAGCAGGTAAATTGACGGGAAGTATGCTTAAACCCCTCTCCCACTAACACCACCCTGATGAGAAGAGCAGGTGACCACCATTTCCACGAATTCAATGAGAAGGGAATGCGCCTGCTTGTTTGGCGTCGAAAGAAAATTGAATTGTCAAGAACAATGATTCCTTCGTATATTGTTTAAAAGTGAAATAAACTTGCCATGTAAAATATATATTGAGGTCAATTTAATAGTAAACTTTGCTTGTTTTAGTTTCAAAACAAGATACATACGCTCCAGAAATGTATGTTTTATACTTTTCTGCTTTAAATAAATATTAACAAATTATAAATTCAGATTCGCAGAACAAATGTTTGTTGTTGTTGTTATTATTATTGAATAAGGTTACTTTAAAAATAGTTAACTAATTAAAATATAATGAAAATTAATTTCTCCGTTTATTCTGATACGTATCCACCTTTACTGTTTCTTTGAAAAACAACAGACCAATTAATCTGTGTCAATAAATGGCACACCATACTCCATTTTTGTTAATGCAATGGATCAAACACGCCTGTCTCACGGCAGCACTTCACTAACCAAAATATGGTACTCTTGTTCAGAATATACTCAGATGAAAATTTTTCTCCGAAAGATGCCCGGCACTCTTTGAAAGATTGCGTTTGGAAATACTCCAAAACAAAACTGCGTTGCTCTACGCTGAGGTGCATCATAAGTTAACTGTGAAAGAAGGAATCTATGAATGAAGACGCGGGCTGTTTTGTTTTGAGCAGGTATGACCCACACCACAGGAAGGGGGTGAGTGAAATGAAGGGAGTGGTGGTGAATGGAGTGTCGCTGAGATACAGTTGAAGGAGCTGTTCCAAAAGCAGAGTTGCAAAACTTTCACTTTTCTCTGAGTGCCTTGAACATCAGGGTTGCATTTTATACTGATCACCTGGTATAGATCATATTTTACATATTTTGCTATTTTCACAAAATATGTTTCATTCTATCAATTTTCTTCAATTTTATTACAATTTTTATATGAAAAGAAATATTTTTAAAAAATCAGCATTTTTCTTACTCTATTACAATGTGCTGTCTACTCTACGTGAATACGCGGTTGGATTTTCTCATAGGCCGGCACGTCTGCTTCAGTTTTCTCAGTGGCGGGAAGTGTGCATCAGTGACAGATCATTTTCACCTTTAGGTGTGAAAAGTATCATTTATACCGTGTTTCGTGACCTTTAACCTTAATTTTAGCTTAACTTTGGCGATCGCTGACTGTAACACTTCAATAGGGATGCTGTATGCTGCAGCGATTATTTACTGGTTGTAGTTTGTACGATGGCTTCTATTGCATCTAGTCTGTCTGGTAGAGACCTGGATAGCAATGAATGTTTTTACTACTGGCGGGAAAAGTGTATGGTGCAAAGTGTGCATCAACTTACGTTCTCCATATAATTTTTAAAACGTTTGTATTATTTTTAAAAATTATTTACGAAATTTTTTAAAAATGTAATTTTGTCTTCGTAAATGTGTTTTATAATATTTTTAATATTACATATAATATCCCATTTTCCATATTTATTACAAATTCTTACTGTTTTTATTATATATTTATGTACATATTTTGATGTTTCATTCTACACATTTTTCCTGTCTCTACTGATCAGGAGGTGAAAGGGTTCGAATCATAAAGGTGGCGCAATTTTCGGCACTAGCTTAATTTAGCTAGGTTAAATTGAGCCACTATCTGTAGGAGAATTCTAGCGGCCGGCTACTCTGATCAATACTTGGCGAATGCCCGAGCATTACTTGACAAAACGGACCATGGGCCGCACGCGATCTTTCCTTCTTTGTCCTAATTACTCTCACACATACAGGCTTACATACTACCACACTTCTCTGAAGACCAGTAGAGAACTTTAAAGTTTTTTCCCGGCTGGGGCGGTGCCCCGCTTCTTGGAGATTCTTGGAGGAGCAAGCCGAAATGTAGGTCAGTGCCGGATCTCAAGATCTAACGTCTGAGGAGCACCATCACCTCCCGAGATAAAACATGGTATTGCATAAACGGGGCTAATGACAGTTAACATGGAAACGGTCGGAAACATCAATAATTGTGGAGAATCCAGTGTTCCTCTCCTGCTAGTGAAATGTGGCGTCGAACTGTATATGTCGGCTTCAGGGGCTCATCCTCCGATCAGTCGGAACAAACAGCTGTCAGGAGAAGAATTCTAGTGGCCAGCTGCTCTGATCAGTAGTTTTTCGTGGATTCTTCAATCGGTACCAGACGAATGCCGGAGCAGTACCCTAACCAATGGGCCACGGACCGCGCGCGATCATTCCTTCCTCTACCTTGTCTCATCCTCACCACTTACACACACACTTCTACATGCACTGCACTACCGCACTTGCCGGGAGATACCTGGTTGAGGGAAACCCTGTTAACCGACGGTATTTCCGCGCCGGATCTCGACAGCAGGGGAAGATCACCGCCATCTCTCGAGGAAAACGCGTGCACTACACTTACGGGACTAATGATCTTAGCCGTTGACGCGCCCGGAATCACTAAATCAATCAGAACAATTTCCAGGCTCTGATTGGTGCCCCAAGGTGTCTAATAGTGTATTGCATGAAAGAGTGTGTATGTAAGGCAAGGAACGACAGATAATGCGCGATCATTGGGCCGTTTGTTTAAGTCCTACTCAGGCATTCGCCTTTTACTGATCGGAGAAATCACACACAACAGTCTGAAAATTTTCAGAAAATTTCTTTCCGAGCCAACGGCAGAACTCGATCTAGCGAGAATATAGCTAGTGTCGAAAATCCGCTATCGCGGAGACTGGAACCCCCGGGCAGAAACACTGCAGTGTTGTTTCATAGTCGTTTCTCTGAGCCATCGCAACAATAAAAATCATAATAATTTCCCCCAAAATACCTGTATGATTCTACTGAAATACTGGCATTTTCATAAGAAAAAACGTTATAAAAATCTTTAAATAGAGGTATGGACGTCGGATAAAGGTAAACTACCTCTAAAAATTACGGTATTTGACGTCTTATATTAGTGTTTTAAAGGTATTTTGAATAAAGGTACAAGAGGTAAAGGTATTTCTATACCGGTATAAATACCTTTACCATTATTTCAGTACTCGGTCCCTGAAATAAAGGAGGAAGAGAGAAATTAGGAAGGTTTCATGACAATACAATATGGGTACTTTCACATTTTAGATTTTCCATTCCCAGTCCACAGAAGGAATGAAAGTATCAGTATACCACCAATGAAGTAATTCCTTTAGAGTCGTATACATTTACAAAAGCCTAAGAAAAAAGAAATGTTTACTACAAAATTAATGAAAAATGCACCAAGATCTTTGAAGAATTAAAATTAGCTCACCTTTGCATGTTTCAATTCCAGCTCTGCAAGATCTACTAAGTTCTTTCTGAACGCAGCAACACGTCTAGTCTTGAAATCCATAAGTTCTGTAATTGACACACAGAACAAAAATCTTTGAGATAATATAAATAATTCTCACACTTCATTACAGGACATAAAATAATTAAACCAATTGATGTCACATATGTTCCAGAAAAAAAATTGCTAAATCTTATCTTTTAATGTATCACAACTTCATTTTATTAAGTTTCTAGAAAAAATTGTAAGATTTAATATTCTAATCAGGAACTACATTCTGGTTCAAAAGTCAGAGAAACAAAAGGGGACTCCAATATTAATCACTATAGATAGTAACAATTTAAACAATCAGATCAAAATATTTTTCAAACAACTTTTTAACTTCACATTTGTCAAAACGGTTGCCTCTTTATAATAAGTTCATGTTATGAAAGACCATCACAACATAAAATCAAGGAAGAGTGCAAGCTGTGACGGTCTATTCAGACGTTTCCAGAATAAATACAGAAACATTGAATTAGGACTAAAAAACACATTAATTTCGTATGTCAATAACGAACACATGTGAAGATGCACGAGAAAAGCACAGCACTGGAAGCTGTTTTCTTTAATTTATTGATTTTCTAAAGAACTGCGCTCAAAATAGACTGTGAGAATTTCAATAAATAAAAACAGGACATATTTACAAATAATGACACGTCGCAAGCATATAATGTTTCATAAATTAAAAGATTTCCTTGATAATAAATTAATTTTTCATATACGGAATGAGACAGTTGAATGTTCTCACAAACGTGATTACTGATAATATATTCAAATAAGAAAACAAGTGATTGGAAAAGGGATGACGAACATTAAAAATATCTTGGGATATATTTAGAAATTTATGGCAATTCTAAAAGGCTATTAAAGACAATATAATATTAAAAAAAAAGACAAAAAGAAACAGTCGTATTGTCAGAAAAGAGTTGTCTTTACGTGGTATAGTAGAATCAAAAAGTCCGAGGTGACAGATTCCGTGGTGAGCGCATTGAGTGGTTTTGGTTGTACGGATAGTAATGTATGAGATCTCGCGTTGCCGTAGTGGACGCATCGCGTGTTAGATTTGAAGTTCCAAAATTTTATGAAGTTCTCGTCAAAAAGGGAAGGTTAAAAACATATTTTTGGTTTTTTTCTATCATCAAAATTTATAGCAGGGTCAAGACTGTGTCTTTGGGGATAAGTCATTTTTTTTTAAACTGGTAAAGAGCCCTCAAGTGAATGTTAACAAGTAATTGTGTCAATGTTGGAAGAAAAGATGTATTGTAAATATTAGATTGTAGATCATTATTCAAAAGGGTATTTTATGTGTTTCTGTTTTTCTTTTGTGATGTAATCACATGTGTGTTCATGTCATAAGAGAGGTAGAATTCGCTTAATATTATTGTCAAAAGACTACGGAATAAAACAAGCCGGTATTCTTAAAAGGTTTTATGACAGAATTTTGTGGAGTTGTTATTGTTATTATTATTACTATTATTACTACTATTATTATTACTATTATTATTACTATTTTATTGTTTTTGTTTTTTAAATTATTACTTGTTGATTTAATTCTTGATACATTGTTATTTCATTATTAGTATACAACCTATTTATTTACTTTACAGAGTTGAATTGTTCTCTTCATAATTTTATTAATTTTGATTTGTTATTGCCAATTGCCACGATATTGCTTGTTTTAATTGCCTAACATGCACTTAATTTTTTTCTTTATTTTATTTCTTTTTATTTATTTTATTTTTATTATTTATTTTTATTTGATTTTTTACATAGATCTTAATATGTAAAAGATGTTTTTGTTCTTGTTATTATTGTCCTATATTATAGTTGGTGAGAATGTTTTATTATACTTCAGTTGATATGGTTCATTCAATAGAGAATTGAAAGGATCATAGTAAGCACAGGTACCACACCAAAAGAGACATAAAACTCATCCCTCGCTGACAAGTGCTACTGGCACTTAGAGAAGGTAAGGAGTGTACTCTGTAATGTTATGAAAACTGTCTTTTTGCTATTGTTAGTTGCTTTGAAGATAATGGTATTAGTTGTTTGATTTTGTTTTGTTGTATACCCTGTACACTGTAATGCGTTTTTGATGATAAATAAATTCAAATTACAAATTACTATAGTAATTATTATTACTATTACTATTATTATTACTATTGCTAATACTATTACTATTGCTAATACTATTACTATTGCTAATACTATTACTATTGCTAATACTATTACTGTTGCTAATACTATTACTATTGCTAATACTATTACTATTGCTAATACTATTACTATTGCTAATACTATTACTATTGCTAATACTATTACTATTACTAATACTATTACTATTACTACTATTAAGATTATTATTATTATTATTATTATTATTATTATTATTATTATTATTATTATTATTATTATTATTAGACAGCAACAACCTATATGATACAGAATAATGAAAATATATACATCTTCCTGAAGTAATCGTAATATTATACTCGATTTCCCGCATAGGATAGATTTTGCGAACTCACAATATATATAAATTCATTGGAATGGTATATCACAACCTGTATTAGGAAGACAAGGATTTAGATATTATAAGAGTAATTTTACTTGTATTTATAAAGAAAGGGTGTGTGCGGGCGGTGTGTGTGTGTGTGTGTGTGTGTGTGGGCGGTGAGTGTGTGTGTGGGCGGTGAGTGTGTGTGTGTGTGTGGGCGGTGAGTGCGTGTGTGTGTGGGCGGTGAGTGTGTGTGTGTGGGGGCGGTGAGTGTGTGTGTGTGTGGGCGGTGAGTGTGAGTGTGTGTGTGTGTGCGTGTGCGGTGAGTGTGTGTGTGCGTGTGTGAGTGTGTGCGTGCGTGTGAGTGTGTGTGTGCGTGTGCGGTGAGTGTGTGTGTGTGTGGTGAGTGTGTGTGTGTGCGTGTGTGTGAGTGTGCGTGTGTGCGCGTGGTGAGTGTGTGCGCGGTGAGTGTGTGTGTGGGCGGTGAGCGTGTGTGGTGAGTGTGTGTGTGTGGTGAGTGTGTGTGTGTGGTGAGTGTGTGTGGTGGTGTGTGTGTGGGCGGTGAGTGTGTGTGTGGGCGGTGAGTGTGTGTGTGGGCGGTGTGTGTGTGGCGGTGAGTGTGGGCGGTGAGTGTGGGCGGTGAATGTGTGTGGGGGGGGGGCGGTGAGTGTGTGTGTGTGCGGGCGGCGTGTGTGCGGGCGGCGTGTGTGCGGGCGGCGTGTGCGCGGGCGGTGTGTGCGTGGGCGGTGTGTGTGTGTGTGGGCGTGCGGGCGTGCATGGGTGCGTGCGTGTATATAGAAACCATCACAAAGCAAAAAAAATTCTCAATCATTGAATGATCGATATATCACTTCATCATTTTAAGATTCATATTCATTTCTTTCATTTTCATATTCATTCTTTCATTTAAAGATTTTTATATTCATGATTAAATAATTAAATTTTAATTGAATCTAAAAAGAATGCAAAAGAGCCACTATGCACTTCAAAAGATGGGAAAACTTGCAACAATAAAATCCAATTGCTTTTAACATTTTTATTTCTCATTTTCATAAAACCTTGCACACTTTTCACAACAAAAGTCATGATGATGCATTAAAGAATAAAATTCAATATTTTTTATTATTGTTTGTTATTAGTTATTATATATTATATATTATTATTATTATTATTATTATTATTATTATTATTATTATTATTATACTATTAATACTCCTAAAAATTTTAATTTTACTGATAAAAATATCGACACAAATCAAGAATAGTCGTTCTGTAAATATCCTTACAATACTTCAAGGAGAAAAAAAGGCATTAATTGTAAATAACAGAAAATTAATACTTACCTTCTTTCCCTTTGTCAGACATCTGCTCAAACTTCTCACAGGCCTGTTGTTGAGCAAGTTCAGCCTAAATAAACAATAATAATTTGAAAAAAAATTAAAGCACATACACTTATAAAATGTACAAAGATAATGCAGAATATAAAGAGAGATTGTGGGAATACTGAAATCTTTTGGTAGCTGCATTTGAAAAATACATTTGAATTTGTTGAAAAACACGAGATACAAATAACAATACCTTTCAAACAATGCTCTTTACAACAATTAACAGTATTCTTCAAATTCTAACTAAAAATTTTGTTAATATCTCTATCTCACTTTTCTGGGTTTAAGTGAAAAATCTTTTGTTTTCTTCCTACACTTACTTGTTTACATCAACATAATACTCATTACACTGTAATAGTAACAGTAATAGTAACAGTAATAGTAACAGTAATAGTAACAGTAATAGTAACAGTAATAGTAACAGTAATAGTAACAGTAATAGTAACAGTAATAGTAACAGTAATAGTAATAGTAACAGTAACAGTAACAGTAACAATAACAATAACAATAATAATAATAATAATAATAATAAATTTCTGAATATTATTTTTTTTTATTTCCAATTGCATCACATGGTAGTTCAGGCCTCGACCTTACATACAGAAATTCCCTACGAAATTCACTCATCCTATATTACGCCCTCCCCTCCCCAAGTACTTTAGCTCGTAACACCTGTATGTGTCATTATGTAACCATGTATATGCTGTGATTCTCTGAAAGTTCCATGAATTAAATAAATATAGAATATTTGGTTTTCCCTTTTTCAACAGTATTAATTTTTTGGGGTATTTAACTATCTCATACAATACTTTTACTTTATCAACATAGGGCACACACTACCAACTAAATCTTTAAACCATTCAGTTAACATTACAATTGCAATGACTCGCTAATTTTACACAAAACTTAATAATTGTATATACTCACATCAGCTACTTCCAGGGCCTTAGTAAGCAAGAAGTAAGAAAACAAATAAAGTTAGTCTAATTTTTACAATCGCAAAACTTCATTCCATTACTTTTTTTTTTGTTCCACATGAAAAAAGCAGATCTGATATGACAACTGAACGTAAGTATGAAAATATTTACTATATTTCTTAAATGTTGAAAATACTTTACAATCTATATTTTTAAGATGGACAACCACCCTCTATTTTTAAGATGAACAAATTATTCGATTTAGACTTTTAAAAATTGAGAAAACTTCTATTTTTAAATCATTCGTTATTTTAGTATTTGCATCAAATTCTGCAATGTTTGCTACACAAAAAGCTTGTAAATTTTTCCTTTCATGAAAGGAAATCAAGAATCATGCTACTATACAAAGAGGTTTCATTCTTTTTCACATACATTGATTTCACCAAGAATTTTGTACATTTATGGTAATTACTAGAGACCAGAAAAATATGTAGCATCAAATGTCAAAATATGTACATAAATATGTAATGAAAACAGTAAGAATATGTAACAAATATGTAATATCGAATACAATATGTAATATCAAAATACACTTATTAGAAAACACTATTACATAATACGAAATCAAATTTATAAAACATTCCTGAATAAATATTTAAAAAGAAAACTAACGCTTCAAAAAACATTTGAAGAGCACTTTTTATAAAAAATGTGTAGTATAAGAAGTCGTAATAAGTAGTGTATTTAAAAAAACTACTTAAACGTTCCTTAAATTCAGATCCCCAATGTGACAAATACTGTAATATTTTCATACATCATAGGCTCCAGAATTAATTTTCTATTTTAATACTGACAACAATGGTTTTAAAAATAAATCATTTTTTACACTACACCACAAGATACTTCTCTAAATGTTAAGGAGTTAAATTTTGGCACAGATCAGAATGTTTTTCTATGAAGAAAAAGATCTTTCAACGTCACACGATGTTACTGGGGCGAATTTTAGTAGAGGTATGTGAAATTTCTTCTGAAATGTCCTGCTCATTTCCGCACAATATATTGTGAACTTTTAATAATGTTTCATATACTGGATTTTTCTGCAATACTGCATCAAACTTTTAAACACTTTTTGGTAAATCCCGAGTTTAGGGTGGCACGGTTCCTTTGATTCACTGATTCAGTTCATTAGAAGAGAATCGACTACATGAACTGAATCCTTGTTTATACGTAGTAGTCGCGTGTAGTTAAGTTCATGATGTTACAGCAATAAATATAATTATTAAAAATAAAGGTAGATCGGGAGAATAGCTACCCCACTGCTCCAAAGCCCCCTGTACGTATAAATCTCCGTAGCAACGTACTCTCATTAAGTGAACTGATTATTCGTATTTTTCACGCTACAAATTTAATTTTTTAACCTACACAATTCTTTAACCAACGCATTTTATTCACCAAGTGGTCCGCGACGTGCTACCGCACGTCGCTACCCGACGGATCCAACGTGCTACGTTCGCGAGGGCCTTCCGGCCCTCGCTCTCGAGACCTGGTTCGCGCCTCCGCTGTCGCTGCGGCGCTCACGCTGTATTATATACCTCCCTCACTTTTAAGAGAATTTTAAAGGGAACACTCACTTTTAAGAAAATTCATACCTTCCATCTCAGTAGACACACAAACCTATACGAAGAAGATTTGAAATGCGAAAATACACACAATTCCACGCCAATCAATTATCATGTGGCTTCTTCTCATTTAACATTGAACATAAATAATTCAATTGTTATAGTGAACCGCGCAACTATAAACATAGGAATCGCGAGAAATAATGAATCATAAAAGGAACCAAAGGAACCGTGCCACCCTAAACTCGGGATCAACCCATTTTTTCACCAACATCATCTCCCACAGCCTTTAAGTAATTCTTGGTTTTTGTAACAATATCCATCGATTCCGTTAGAGACATACCAACAGCTTCAAGTTCAGTTATACAATCAGCAATGCAGCAGAAATTACTACATATGAAAGCAATTTCGCAAGGGACACTAGCATCCCTGAGAATACTTTGTGCATCACTCACCGCTACAGAATCACCAGAAAAGGAATCAAAAACAAGACTCCTGTAGATGTGCACTATAAAAGTGCACAGCTTGCTCGGAACAGAGTTTTCCAATTACCAATTTTGCAATGTAGCAACCCATTACATCCCTTGTTTCATCAATGGCTATGTACACAAATGAATCTCCAACATCAGCTCTAATGTTTCAAAGCGTTTCTTGATATCAGATATCCAAATATTTCTTGCGGAGGGTTGATTAATCCGGAAAAGCACGCCCACAATATTTTTTAAGGAAATGATCTATAAGCAGGAACTTGCAATTTATTCAACGGAATATCGGCAATTATGCAGGCACATATCCTTGAAAAAATAATTTTCTGTGCTCCCTGGTTTTATTAGTGTCAACAACACTTGCTTCTTTGAATACTTCAGCTGTTTGTTTTTAGCATGAAGTGCACTTAAAGCATGTTGCTGAAGTTGTGACTTCATGGAGCATCCAATGTTTTTATTGCACACTTTGCACCATACAACTTTCCCGTCAGTAGTAAACGCATCATCTATTGCTATCTAGGACTGTAGTTCACCAGTCAGACTAGTCGCAATAGGAGCCATCGTAAAACTGCCGATCTCCACTACCAGAGAGTAAAGATGTATATAGAAGGCTCATGAGGCTTGTTTCCAGCTACCTCCTTTGAATAGTTTCCCGTCCGCCGATAGATAGCGCCAACGTCGCGAAGTGTGAAGGGAAGAACAGGACTGGCTATTGGGGGGGGTATTTCTAGGAAATATCGCGCGGTGCAGAGGGATACGAAAAGGGGGTGTTGTATCCATGCCGACGGGAGGCTCTCGGGTGGGTCGACCGACCCGGCTGGTCCCGCTACCTGCCCCCCTCCCTCCAGCCTCCGAGCTTCCCAGGCGACTCCCCCAGTCGCCTGAGACCCCCCGTCTTCCTGACGAACGAAGACCAGCATTTGCGTCAGTCCAGTCCAGTCAAATGGTAGAAAATAAGAGAAAGTTTTAGTGTAGTTTTGATATTTGGTTCCTATATTTTTGGGGGTCGCTGAACACGAATATCAGGTTTGCCAAGAAAAGTTTTGACTAGAAATACGTTTTTTAAGCAAAAAATACGTAAATACCACACCTTTGGTCAGTTTTTTCAAAATAACTCAAAAAGCCATCCATTTTTCGTAATTAGTGGTCCTATAGAAAATGAAATAAGATAAAATTACTTACATTTAATGTCCGTAAGAATTGTTTCTCCGATAAACGATTTACCCGTGAGAACACCACGAAATTTGGTGACGTAAGCGAAACACATGAAAAACGGGAATTATCCTATTTTATCTCAATATAACTTAAAAACTATCAATTTTTCGTAAGTATTAACCGGATATGAAATGAAGGAGGTTAAAATTGCCTACAATGTGTATGTACAGTTTTCTTCTAGAATCAATGGTATTGCCGTTAGTGTGCAAAATATCCCTGAATGTTACTGTGAAAATGGAACTCAACCTCCTTCACTACATCCAATGAAGTTGTATGCAAATAAATACAGCGCCCTGTGAATCTGTTTATATTTTAATTGGAAAAAGGGAAGTAGGTAATTCATAAAGCACAAGAGAAAACCAATATTTTGGAAGTCGATAGCCTTTAGCGATGCGTAGGTTCTGAAGGCCCTAGTTTATATATATATATATATATATATATATATATATATATATATATATATATATATATATATATATATATATATATATATATGCCATTCGCGTTTTTTTACGGGATAACTTTTTAAGTTATTTTGAAAAATCTTAAATAAAGGTACTGTTTTGTTCATATTTTGGGCTTTAAAAACTTGTTTCCGCCTAAAGTTATTGATGACAAACCTCAACACTCGTTATAGCATTCTAACTACTAACATAGAAGCAATTCAGTTTCCAAGTTCAATACGCCATCAATGACGGATTTTTGTCTCATACAAGAAACACGAGTCTATCAGTGACAATTAAGTTGATTATGTGTCAAAATACCTATCACAAGCATATCTCCTTAGATGTTTTTATGGTTACTCTGAAGTGCTAAGCGAATTAAAATGTCTAAAAAAAATGTGCGTACATAGTGTTAGACAACACAATGATTCATATGACGCGGAAAGAAAAATTTTCTTGCTACCACGAATAATGAAAGTCGGTTAATAGCAATGTTGATTACAAAGATTTTATTAGCAGAAATAGCTTGCAAACAAGTGAAGGAAGATGCGGATACTCCGATAATGAACACAGTTTTGTGCTTAGATCCAACTAATGAGACTGATTGAAGTTGGTGAGGATGTAAGAGATCTGTTGGTAATATGGTTACATCTCTGCCAGCATGCAAAATGGCTCCTTTTTGAAACAGAAGAACGACAAAGTTTTTCACCCGATTGCTGCCATAAGTGAAACATTTACCGATAACTTTGTTTCCCCCAACCAATAAGTGATTACGAAATCTCGGTGTAGTCCAAGTACGGAATAATGAACTTTGCTTTACAGAAATTTGGACGGAAATTTGCGGAAACGGAAATTTGCTTTACAGAACATTGGTTATATTCCAATGAACTTAGCATTTTCCAAACTTTTACCTCGCAGGCTTTTATTGCAGAGAGAGAGAATCGCATAAAGGTCCTACGTATGGGGGTTCTTGTATTTACGTTAAAAATAATATTGATCTCCTTGGTGGAATTAAATGTGTATTCCATTGAAAGTGTTTTCGAAATTTCTGTTGTACATCTTACTTCACTAAAAGTGATAATACTTTGCATCTACAGACCTCCAACAAAGAGAACTGCAGATAATATTTTGTTCTTAGAAAACCTGGAGATAACACTTAACAAAGTCGCACAAAATTCGATGATTCGCAATCACACAAAATTCGATGAAGGCAATTGATCAAATTATAATTAACAAAACTACTACTCGATATGAAGTTAGTGGAAGCTTTGAGCCAGGAGACGGACATAGGATACTGTTTATCCCGTTCGACAGCGTTCCAGTGTGAGAACGCGTTTTTGCATGTTTTCGCGTAATTTCGCATGTCAGCGGTCATTGTTGCCTGTTGTAACCCATTGTTTTAACGCCGCACTGATAGCAGAAAGCGATAATGATAGCGATATGACGTTTCAATTTAAAAGGCTTCAATTTCCGATCCGTCTTGCATTCGCCATGACCATCAACAAATCACAAGGCCAATCCTTGAAAGTTTGTGGTTAGAATCTAGAATATCCATGTTTTTACCATGGTCAATTATATGTGGCATGTTCACGGGTCGGAAGATCATCTGCGTTGTTTGTTTTTGCGCCTGATAACAAAACAAAAAATGTCGTGTATCACAAGGCACTTAACTGAAGAGTGCAACCTATGCACCAAAATACAGGAACAATAATGAATGATTAATCCACTTAAATTTTTTATTTGTATTTTCTAATAAACAATTTAACTTAATAAATTCCAAAATCTGCTTATTTATTGCCTTTAACAGCCGGTCCCTATGATTACAGCTTTGTATTTATCTCTTAAACAAAAATCAATTTTAAAAAAACGCTCTGCTAGGTAATAGATTTTTTAATTATCTATTTAATTTCAGAGCGTTTGTTTGAAATTCTTCTTTGGGAGAAAAACACAAATCTACAATTGCTTTATTATCACGAGTGCAACAAGGATAGTACAGTTTTTCACAGTGAGTGCGACGCGAGAAAAAGATGGGACCGGCTGTTTAGGCGGAACAGAGTTCGCCGGGTCAGCTAGTATAACGATATAAACGATGTGAACGATACGGCAACAGTGGCTAGTCTATTTAACCAATACTTTTCCAGAATTGCTGCCGATCTCACTGAGGGTCTTCAGCCACAAAATTCAATAATAGACTGTTCACACAAAATTTTAGACATGATGTTCGTTTCCGAAACTTCTTCCTATGAAATTCTCAAAATAATAGGTAAACTAAAAAAATAAATATTCGTCCGGTTTAGATGAATTCCCGGATTCTTTGTTAAAGACCTGTGCGTATGCCATTATACACCCGTTAACTCACATATTTAATTCGTCGTTATGCACCGGAACGTTTCCAGATATTTTCAAAACAGCTAAAATTAAGCTGCTCTTCAAAAAAGGCAACAGAAATGAAATTCAAAATTATCGGCCGATTTCTTCAGTTTTCTCAAAAATATTAGAGACTTTTTTACGAATGGAAAACCTTTCTCAGTAAACATGACGCGCTTTCAAATTGCAAGGATCCTAAACACGTTCTTCTAGGTAAGTGTATCTCGTTGCGGTATCCTGCATTAGAAAAGTGTTTGTTTAAAAGTGTTCGTTTGTTAAAAAAAAAAAGCGTTTGTTTACCGAAACTTTGTACTACTAGACTCCATTTCTTGTGGCAGTGGTGGAATACTCCATTTCCTGTAGCAGTTGTGCGCAATTATTGTCCTGAATGGAAAATCCTTTAAACCAGGGACCGAATACCGAAATAATAGCGGTAAAAGTATTTATACCGGTATAGAAATACCTTTACCTCTATTATACCTTTATTCAAAATACCTTTAAAAATACCGATATAAGACGTCAAATACCGGTATTTTTAGAGGTATTTTACCTTTATCCCACGTCTATACCGGTAAAATACCTCTATTTAAAGGTATAATACAGGTATTCCCTCATCAAAATACCGGTATTTTCATAAGAAAATACCGGTATTTCAGTAGAATCATACAGGTATTTGGAGGAATTTCATTGTGATTTTTTCCGCTGAGATGGCTCAGAGGAAACAACTATTTACACGGCAGAGTTTCTGACCGGGAGGTCCTAGGGTTCGAGTCCCGAGGGTGGCGGAGTTTGGACACTAGGCATATTCTAGCTACGTCGAGTTCTGCCGTTGACTGGGAAGTCGAGTTCTGTCGTCAGACGGACGGACCAGCCAACGGTCTTTCGCAGACATCAACACGAGCTCGTTCGCCGACCTTGGACCTCACGTCCGAGCGCAGAGCTTGGCGACACGTGATAGTGTTGAAAATTTATCGAATTTCTCCGTGTAAATCTTGTCCTTTCTAGTAGCGATAAAAAATGGAGAAACGTGTCTTCTTATCCATAAATGAGTCTTCCCACGCATACCAAACTTCCTTCTTGCACGACTGTGTTTATCACTAAATACGATTATTTGCTTAAATTTGATCGTATCACTAACGTTCCCGAAAATAATTTTTTCAGTTGGCCCAGTTTCCTTATTCTGCACCATAATTATAACTAAAACAATATTAAAAATTGACATTGAATGCTAATAGACATTAACTATTCTTACGCGAGGAAACAGAAGCGTTATGTTTAATTCAAAATTAATGATTGAAACATGTTTAATTTACACCCATGTATTATTTAAGAAATTTCATTAAGAAAAAATATTAATAGTACTATATATTATTAATTAATTTTAATAAATATTTTAAAATATTAATACTAATTAAAATTTAAATGTTTGCATTAAATTTGTGTAAATTAAGTTATTATTTTGTTTGTTAATTTATAAATTTATTTAAATTAAATGTTAATTTTAATTAAAAAGTAAAAATGTTAATATTAATAAACTCTTTTCTATTAATTAATAATGTTAGTATATATTTCTTCTTATTAAGGAAGAAACACTCTTCTCGAAGTGGGCTCCTCCAGATGCATTTTACAATGTAAGCTACCCACGTAGAAGGGAACCCTTGCCCACGTGCAATGTTAATAGCTAATAATAATAATAATAATAATAATAATAATAATATAATAGTAATAATAACATAATAATTTACTTTTATTACAAATTTTCTTAATTTTTGCAGTTAATGTCAAAATATATTAAACCCTTAATATTAACCAGGAAAATAACATTTTATTTTAGCCCTATTTATTAATGTATAATTAAGATTTAATTGTGAAATGAAGTAAAAGGAAATCATTTTTTAACAATAATAAAACTGGGCCTGAAAGCCTGAGCGTTCGTGATTATCTCAAGGTGTCAACGCTTCCTCAGTTCTCCGAAGGAGGGGTCGGGGAGGGAAGAAACGGTCCTACGCCTACGGCCGGCGCATACGTTGACAGCCTCTCCATGTGCGAAATACAAAGACAGGTTTAGGTCATCTCTCAGGTCAGATGGGAGATAGCTCGATGAAGGACACTAAGAAAAGGTTCTCTTCAATGGAATCAATAATTATTATTTCATACTTCAACTTTTCCGAAGTTTAAATTACGGGAGGTTGTCAATACATACAACGTATGCAACGTATGTAAACTCCCGAACACAAAACATTTACAATACATGTATGTATACACACAAAATAATAATTTAAACAATAAATAACAATTATGAGATTATATTTGATTAATAAACATTTTGTGAGATATTATTAACTAAAGTAACCTATTTTTTCAACATGTATGGATGGTAAGCTATATTTCTTCATTGAAAATACCGGTATAACCTTTATGGACGTCCATACCGGTATAGACGTCCAATAGAGGTATAAAAGAATAAAGGTATTTGAAAAAGGTATGGAAAAATACCGGTATTATACCGGTATTTTTACCGGTATTCAATACCTTTTCGGTCCCTGCTTTAAACAAAGAATCAAAGAACAAGCTCATACACACAAAAGAACACAATCACACTTTGCCAGCCACCTCTTGGAACAAGAACACTCATTTAATGCAGACAGTGAAGTCAAAATGTTGGAAATTGAAAACAGGTACACTGACAGACTTCCATTAGAAGCCATACACATCATAATTCATTAAACAATCCCCAGCATACCATTTTGAATGAACAAATTCCTTCTCTCTCACCCCTCCGGAAGCTGGCATCCCAGGCACATTAACCCCTCTGCCCGCCTCTTTTCCACTACCTGGCCGCACCTTCCTTAATGGCCGTTTCTTAGAAAAACCCCCGTTCTCCCCTCTCCATTGAGAGCTTTCGTTTAAATAGCGTGCAATGCCCTTGACCTTCGATGTGTTGCCTGATCCGAGGCTCCTAGCCGCGTCAGAATCCATATGTCAGTTTGCTCATCTGAATTTATTTATTTTCTACATTGTTTCATTTTCACTGTACTTTAGAATAATATTGATGTCATTCCAAAAAATTTTCTTCTTTTAAGAGTTATCGCACTTTATAGCTTCTTTAACAATTTTGTTACATTGTACATTCGTTATTTCATGTATTCTTTATTCAAAATTGTTTCTATTTTCACGTTTTATATTCCAATTTTTCTATTTTGCTTAAATTCTAATTGCATTGAATGCATAATAATATTCTGAAGTAGATAAACTTTTATTTTTCAATTTAGATATACTGTTATTATTTTTGTAGCACTGAAGGTGGCCGCAATGCGACCGAAAAAGCTTTCTGCCAAAATAAAGAGCTTTGGCCTCAATTGTATTTCTAGAATTATAAGCTATAGTCGAATCCATTCTTTCTCCTATCTAATAGATGAATCTGCTTAATAAATACTTGAGCAACGCTGAACTCTTCACCACTATATGATAAATAATTTTGTATATACAAACTTGCAATGAATGAATTAGAGAAGTGCTCGCATGATTATAATAAATATGGTCAAAGGATCACGTCATTTTGGAATGCAGTTAATTGGTTCAGTGAAGGGGTAGGTCCCGCGTGCTTATGCGTAGGGCAACACCCCATCATGTGCTCTATAGCTGTAAAAGCCGTAGAAAGATCTTGCGACAGTAACAGTTTCAATGATTTGAAAATGCCGCCACAGGGTACTGGAGGGGAGAAATCGGTAGTGGGGGAAAATGGGCGACTTGGGCGCACTCTACTCGGACACAACTTTCTGCGGAACTAAAAATTCGACGGTGCCGCCATCTCTGAATGGAACACCATTTCTAGGTACCCTCTCGTCTGCCCGCAGTGAGCCGTCTATATCTCTTTAGTCTACGCCACTACCAGCAAATAATCACTGCAGCAAGAAGCATTCTCATTCAACGCAATCGTCTGCGATCGCCAATGTTTCTTGGAAATTGGAGTTGAAGATCACGAAGAGCGCTGTCAGTGATACTTTTCACACCTAAAAATGACACTCAGCGACCTGGGACCTATGATCTCAGTTGCTCACGCGCACAGAGATAACTGATCTAGACGCGCGAGACTATGAAAACGCACGCTGTAATGCATTACATAGGAAAGAATTCTGATTTTTTTTAAATACAACTTTTAATAAAAAATATGTAATAAAATTGAGAGAATAAAAAATATTTTTGAAAAATGGCAAAATAGTAAAATATGTAATATAGTAGGAAATATGTAAAAATACGTAACGAAAAACTTGGATATTGTGTAAGAATGGTGACGATTCACCAAGATAAAAAATTTGAGGAAGGTAAGTTGAAAGACAAAATAAATGTAATTAATTTAAAAATCCGGTTTCTAGTCATTACTACCATAATTGTTTTTAAATAAATTTTTGAATCAGAAGAACAAACAAATTTCAACAAGACAAATAATATTCAAATTCCCATCGCCTGTATTTGGCTAATCACACAGCCATTTCAATCAAAATGAAAATCCCTGGCCAGAATATAAAATGGCATGTGGAATATAAAAAAGATAAGCAAAATAGAATACACTAGTTTCATATGGTCAATTATTTTATATTTCATAAAATGTAATTTGAAAAGTGAAAATCCTTTCATATTGTAACTAAATTTTGAATGTTCAACCCATACATACTACAGTAAGATACTCTCCAAAAATGTAATCGACCATACAAAAGGTTTCATTTTTGTAAATTACACCACAAGAAAACCTAACTTGTCACATCAGTCTCAAAAACGAAGTTGTATGGGCCTAGGACTCATCATTCCCATGCTTTGCAAAAAAAGGATTTTAGTTTCAAAAAGCAATGACTTCTCTAATTTCCATTTAGTCTATTTCATTTTTTATGTACTTTATGTAACTAGTGAAGCTCAAACAGCACATACTTTCTCACATAATTTTAACTAATTCTCTTTATGTGCGATTGCGTGTCCGTCCGTGTGTGTCTCTGTCTGCTTTTGTGCGTGTGTGCGCGCGCGTGCGTGCGTGCGTGCGTGTGTGTGTGTGTGCGCGCGTGTGTCAGCCTTTGCGTGTGTGTGTGTGTGTGTGTGTGTGTGTGTGCGTGTGTCAGCCTTTGTGTGTGTGTGTGTGTGTGTCAGCCTTTGTGCGCACGTGTGTGTGTGTGTCTGCCTTTGTGCGTGTGTGTGTGCCTGCCTTTGTGCGTGTGTGTGTGTGTGTGTGTGTGCCTGCCTTTGTGCGCGCGCGCGCGTGTGTGTGTGTCTGCCTTTGTGCGTGCGTGTGTGTGTCTGCCTTTGTGCGTGCGTGTGTGTGTCTGCCTTTGTGTGAGTGTGTGTGTGTCTGCCTTTGTGTGAGTGTGTGTGTGTGTGTGTGTGTTTTTCTCGATATTTGTGCTTTTCTTCAATAATAAAGAAGTTTCTTGCATGGTGAAAATTTAAGGACGTCAAAATGTAGAAGTAAACACCCGGCAATCATTTATAATTAATTTCTTCGTAATTAAATCATGAAACAAATACAAAATAACCATCACATTCATAGAAGTTCTGGGAGAAACTGGTAGAAAACTCCTTTGTCTAAGATCAACAGAATTATCATTGAGAAACATGTTGAATATTTGCGTTAGAAATGGGATGTCTGTGCAAAATAACACTGTACTTCATGAATTGGCAACATAGTTTGCGATAGAAAGAGAGTCTTATGTAAAACTGTATTGGATAGAAAGAGAGAGCAATACTCCGTAAGGCTCTGTACTGCAATTAAATGCTTGAACGCTCTATACATATACCATATACCTGTATTTCAAGGTTTCATGAAAGCATTGTACAGTACTTACTAGTTACATATAGTTTTAAAGTTATTTGGCTTTGGTAAGTACATAAATTGTGGTAACTGTGAGTGATAATTTATGAAATTAAAAATTTTTGTTTAGTAGTTATTGATTTATTAGTGAAATGTAGAACATTTGTGGGGTGACTTGAGGACAGTGATTTATATTCATTACTAGGCACATACAGTTAAGGCTAAATGCACCGAAAAATACTTATAGGAAAAATCAATAGATCGCAGCACTATCACACGGAATTTACTAGATCGATAACGTCTGAACAAATTGTCCGAATTTCGATCTGTAAACGGCATTGGACTCCTTTTTAAAATAGAATTCACGCTACGATGCCGTTTTTTCAAAAAATATTTCAAAATTTTTTTTAATGATTTCTCATAGTTTCGGGAAGAAATTAAAAAATGTGGGCTTATAGCGCGATGACGACGTGCTTCCTGAATCCAACGCCGTATCAATCATGCAAATCGGATGAATAGGAGCGGCGTAAAGTGAAATTTCGGAAAAACTACCTCCCCCCCCCTTTTCGCTTCATGCTTGCGTCACCCCACCCTTTTGGAGGCTCCCTCGACGCGGCCGAACGGCCAAACCCGGCGGCCTCAAGAGGAGGGCGGCACGGGAGGAGGCCGTGCTCTCAGGCAGGCAAGCCGGGCAGTCGGTTCGTCATTTTTCGTCCCTTTCAATCTCAATATATGTTTCTCCACTTATCAAACTAGTGATGCTGTAACACAACCAAACGGTCTCATATCATCTGTAATAGTCGTATAAAACTATATATCTTGTTCACATATTTCCGTCTTCCTTCGAATACCATCAAAAAGTTATTTGAGGCACTACTCAAAATATCAATTCCGATTTGGAAACTGATTTCAAAAAGAAAATTGAACTAATTGTGTAGATATCACCAATATTCCATGTCCTAACATCTTATTTTACATACATTTTACTTCTAAGATCTTCCGTTATCATTCCACTACCAGAAAGAATGAGCTGAAATTACGCAAGAGCTCTTTTATCCTGCGACTCGATTTTTGATCTCAAAACGGCGTTTGTCTCCTTGATAGACTTCACCTGATGAATCTGTTTTCCCAAGTAAAATTTTAAAACTGTTTTCGTACTTTCGGACAAAATTGAAGAAGTGGTAAAATAGCGCGCAGGCGAGATGCATCCTGAATCCAACACTGTAACAAACATTAAAATCTAATATTAAGAATCGTGACATGTCCCAGCTTACTTAGTAAGTTATATTGATATAAAATGATTCTGTTATATTTGTATAAACTTGAAGATTGGAAAAAGTAATTCCCGGTGCGTCATTTTGATACAAACTACGTAAATGATAATGTAAAAGGATGTAGTGTAAATCATTGTATTGTGACATATGTATGTATTTTTTAATGCATTAAATTGTCATGAAAGCAATACAACTTAAACCCTTAGACAGGAACACCACACTAGAAGAGGAATATCCGTCTATGAGGGGGATAAATTATGTTTTGTTATAAAGTTCGGCAGCTTTTACATTTCTACATTAAGATACCATTTTTCTAAACATCGTACACGCTTATCAGTAATATTTAATCAGGTAGCAATTCAATTTATAAGATTTATATGCTACTAATAAAACGTAGCATACCAGTCACTGATAAACCTCATATTTGGGAATCAGAATGCAAACGTATTAAATCGGCGATCCTCATCTAGGTGTCGAGAATAGGGATGCAACATTGATTTTGATATGTTCAAAACATAGATTTTGTATAGTCACATGAACATATTTCGTAAAAAAATGAAACATTTATAAAACCTGATGTTTATTATCGATGTGCTTGAGTTGTTGTGAATGAAAAGAACCGATAATCACATTTTTATAAAGAAGTTAAAATATGAAATAATATTGCATTATACCACTGTCAATCCATGTGTTCGAATAAAGCGAACGGTGATTGTAACATCCTCATCCAGTAGACTATCTTCAGCCCAAGAAATGACCCCATTTTTCTGGCATTTCCTACGAGAGGCGGCCAACGCAAGCACTCTAGGTGTAAGGTCTCTCGCCCACCTTCCTGTACCCATTTGAGAAAGTTGTGACTCCATAAGATGACCCTGGGCGATAGTAAAAAGAATAACAGCGAAACTAAGCCTGAAAACTTTCTTTTGCCGTTTTGTCTAAATCGTAATTATAAATTAACAATCACGGCCACTGTCAAAACAAATTATCTTCCGCACTAACTTGATCGATGTTTCTAAACCAGGTTTTTTAAAGATGTTTTAATTTTGAACATTGATATTTGCATTTGTATTACTTGAGCATCATTCCTTCGCTTTTCTTGCTATCCGAAACTGGGAGGGGACGCGCCGATAATTCAGCGAGTTCTTCCCTAATAATGGCAGAATGTACGCATGAAAGACTGCGGGTATCAAACACACTGTTCAGTGCGATGATGTCTATTTGTCGGCTCCAGTCCCGGTCAAGCAGCGGCTGTGAGCATCTCTCCTTTCATCTGCAGGTCCCAATTCTTCGCGGGTCTGAACGCGCAGAGAAATAGTACTAGAACATAGATCGCAAGCCATCCCTTGTTAGATCTATCTGGATATACACAGCAATAGGATGCTAGCAATTTGTTCATTGCTCACTCTGACTCGAACTGCCTTTTTCCTTTTGTTTGTGATATTGTGTATTAGTTATTCAATTGTGCCACTTACACCCTTTTCTTCCGCTTCATTCTATCATTCCAAGCATATCTTTTTCTAGAGATTTTGTTCGACTCATAGTATGTCAAAAATATTTTATTTTCCATTTTTTGGCTTTGGCTTTTAGAGAAAGTTCTGTTTTCTTTTCAAAATTTCGGCATTTATCTTTTGCCCTCCCACTGTACGTAATATTTTCTTCCGTGTCCATACTTCAAAAGCATCTTCCTTTTTTCGGCCTATCTCAATGTTCAGCTTTTACACCCACACAACAGAATTAGAAATACCATTTTCTCGATTATTTGGATTTTGGTCTTACGCAAGGCTTGATTTCTGACGGAACACGACGGAACGGCGTTCCTGTATCTCGCTGATAATTATTACATTATATTATAAACATATAATTATTTCTATTAAATTAATAAATCATTTTGAGCGCGTTCCGGGACCTAAAATTTTAGAAATCAATCACTTGATATGCCTGCATATTTTATGAATTTGTGTAATTTTCTTTCCACTTCTTTTTCTAAAATTATTCTCTTTAGTTTTTCTGTACAGTATCCAGAATTTGTTATTGTAATTCATAAGTATTTAACTTCGCCTGCCATGTATATCACTTCTCCGTTGATGTTCAGGCTTCCTTTTTTACCAGTTGACATAAATGTTGTTTTCTTTAAATGTAAGTTCATAGAATATTTAAATTTTATATTAATAATATATTTAGCTATCATTATTACATAATTCAGAATTAAGTATAAATAAAACATCTGCATAATTTTGATGACATAACATTTTTTCGTTTTCTCGGAAAGGAGTAAAGTGGACAGGTCACGTTTTGAATGTTTGCTCCTCATTTCGCGCTCCTTTCTATCCAAGCCCAGCGCCGCCAGGGCACGCGCTCAAGTGTAGTCACCCTTCTGAGCTGGAAGCAGGGTCGCACCTCTGGCACACTGCTGTTCTGATAACGTGACTTTTCTGACCTCTGCAGACATCTCGCCGCGTTCTTCGGCGGGCTGCGTGCTACACTAGGGCAATTCGATATGCCCAAGCGTAGGAAGAGGGCGGTGAGCAGTTTTCAGTGGACGAGAACATTGTACAGTGACGAAGTGGAGATTATATTTACTATACAAGAATTAGTGGAATCATTCGCGTTTCGTTAATTATTAGTAACCGAGTGTTATATATGAACAAGATAATAATTCAAACAATAAATAACAATTATAAAAGTATATTAGTTTAATAAACATTTTGTGAGATATTATTAACTAAAATAACTTATTTAGTCGACATTTATGGATGGTAAGCTATTGTTTTTCATTGAAAATACAGGTATAATACCCTTATCACCTTTATGGACGTCCATACCGTTATAGACGTCCTATAGAGGTATTTTACCGGTATAAAAGAACATAGGTATTTGAAAAAGGTATGTAAAATACCGGTATCTAATACCTTTTCGGTCCCTGCCTTTTCCTCATTGCCAGTTTACACTCCCTGGTCATATTTCGAATGACCCGGAACATTTCTTTAGGTCTCCGTTTGTTGTTATGTTCTTCCACTTCTTTGCATTTTTCTTTTTATTTATTTATTTATTTAGCGTCAAAAAACAGTTAAAAACTACGTATGATGTGCTATATTTCTTGAAGAAACTTTTCTTTATCTTGTCTTGGTCTACGCAGGAATACCCTGCTGAGTTCTCTGACTTTTATCCTTTGCTTTCTTAGCAGAGAAATATAATACTTGAAAAGAACGAAACATTAGGACTTTATTATTATTATTTTAATTATAAAATAATAATAATAATTAATAATAATAATATAAAATAATAATAATAATAATAATAATAATAATAATAATAATAATAATCACAATCACGCGAATGGAGAGGAATCGAAGGTAAAGTGTATATACTCGTACTATATAATCCTTCGAATCTTCACTTCGATGACTGAGTTTCCAAGATTTATAACAATTGTGAGACTCCATCTTTATATTTCACGGTGAAAATCTTGAAATATCTCTACAGGTCTGATTCAGTTTGCCCATTGTGAAACCATGGAGCAGGTTGTTACTGTGTGAGAACCTCTAGGCACCGGCGGGCGTTCTTTCAGCGCCCGCCGCGAAGGGCTAGGCTAAAGTGACCGTGGGGGAGGGGTTCCGGGATTTCCAAATCCGATATGGCACTGGGACAGTGGTTCTCGAATATCGTTGCGAATGCTCACTCCAAGTTCACTGCGCGAAGGCGGGAGGGGGAAGGGGGATCAGGTATGTTTTCCGAAATTTCACTTTACGCCGCTCCTATTCATCCGATTTGCATGATTGACACGGCGTTGGATTCAGGAAGCACGTCGTCATCGCGCTATAAGCCCACATTTTTTAATTTCTTCCCGTAACTATGAGAAATCATTTAAAAATTTTTTTTTGGAAATATTTTTTGAAAAAACGGCATCGGAGCGTGAATTCTATTTTAAAAAGGAGTCCAATGCCGTCTACAGATCGAAAATCGGACAATTTGTTCAGACGTTATCGGTCTAGTAAATTTTGCTTATTTTGGTGCTGCCACGTGGTGGCGACAAATAGAACTAGTGTCGGCACATTTAGCCTTAACACGTGCCAAAACATTCTTCTCAACTAATTCAACCTGTTCTTCCTCAACCAATCAGGGAGGGATTAACCCACCAAAACTGGCTTCTTTAACTCATCAGATTTACATTGTAGACTTGAAATAATAATTCCCTGTAATTATATTTGTAACAAAAATAATTTTTTTTTATACCTTCTTTATTTGTCCCCAATTATTTCCAGTGGCGAGAGAAGGAAACGTATGATTTGAAAGGCTAAATATCAAAGTCACCCCACCCAAGTCACCCCATCTAAAGGGGGATTTGGGTACGACTTTGCCTTCATTCTCTGTTGTACAGTAAAATTTGTCTATGCCAGAATCGATTGGGACCCAAAAAAATTCCGGTTCAGGGAAGTTTCCGTTTTTGCACAATTGTCCATTTTTATGACACATTTGATACTGATGTTTCTGGTCTAAAAGTAGAAAATTACATGAAATTATTATTTTCAAAATACTTTAACAAATAACATATTTATGGAAGAAATCGCTAATAAATGAATATTAAACACTACATTAACAGCTTCTGAGTAGAAAAATACACACGCCTTACTGGCTGTTTTCAGACTGCTTGCTGACTCTTTCAACACACAATGCATCACAACCCAATACTATGACTTTCTGATACCCTCACAATGTGTATCTGGTCAAGGGGTTATGATTTTCAATGCAGGGCAGGGAGATGTGTGAATAGAAGCCATGCCTGCACCCTTCTCACACTCAAAGAGTCGGGAGAGGGGGAATACCCCTAAGACGTACGCCTTGAGAAACACCAACCCCAAGGTCGAATTCTACCCTGACAGCTGAAGCTTCTCTCCTTCAATGACTGGCTGCCACGACTAAATCACTTGTTACAGGGATAGAGAATTTAAAACAAGCCTGCAGATGCATTCATTAATTCAATCAATGCCTTAAGCGCCTAAGTGCCTTTAATTAATGCCTTTAGCCTTAATGCCTTTAGTGCCTTAATGCAATCATTCATTAAGTACATCTCATGTCTCTCTGCCAATTGCATTAAATTCAGAGGAATTCTGTTTTACAAAGATTATTTTTCTTCATGCAGTATATGAAAAAAACATTCTGTTTCTAAATTGGAGAAGTTTGGTTTTATGCTGTGTAAAATGTGTTAACTGCCTGGGTTAACTTCACAGGCCAGAGCAATCTTCTGGTTAAGGCAGGTTTCCAGCTTAGATTTTACTATAATAAGTAGATATCGGATGTTTAGGGAAATGCCTATTTTTTTCCAGAGAACTTACTTAAAGGCTGATAATATATGTCCACGAATCATGACAAATGATGACATTTGACGGAATTTTATAATGCTTATTTTTGCTTATTTTAGCATAAATGCCTATTTTTGGCCTTTTATTTAGTATATTTATATACAATGCTAAGATATCGGAAAATCAGCGATGGTCCAACGTGACCATTCATTATGAAACCTTCAATTTACGTCTTGGAATTTAAAATTACGAGAGAATTCCTGAAAGTACACCAACTGATTTTTCACCATTTCCCTATTTCACAAATACTAGCCATGATCTGAGAACATGGACGATTGACAATACGCCGAGGGAACCGAAATTTTAAGTGGAAATAAATATAAATTCCCAGAAGATTTTACTGTTGTTAGTGTTGGACTGCTAAAATATATGCCAGTCACATCGTTCAGATATCCTTCTCCGCATTCAAACTGATTTTGTCTCCCAGTCGCCGCAAATTTGAAATTGTGATCCTTGAAAAGTTACTGGTAATATGTAAATATTACTGGTTAATGGAAACTAATAAGAATAAAATGTAGAAGAGTTATAAATATGTAAATCTAGTTTTACATTAAAATGTACGAACTGGTTTTGTGCATTTAAGTTTACAAAATAATATATACAAAAATTACAATTTTCCATTTTATTGTGTAACTTATGACAGTGCCTTTCTTCTCCTTATTCTTGACTTTTTCAGTGCCTTTTTAGGCGCCTAAAAGACCATTTTTTAGTGCCTAAACATCCGATGTCTAGTAATAAGTAACAAAATAAATACCCTTTCATTAACCCATTACCTACCAGATTTGTATTTTTGTTATTTTTACTTAAATATTGTCATTTACACTAAAAATAACTTTTATTGTTGTCTTATTTATTTTATGAGCTTGATCCTTGCCTAAAATTTAGATTTGTTTAGTCGAACCCCAATTGGGGATCATGGCAGGTGTTGTGAGCAAGAATTGAACATACTTAAGAAAATCATAATTTTGATTAATGAACAATAACATATTATAATAAAGACTATTTTGTGCCATTCAGCCATACATTCTACATTGCACTTGCAACACTGTTTCCAAAAATGTTTTTTTACAAACTGTGCATTTTCTTTGCTTCCCATTTTGAGTTATTTTCATGTAATGTCCTTTAGAATCATTTCTCATGGCATTAAAAATGTGCTTCTGCAAACATGGTCTAGTGCATTTTTTTGGTCTGAAAAAGATGTAAGCAACATAGAGTGCCTGGCAATACTCATACGAAATTCAAGGAGGATGGAGCCGTTGATTATACAAGAGAGTGCATGAGCGTAGACCACAGCCATATCCAAAAGGTTTGTGAAAATTGGAAAGTACAATTTTTTTCCTCTTACCAGTTTTAACCCTATATTTGATGTTCTAGTCCCTTACATCTACTCCGCCCATAAATTTGTTGTATTGTTCAATGCACAGTAGTTGTGCAATCTTTATTTGCTTTCTTTCTGTCCTTGACCATCTGCTTAATTTTTGCATAGATTCTATTCCTTGATGGTTTGACAACACTTTGACACAAATATGCCATTACTTGAGTCATACCATACCTACAATCTGCTTTCTTGACAAAGCTGTCTGGTTGCAAAGGACACTTTTTCATTTGATTGTACCTTACAGTCCCAGTAGTAGCTATACCACTTCTATGTCTTCATTATTTCATCTCCATTTCTGCCAATATGCTACAGTTTTAAGTTTTTCGGAGGCAGGCCTGGAGAGGTTTTCCTCATTACCATAGTTGCCCCTTGAACCTCTGAATTATTCAGTGTTATAGCACCAGAAAGAATTTCCACCTAACCAGGCACGTCCATCAGTCTGACATCTAAAATATCTTCATCCACATCTTCCTCATCAATAACAATGCCTATGTTTCAGATGGAAGTTCTACGATATCAATATCACCTTCACTGTCACTGTTTCTGAAGAAATCAGGATTGTTAACAACCTTCTCCAATTCAGAAAGCAAATAATATCACCTGGTACCCACCACTAAGAAAGAAAAATACAAGATATCAGAAATCCCAGTGAAAAACATATGATGCATCAGCCACAATACCCAAATAGGTATCAGTAAAAAATGAGTTTGTTCGTTTGTAACAGACAAAATGACATGCTCACAATTCAGAAATAATCTCAAATATATCAAGGTGATGTACTATTACTCACAAGTGCATCAAAAAACAACTCTGCGGAAATTCAATTTCGTTAAATATCTCGTCACATTCACACTGCACTCGTGAACACTTCTTTCAACTTTCACTTTCCAAGAGAACAAGCTAGAACTAAGTTATCTGTTTCTGTTTATCTCAACTGCAATCATCCGACAATGGAACAAAAGTAACTATCACTATAAAAAACTTTCTTCTAGCAAGTACTGAATATAAATCTGTTAATCCCCAAATGGGGATCATGGTAGGAAATGGGGTAAGATAGAACCAAAATCATCTTTTTTCTAGTGGTGAAACTTTTCGTAAAATATATTAGTTTATATAGCAGATTATACAAAAAAATGCCCAAAATCTGTACCCAAGTCACCCCGGTTTACAGTACATAAGTAATTTATAACTAAAAGTTTTGTGTGCTATTCCTTTTACATTTTTACAAAACAATCATGATGACTTTTATAATCAAAATTACTAGAAGTACTACACAGTGAGTTTTCATCAAAAAGATAAAAAGGGCCCGGGAGCTCGAAAAATGAACATTGATAAAGGAGTAATCATTGTACAGAACAACTTTCAAGCAAAATACACTCCTTTAGGAGGCATTCTTAAATATTTCATTATCATCACACAGAATTATGTGATACTACAGCAATCACATTTTGCACTAACACAATCTAAGGTGACAAAATTTACACAAGAAATTGCATTAAGCTACCTGAAAATGCATGCAAATTAATTAAAAACTGGAAGTGTGACAGAATGGCACAGACGTACTCATAGAAAATTTTTCTAATTTCCTTGGTGTGGACTGGCTTTAAGGTTTTGCTCCATTCTCTGGCCACCTGCCATCTATTGTCGGCCTAAGTACATTTTATTGACATTTCCTCGACATTTCCTCAACATTTCGGTTTCCAAATAGTAGAACCAAAATATTACTTCAAGAATATTAAAGAGTAAAACTTCGTCCTCAATAGAAATTTTCATTGAAAAAAATGAAGTCATTTTTAATGGTGATTAAGCATTACTGTAAATGCAAAATTTGAAGCTCTTTTTTGCAGGAATTTATTGAGTTTTCGAAAAACTTCATTTAAAGACATTTGAAGCACTTCCACTCACAAATGCAATAATGAATGCAAATTGATGGAAATTTGCATATGAACAGTGTGAAACATATTTCAAAAAAATTACATTTGTATAATTTGAAAAAATAAAAGAATACACCAAAATGTATTTTGTGTAATCTTAAACAGTGCATTTTTCACTATCTGTACACAAAATTTGAAGAAAACACTGAAGCCATTTTTTGATCATTTGCAGAATTGCAGAAGAAAATGCAGAATTTTGAGCTCATTTTAACAGAAAACTATTGAGGTTTTGAGATACCTTGTAAGGCATTATTTAAAGCACATATACTTATAATAACAATAACATGAAGAAATTGCCTCTAATATTACCGATGTGAGAAACAAGTCAAAAAAATTAAATTTTCCAAATCTTTTAAAAACAAAAGAATAGAGCAATATGGCGCTTATGTCATCATATAGGCTTCATTTGGCACTAACCCTACCAAACATTTAAAGAAAAAATTTGGAACAGTTTTTGAGAGAAAATCTTGTTTTTGTTATTTAAAATTGCAAATATTCCACGCACTATTGCATGAAAACTACTAAAATTTTCAAACAAATCTGCATGACCTTAATTAAAGAACTATTTATGGACAACAAATTTCATTTGAAAGAAAAATCTCCTCCAATTTTATAGTTGTAGGAAGATGTCTCAAAAAAATCAAACCTTTGCAATTTTCGAAAATTTAGTTATCCATGAAAATAGAATCTATGCCACCTTTAGAAGTGTATTATACTTTATTCTTACAAGAAATTTCAAGAAAAAATTTGGAGCGTTTTTTGAAAAAAAATTGAAAATGTCCAGGGGGCTTCATGTAAGGTACCCTCAAATTTTAAAGAAGGTTTTCCAAAATGTCAAATCTTCAACTAGAGCCCTATCAACAGGGGATTCTTCAATTTGGAAAAGACTACTAATGGGTTTAGGCACTAGTAGTGTTCACAGACAAACGTTTTGCTTTCAATTGGTTTTTCCGCATCAAGGACCCACAAAAAAAGGGATTCTGGCTATACCACGTGTTAGAGGATTTCTTTCTCTTAATTTAGCAACTAGAACTCTTACTTGTTTTCAGGGCCCAGCAATAATTTTTTTTCTGTTGAAAATTCGCTGTTTTTTCATGCATTACATAACTTTCTCTGTGCTATGTATATTACTTTATATATACGTACGTATACACGAAAGTAAAAATAATTTTTGAGAAATTAACCAGCATGAAAGAAAATATTAAAAAATACATACTGCATGAACATCCTTATTTTTAGCTCGAGCCTTTTCCAGATTTCTATTGGCATTTTCATAATTGACCAGACAACGCAACCTTCTGTACAAGAGCCTCTTTGCAGCAAAGGAGTCCCTCATATAATATCTTAAGGTATCTGAGAGCTTGAGATCCTCATCTGATGCAACACGGCCTTCTATCTTCTACAAAACAAGACAAGCATTGAATAAATTAATTCATATGCATTATAATAGCTTAATAATAAATTTAGAAGCATTCTACATCTCTAAAATGCAAATATTGTGGCCAAAACTTACTCTAGCTTTCTCAAAAGTTTCAGCAACTTTTGTTAAAAATTTTTCCAAGTCACTATTATCTATAGTGGACAACTGAACAAGACCGGTTGAAATCTTAATATAACAATCTGCAACATCTAAATAAAAATAGTTATATTCACAAATGTTCAATAATTAAACACACATCACAATTGGCACATACTTTTTCAGCAATCATCAAATTACCTTTATGACGCTTAGTCATTCTATCTGCTTTTGCAGTAGCATCTTTTAAATGATTGTGGTAGTCAATGAGGAAGTTTTTCTCTTGTTCAAAAAAATCGTTTACATCTTTCACAGTGGCAGACAACAGAAATTCATCAGTGGTTTTAGTAAGAGATTTCATTAAACCACCAATAACTTCCATTTTATTTTTACCACGCACGCACAAATCTTGGTCATATTCCAAGAAAACTCTGAAGTTATGGTCATTACGAAAGACAGGATGATTAGCTAGTCTGCATAAGAATACTTCATGCATTGCTACAGTTTTCTTGAAAGTAGCCAGGTATTCCCTGGAACAAATAAACAATGCAATACTCGGATCAGGACATAATCCTGAAAATAATGAAATGGAATGTGGCTTCAGATAAATAAATAAATGTCTTTATTGGTGGTGAAGCTCAGGATATTTAGCCTACTCTTCTGACCACAAATGGAGGAAATTGATTAATAAGATCCAAAAAATGATACATTAAGAGATTTATCCTTTGTTCTTCATTAACAATTGAAGAATCTACAAATAATCAGCATTTAATCCATTAATTTTTTTTACAAATAAGTTGGGAGAGTAATATCCAAAAATGCCCTTTTCTCACTAGAAAGCAGTTCTTCACAGAAATACACTCTGAAGAAGCAACTCAATTTAACAATTCATGACCTTCTCAATGATCCACAAAGCACAATTTATCAAAAAATTATTTACAAATTCAATTTTCAAAATTTCTGCCTGTACCGTTCAATATTCATTAAATTACTCACTTATCAACAGACAATAATACTTCGTCAAAAATGCTGTCTTTCCAAAAGGAAAAGAAATTGACACTGGCTTTAAAGTTGGATAATGTAAGGTAAAATGATCTCACCAAATTATAAAAAACATTACTTACGCTTCCAACTCTTGTTTCATTTTATTGAATTCTTCTTTTGTCATTGTCCCCTCTCCTTCGCCCAACTTTTGCAATTTCTCTCTAGAAGCATCGAAGTCAGGTCTTGGAGGGGCAGGAGGTATCTTGCAAAATGAAAGGCTCAATGTAACACTTAGTTTTGAAGGTTATAAAGTAATTTCTGGTAATAAAAATATTACTTACAATGTAGCCAGCATAATCTTCATTTTCTTCAAACCTATCATGTAACCAAACAAATTCTTCATGCTGTCTCACTACTAAGAACTCAGGTTTTTGGAATTCTGGGAGAGTAGTCTATAAATTAAGAAGTGCAAAACCCAATTAAACGTGTTTTAAAGTTTTATTCAAATAATATTTTCTGCAAAGCTTTACCTTGGTATGGACAGTAAATTTTACTTTATCCTTCTCGCTAAGAGCATCTGATATATCCACCATAAGAGAGTTATCAGTCAAATCAACAGTCTCCGATCGTCCTGGCTGGAAATGTAAAATATTATTCAATTATTAGCAGAGCTATTGAGGCTACGCAACTGTCAAGCTAATCAGCGAATTATCTCTACAAGGAAGTTGCTGTCGATAAATTATTTTCCGGTACCTTTTCCGAAGTTCACATACCTTTCGAACATCGTCGTTAAGAATATCAGCAGTATCATCTAGACCATCCTGAAAATATACATTGAAATAAGTACTGCATCAACACTGTTAACCTGCATTCTTCTAATTTCTACCCCAGTAAGACTTACCATCATGGTTTGGGAGAGGTATCGGAGACGCGCGAAAACTACTTTCGAAAGGAATAATTTGAACCATACACGAATTGTCGGACACACTATCGTGAAAAATAACACTTACGAAAACTAAATCCAACCACGGTATTCACTCCCCTGCGCCACCGTACCACTTTACGAGTATCTCTTCACATGACAGAACGCCGTCCAACCCAGTCAGCGGCACCCGTCAACGTAGACCTTGTCAAGTGGTACGTATGTACGTTTCTGCCATCTACTGGGCAAATTTTAAGTTACAGACTGGAGCAGATCGTAGAGGTTATTTCCACCATGGTAGAGTTCGTTCCTGATTTCAGGCGTATAGAAAATTAGAGAAAACCATGGGCACACGAAAATTGTCGGACATTTCTTTAGCATAAATACGAAATGCCTGTAGTAAATATAATTTACAAAAAATAATGTATTTACTGTTGCTTCAAACCAGCAATAATGGTTTGAGGAATTTCAAAATTGGCTTTCAATTGTTGGTGTTTAAAATTACGATATTTTTGTGGTCAGTTACATTTTTTTTTTGTAACATTGATGAGTTAAGTATTGATATTTTGCAGCATTGACAGGTCAATTTTTCTGCCATTATTGAAATGTTACCTTCATTTTCAGTTCTGTTCTTATTACTCGTAGTCAGAAAATTTCCGCTCGATGCAAGTGATACTATTGGCAATTTTCCATTCCATCGCCCGCGAATTTCAAAGAGGATAGTCTGAAATACTTGAATATTGCTATTCGAAATGATTGGGAGGAAGCGGCATGCCTCATTCTCCTACCGACATTTTTAAAATTTCATTTAATTTATTCAAAATAATTTCCATATATAAATCTCATCACAACAGGTTTCCAATTAGGAATACATTCATACATTTTTTTAATTTAAGGTAACAATTGAAAAGAATATTCTAAAATATTTATGAAAAAAATTACCTCCCTCTTGAAATACTTTCTGGATCTGCCTTTGATCCAAACTGAAATTCCCGTCCTCTTGAAATACTTTCTGGATCTGCCTTTGTACAGTTGTGTCATATTATACTTTAGTCATATCGAACAGTAGGCCTACTATTGTATGCCGTATCAGGTTCAGAGACATATAGTACTATATGTGACAGTACTATTAAGTCTGTGGTCCCACACACAGAAACATGGTAAACCGGTCTCTTCTCTCAAATAAAATTAAGTTATTTAACAACAAGAAATACTTTTTAAGAGAAAGATTGAAAATATTTCATACCTAGCTAGTAAAAAATTAGGATTACATAAGACCTTTAAAATCTCAGATAACATTGGTAAAAATATCGAAAAAGTTAAAAAAATGTTTGTCAAAAAAAATCTTATTTACTTTTAACAAATAATTAATGAAAGCAAAAAGGAGGATTATCTTTTTTCTGTGATGAAGGTTACTGTGGTTGGTTTACAAAAGAAAAATTAATATCATTATATTATTTTATTTAAAATTCAATGGTTTCATGAACTCTTAATTCTGTATGTTTCTAACTTTATTACTAGGTTAGGTAAGAGTGATGGACAAAATTAGGTAAAATATTCATGAATTTTTTGTTTGTTTGTTCGTTTGTTCATTTGTTTATTCAAAAACTCTAAAAATGTTTATGAGGTACATTTATATGAGCTATGTTTGTATGAGGTACAAGTATAATCTCTACATGTTTTCTTTTCATTTCCAGAATGAAAATAACTTTTCAGTTACAATTGTGAAAAACATTTAAATACTTCTTTTACTCCATTTTCTATTTGAATAACTGAATTTTTGAGTTTTTTGGACATGCATTTTAGATATGTATTTAAATACATTTTTAAAATGCATGTCTAAAAAAACTCAAAAATACAGTTATTTTAATAAAAAATGTATTTGAAGTAAGTATTTCAAATACAATTATTGAAATACAGTATTAAAATGCTTGTTTTAAATATATTTTGTATTTGAACATTGTATTTTTCAGTTTTTTGGACATGCATGTTAAAAATGTATTTAAATACTTCTAAAATGCATGTTATTCAAATATAAAATGGATTAAAAACAAGTATTTCAAATACAACTTTTTAAATACTGCCCAACCCTGAAAACATTAAACTCTATTATGTAAGAATATGGAGTTTAATTATATTGTAGAGATAAGTGGTATAAATACATTTGTTTTTAGTTGAAGTAATTAACAAGAAGTATTCATGAGATAATTTATTACACTAACCTCATAACATTTACTTATTCGATTGATTTTCCTTTTCTTTAAGAGAACATTGACAGTGAATATTGAACAGAAGAGGACTACGGCGGAATTAAAATTTTAAGCCCCAAACCAAAACACAGTAACTGTTTCCTCCTGACATTAATTGATTTTTTAATTGTGAGGTAACAATTATTGCACCAAGATACTGATAGGGTACAAATTTCTGTAGTAGAACTGCAATAGTTTGAGATTAATCATGAGATATTGGCCATCATCTCCATGGTGTGAATTAATTTTCTATGCTTTGACCTCAGTAAATAATAAAAAATCATTTATAATAAAGAATTTAGAGGAAATTTCTGGGGGTTCTGCAATTCTGCCACTCTTATTCTGGGACTTCCCCTTGCACAGAGTATAGATAATTAAAATTGTAATTGACTAAAAACATTCTCGAGATTTTGACAGAGAAAATAGTTTTGAAGGATCTTGATACTTATTTTATTGTTTGAAAAACCTCTGCCTACCCATCAAGCAAATTAATATTATCTTCAGTTTACTTTTTTCCCCTCCAACTTAAGTTTTCTAATACCAAACTGCCTCAAATTAAAGGTTCTACAAATTTGAATTAATTCCCTTTGTTGGAGAGAGAATGGGGCAACTTTTCTCACTCCTTATCCTTTCTCCCTCCTTCTCTATCTCTCTGTCTCCCCATCTCTCTCCCTTCACCTTTTGTATTAGTACAGGAAGTTTCATGGTAATAGATATTTGATGGCCATATCAGTGCTGAAATTTACGTGAAGTGTTGTGAGTTCACCTCAAGTGATACTAAATACATTTTCTAGAGATATATGGGTAATACATTTTTAGTGAAAGTGTAAATAAGACTTGGATACTGTTTAACAATGAAGTAGGCAGTTTCATTTATTTTAATCACGTTTATACAGGTACATATCTAAGACTTGAAGTCTATAGACATTAATTTTGTCCTAGTTATAGAGGAAATTTTTTTTTATAATTTACTCTTGTTATTAAATAAAAAAGGTAAAGAGCATTCGATGTCTGTGTTGGTTCAGTTTTTATAAATATACATTGTGCAGGTATGCTTAAAGTTAATGTGGAACATTATAATTTTGTAAAAAATTATTAATTTATCATGTAATTTATCTTACTTAAAAGCTATATTACTGCTCTTAAATTAATAGATTTTCCAGAAAAAAATTAGGGCTTATTATGCTTCAGATATTTTGATCCAGTGCACAGTAAACATTGGAAATGATATTGTAATATTATCTTAATTCTTAATGTTTATTTTAGGGCGTCATTAGTTTATTATTAAAATTACATTTTGATACTATGGTTTAGTATTTTGACACTGAATATGCAAATAAATTTCAATTAAGTGAAAGATTCATTTGGACATGTCAGAATCAGAGTTCGGATTTACACATGGGGTGCCCCTGGGCACTATACTCCAAGCCGTCCTTTTTTCTAACTTTAATTTTTGAATACAGACAATAAAATTTCAATAATTTCTAAAGAATTTATTCAATTAATAAAAATACAACCTTTTTATAATAACATGAATAACATTACACAAAATTAACTAAAATCTCACACGTCTTGGTGATTGGACGCCAAATTAGTCAATCACAGTATATTGATTTTAAATTTTGCATCTATTGCCAACAGTGCAAGCGCATTTTATTGATCTTCGGTCATTTTTGATCTGAGGTAGTTTTCTATGCATTTCAAACATGAATAAGACCTTTCAGCACTGCAATTACTTACTTATTGGTGTCATCCCATATGCAATATTAACATTGGAATACACCATATACAAGTCATTTTCTTTTTTTGAAAAGCAGGTTAACGGGGCTTGGTCAGAAAAAAGTACACTAGTTGTTTGCCAACGTTTCGGAAACTTTTATTTCCATCCTCAGGGCTAATATAAAAGAAAATGAAAACAACACTGTTCATGAATAATGTTACCAAAAAACACGTATGAGAAACAATTTTTAGCTAAGTTACAAAATATTTGCAAATTTCCTTTATATCATAACATAAAAAAAAACATACAAACATACCTTACAACATCAAGAACAACTCAACCCATTCACTGCACCATCCTCCATCTCCGGCATCTCACATGCAATGAGGGACACAACATCACCCTCACCACACCAACACACAGCATGACTGATACTAGCACGATGTTGGGTGGTGAGACGAGAATAAATATCATGCCTGAGTGAGGTACATGCCAGCTTCCGGTGCGAGTTAACAATTAATTTAAATTAGAAAATGTACTATTTTATACTTCAAAAAATGTTCTATATTAAAGTGATATATAAATTACAGATTGTTATTTCTACTTTCTTGTAAGATAATTATCACATTATTATTATTATTATTATTACTTTATATTGTGAACAACACCACAACAAAAGAACCGGATATGAATATACATAATACAGTGTTGAATATACATACAGTGTTGTTTTCATTTTCTTTTATATTAGCCCTGAGGATGGAAATAAAAGTTTCCGAAACGTTTTCTGACCAAGCCCCGTTAACCTGCTTTTCAAATCTTAATTTATGGTCGTTAAGAACTCTTCATAATGCAAGTCATTTTCACGAAGAAACTTCAATTGGAGACAAATTTTCAATATTTTTCTAAGTGCTGTTTACATGGAAGTGTAACATTTCATTTCCCAATTTGCCTTATAAATTTGTGTCACAGAAGCTTTGGAACAAGTTTCATTTTTCTTTTACATTGCTTACATTCAAATTTCAAAGTTCCAAAATTATGAAGAACTTTCCACTGATCTTCTTATAAGCTTGTTTCTTCAACCTCGCAAACTAATTTTCTAAAATCACGTAGAATGGTTTTTGAAGTGATCGTGGCAAACAATTATTTGTTAAATATTAATTAAAAGTTACACTTTTTGATCAATTGAGTTAAAATGTGGTCATGTAACCCACATATTTTTGGGAAAACAAAAATTCAGATGATCTTTTATTATTAACCAAGACCATGAATTGAAGCAAAAAATAGCCATGAAAATATATAGCATACAATGTTCACTGTCAATTATTTACTTCAATTACGATAATTTAATAAACGTGTTTCTATAACAAACCAGTGTGCTACAGAATGGCACAGACTTTCTTGAACCTTGGTTTGGGCAAACTTTTAGGACTCACCACATACTCTTGCCATCTCCCATTTATCATCACCAGAAGTGCATTTTTTGAAATTTTCTCAGTTTTTCAGTTTCCTATTAGTACAACTGAAATATTCCGTAAAGAATGTTATAGAAAATTTTGAAGCAGTTTTTAAGAAAATGACATTCAAGTGTTACTGTATATGTGAAATTTGAAGCTATTTTTCATAAATCTCTTCTGTTTAAGAAAAACTTCATTGGAAGTAATTTGAAGCACTTACACTCACAAATGAAATAAAATATAGAAATCACTCGAAATGTGCATATTAAAGGGATGAGAGATTTTCAAAAAAAATTGTGTAATTTTTTAAAACAACAAAAGAATACAGCAAAATGAATTTTATGTCATCTTAAACTGTGCAAATAGCACTATCCATGTGAAAAATTTGAAGAAAAAATTTGGAACCATTTTTAAGAAAATGGTGTTTGAACGTTTCTGAAAATGTGGAATTTTGAATGTGGAGTCACAGAAAAAGTTTGATATTTTGAGAAACTTTAAAACGCATCCTATAAAGCACATGTACTCATAAAAGAAATAATGTGAACAAATTGCCACTAATGTAAAAATTAACAACATGAGACACAAGTCAAATAATTACATTTTTGTATTTTTTTAAGAAAAAACACACATAAGAATAAGTAGAATGGCATTTATATCATCTTATGCAGTACATTTAGCACTATTCCTCCCAAACATTTACAGAAAATAATTGAAGCGGTTTTTGGGAAAATATTGTTTTTGTTATTTGTTAAAATTGCACAGATTGCACGCACTATTTCGCAAAAACTAAACAATATTTTCAAAAAATGTACAGGACCTTAATAAAAGAACTAATTATAGAGAAAACATTTTACTTGAAGGAAAAATCTTTATATGCAATTTGGTACTTGTACGATGACAGCATTTCATACTTTTGCAATTTTCAAAAAGTCAGAGTTAAGGGAGAAAATCAGACCTGTGCCACCTTTATAAGTGCATTTCACTCTATTCTTGCAAGAAATTTAAGGAAAGAATTTGGAGCCATTTTTTAGAAAATTTTGAAAATGTCTCAGGGACCTAATGTAAACTACCCCCAAAAATTAATGAATGTGTTTCATAATCGCAGTGCTTCGAACGAGGCTACATCAACAGGGATTTATTCTGTTGGGAAAAAATTCTTTATAGTTTAGGCGTTAGTGTTATTCACATACACCAGACAGGCAGACGGACAAACGGTTGGACAGATGGATGTTTTCAAAAAAACAAAAAAACACTTTTTTGGTATCAGGGGTCCCCAAAACATGTACATCCATTGAAATCTCGAAATCGATATTCTGCAGAATTACATAACTCTCTATTTTATGTATGTTACTCTGTATATAAGTTCTCCGTTTATACATACACATTCGGGACATATACTTTAGCATGCTGAAAATTATAGTTTAAAAAATCTCCAAAATATTCCTAAGTTTGTTAAAAAATTTCCACAATGTCATTCTTTGCTGGCCAGCTGGCCAAGTGCAAGTGCCCTTGTTAAATCAGCACGAGCAATTGTAATTCTTGTTAATAAATAATTTTTCGAATAAAAAGCTTTTGGATTAAAGAAAATTTGCCACCCCCAAAAAAATTTGCTGCCTAGGGACCAGTGCCCATGCCTAAATCCTCTACTGGTCAGAATACATTTAATAAATATATATAAATTAAAATATAAAAATGTATATCTTACTAGACAATCACCAAGATAAAATTAAATACATATCATCAATTTCTATAACTGTTTATAACAGTTCAGAATATCGGAAGTGTTATTATAAGTAGTATACATAGTACTTACGCAAATACAGTAACATAGTGTTGCAATTCAAATTTTGCTATGCCAAGATTGTATTTTTCATCTCCTTTTCTTTCTACTCTCTCATCATTGAAAATTTACAATCTTTAAAGGCTCAGAGCAGATGTTGAATGAAAAAAATATGATATACAATTTTACTGGCACTTTCCATCAATGTAAATTGTTGGGTAAAATGGGCACTTCCTGTAAGGAACTCATATGTCAAAGATATTGTGTAAGCTTATTTGAACAGAGAAGGCTGGGTTGAAAGGCGATTTTATGACTTATCCAGATCCCGAATGGGTAGAAGGATTTCTGATGAGAAACAAAACTCACTATCAGAATGGGAAAAAATGTTAAAAGAGCAAGAGCAGCAATTATAAATGGAATTATTAGCAATTATTTTAAGAACTTTGAAGTACCCTTGAATAGTATTCTTTCCATTAATATAATAAACTATCATGAAACAAACTTTAGAGATGACACTGGTGAAGTGAAAACCATTGTGAAGCATACAGCAAGACATCCTAAGCGGATGGTAGGGGACCAGTATCAGTGTAATGTTTGCAGCTGCAGCTGATGGAACAGTCCTTCCACCCAACACTGTTGATAAGGCAAAACATCTTTATGATACTTGGACTGAAGGTGGTGTCACTGGTGTAGGTTAAAACAGAAACCAGAGTGTCTGGTTTAATCTTGCAATGTTTGAATCTTGGTTCATTCAAATTTTACTACCATATTCAACGAAAGAAAAGGTCATAAATAAATTATTAATAAGGATGAGCAACAAATGAATACAACATCCAATTTGTGTTACTGCCAGCTAACTCAACTCATATATGCCAGCCTTTCGATATCAGTTTCTTTAAACCTCTTAAAGTGGCCTGGAGATATGTGTTAGATGGTTGGAAGAGTAATGATGTGGAATGGTTGGAAGAATAATGATGTGGTTCCTAAATCTGTATTTCCAAGACTGTTGAAGAAAACTCTTGAAAAGATAGGGATGAGTTCTAAGCACAAGAAAACAGATATTATATCTGGTTCCAGAAAAGTGGGAATTGTTTAATTCTGTCCAGAATGCCATTTAACGGATTCCACATGATAATGTAGTACTGATGAAACTAATTTTTCTGGGACAGTTGAATTTGAAATATACTATTTAAGAAAATCTCGTGAAGGAACAACCAACCAAACTATACGTCAATCAAAATGTCTTACCACTAATTCCTCGCAAAGGAACTGTTCTCTAGCAAAAATCGATATGTCCACCAATGTACGTGAGATGTACGCGCAAACGTACACAGAGTGCGCACGGAGTCGTATCTCATCTGTACGGAACGTGCAAAAGAGCTTGTAACGATATCAATTTTTGTGTACAAAATGTGAACTTTGGCCCAAATGAATGTACGCTTGAGTGCGAATTGAAACGTACTTGATGTGTTCACGATGGAATCTAAAGGGCGCGTACACAAAATGCACAACGACGTAACCGTAGCAACCCGTGGAAACCAACATCCCTCGGAAAAAGTTGTAGTGGAAAACTTCCACAATTCTCTCTGAAATTGTCATTAGCTGAACCCATGTGAAAAGTTTCCACATTTGACTTCAATTAATTATATGTATTGGCCTGTGTATATTATAAGTATATACGCGCACGTTTTCTTGAGTCCCACTCCTTCGTAAACATTAGTTGACCACTACCAATAAATGATAGCAACCAGCGTTGTTTGACAAACTCTGATAACCAGAAATGTTTTCTTTCGTGTAATAAAAACTATTTTGCCCCGAAAAACGAACTAGAAATTCGATAAAAATTATTTTTGTCAAAATAACCACACTTCCCACACCTCTCGCATCTAGCGAAGCGAGGCCCAATAAAAAATTAAAAATAATAAAATAAAAATTCCTTCTTATCATAGCATTCATTACTGTCACTTCAAATAAAACATACGTGATACCGGATCTCGTTGCGTGTCTCACACATGCACTACTCCATGAACTACAAGTTGCGTGATGTACGAAAACCAATTAACATATGTTTGAAATGAACTTGTACAACATGCAGGATATTTTAACAGCCCTTAAATGTACAAATGTATAATGAAATGTCTGCAACGTTGCAATACATATTGTGTCAGGCAAGTGCCGCTACAGAGGACCAGTGGATGTGTACAGAGTGTGGAAGTGTTCACATTGTTTTCTATGAGTGTACAAGAGATGTGGACTACTGTACAATATGGACAGGAGCAGTGAACCAAGTGAAAAACGCGTTGTGCACAGCTGCTTTACAGATCACCACAACATGAATTTTCGCCAGGGCCCTAGCGAAAATCGATGTGTCCACCAATGTACGCGAGATGTACGTGCAAACATACACAGTGTGCGCATGGAGTCATATCTCTTATGTACGGAACGTGCAAAAGATCTTGTCACGATATCCATTTTTGTGCACCAAATGTGTACTTTGGCCCAAATGAATGTACGCTCGAGTGCGAACTGAAACGTACTCGATGTGTTCATGATGGAATCGAAAGTCGCGCACACGAAATGCACAACGACGTAACCGTTGCAACCCGTAGAAACCACCTTCCCTCGGAAAAAGTTGTAGTTGAAAACTTCCACAATTCTCCCTGAAATTGTGATTAGCTGAACTCATGTGAAAAGTTTCCACATTTGACTTCAATTAATTATATATATTGGCCTGTGTGAGTGTTCTCAAACAGCAAAACCTTTCATTGCAATTTGAACATGTATGTTTCCACATTCGGTTTGGTAACCACATCTCACCCACTGCCACTGCTAGTGGCTGAGTTATTCTTCTTCATTCTGCTAATTGTACTAATTAATTGCATGTATTTCGCCGAATTTGAGCATCTAAGGGCTCGGAAGAACACAGTCCTACACCATTTCATGCTAAAAATCAGTTGTAAGGCAAAATGGAACTCGAAAATAAAACTATTAGGAATCTATATCTGAAATTAGCGTAATAAGTTACTCATTGTCTGCCAAAATCTAACACTATTTACAGTGTAATGATTTGCGATCATTTCGGTAATTTAGTGTTCAAGAGAATAAAGACTTTCCAATAAAATGTTACGATATATATTACAAAAGTCAGAAGACGGCAGTGCCGCGCGCAAACATTTTTTTCTAAATTAACCGAATGCGCGGAAGAAAGTCAAATTTAACATAAACATTCAATAAAGCATAATATTTAGAATTGTTAGAAAGAACAATCAGCAAAATCGGGCAAGGGGTTCACAAGATTTCGAAAATAATCGTAATCGTACATTTCAAGTTAAAAAGCGTGAACATGGAGACCATTGTTGTTAGGGTAAAGTTGAGAGCAAATGTTTTTTTAATGAATATTACGGAAACACTTGAAGGAATCGAGCTGGAACTTTAGAGAACAACAGGGCGAAATTTATGAACAATTTCGAAAGTAATCACGATTTTGGGAAACGTCTAGAAAATGAATTAAAATTAAAAGTATAATTGAAATATGTGTGAAACAAGCGACGCATCGTAGTGACGTCACGTCTACGTCACGACAGTGAACGAACTAAAAACGATGAGATTTAATAAAATAAGACATCGAAAGGAAAAATAGAGATCGCTGTAATTATCGGAGAAACAATAGACAATATTGAGAACCGGTAGCGATGCGTAAAAACGCTTATAAACGGGAAATTAAGAAACATTCTGTAATCTTGTTTGTGGTCACGGGCGAGCGATCGGCGCTTGTTCAAAAAAAATCTATATAATAGGATAGTGGACAACAATGCTCGAGAGAGGAGAGAAAGTGCAGTGTTGTATGGTTGGTGAAGACGCGAGCTCCGTGTTAGAAAAATGTTTTGAAAACATTTTTGTTTATATTTTCAGGTGAACAAAACTGATGTAGTGAGCGGATGAACGGATTTAGAAATAGGAACAATATTTTACGGGTGAACGCAACGCGAAGATTGATTTTACGCGATTGCAATGTTAAGCAACGGTCGCGGACATTTTGTGTTATAAATTTCATGATACGGAATTCAACATGCTTCGGACAGTAATCGAAACACGAACAGAGCAGTTTCGTTTAGTTCGCGTAACCCAATAGTATTTCTTCACCGCGGGAACTTTAAAAGATTCTTTTCGCCAGTATTCGTGAAATCAATAGTATTTCTTCGCCGCGGGAACTTTAAACGTGGTGGAAACTTCACGTTTTACCGCAGAACGCTTCGCAGTGTTTGCTCAGCAGTGTGAGTTGACGGAACATATGGTCTTGGAGCAGGTGGAAGCTGGAGCGTGCTATGGTCGTACACGGGGAGTGTACGAATCGGTGGACGGCGACGCGTGACGCGTACGATATTTGTTTGTTCGTTTTTCTTTTTATCTTCAAAAGCATCTGTGGAAGGTCAAGTTTTGTTCATTATCATCAGATAAGAGGGTCAACAATTCTAACGACAGAATGCGCATTCGGAGTGAATGAGTGTACATATTTTTTTATAATTTTCAGTGTGAATGGTTATTGCTTATTTGTTGGGTTTTAATTTTAAACGTACTGTTGTCTGTTATGTGTATTTTTTGTGCCATCAGAGGGCATTATTTTTTCAGGTGTATTTGATATCTTTCTTTCTTTCTTTCTTATATATTATTTCTCAAAGGGCTGTTTGGTCTTTTCAATAAATTGGGTGACATACGAAACCGATCTGTATAAAAAAGCAATGGATTGAAAAATCGTGTTTCTTTTCACCTGCACATGGGACATTCGTATTGAAAAAGTGCGTTAAAAATACGTAAATATAAAAAAAAACGTAAATTTCGGGATCAGCAGTTACTGATTGCCGCGCGATCTTTCGGAAGAAAATTACACTGTCGGACGGTGGCGGGAGCACACAGCGTTCAGCTGTGCCAGAACCAGTACTTGCCAGAACCAGTGCGCGTTTCGTGTTAAGGTGGTTAGAGCGAGATATTCCCTAGTAGATAGAGAGTCCATTTTACATTAAAAAAATAATTATTTGTGAGACATGTGGGTATTGTGAAACATGTATAAACAAACCAGGGATTCCTATTAAGAGTTTTATTTAATTATACGAATTAATTGTGTTATATAGATAGAAAATAAAAAAATTTCAATATTATATAAAGACCTATCGTTGACTAGTTTCTTAACTAGTACCAACAGATCGCGTAGCTAAAGAATGAAAAATTGAGGCATAAGATTGAATATAAAAAAGCACTATTTAACCATTAGCAAGATCAAAATTATAAAAAGTACCATTATGGACATATATCTACATATTTTTTTACAGTGATCACTAATAATGGTCGAAATCTCATCTTGAGTATCGCGAAATGTCTTTGGTAAATTAGGCAACGCCGTAATGTCTATGATATTGGTATACCTGCGCAGAGCTCATGCTGCTTCAAATTGTCCTTGTTTTCATTCACTTTGAATACTGTTTCTGTACTGTTTGGTGCCCAGTCGAAACGCCGGTAAACAATGTCTGAGCGCATTGGAGGAAGATTTGTTTCCAAAGCTGAATATGAGAGAAGACGAAAGTGTTCTACGCTTCTTCAAGAAAGGCATCGTATGAAGAAACATTCAAAGAAGAATGGAGAGGAGTATGTAGAAAACGTGGGGCGACGAATTGTAGATATTCAGTTGCTTGCTGAAACCATGTGGTGCGATACGTGCGATGTTCCTCTTATGTTTTCGCTTCATGGAAAAGGAAATCCAACGTGGTTTGGCTTCAGTTTTCTGCATTCGGTGCAAGATTTGTTAAGACACGTGTTTTGAACAATGTCATTAGATTTCTGGAAGAGAAACTTTCCCAGAACAGTTGAGGAAATTGTGTGTGTGTGTATTTTGTGTTTGTTCATATTGTTATTATTTCTTATTGTCATTATTGTGATTATTTTTTCATATTGTCATTTTGTTTTTTCTTGCCAATTGATATGTACAGCCATTCCGGTCCTGGTTTTGTCCTTTCCAGGATACTTTGAGCAAATGCTGGAATGCATCCTTTGATTGCTTCTGGTCAGTAAAGTATAATAATTCCTCCCAATGTCATACAGTGACATAATAAAAAGTTTTCAAGTATTTTCAATGCTTGTATCTCTCTCATTTTTATTTCTTTAATTACCTGAGTCAATGGTAGTTTATTCGATTGCTTAACAAAAAGATCAGTAGTTTGGTTCTCTCCAATCTTGTATAGATTTTTATATTGTAAGTGAACAGATATCCTAATCATCAACTCTTCCTTATCCCAAATCATTGTTTCTGATATTCCTCTAATAATTTTATTTTTGGTTTTGTAATGAAACTGAAGAATCAAATTTTGTTTTAATAGCTTTTGATTGGTTGAAATTTTGGAACTATTTTGCAATTGCAAAGTACCATATTTTCAGGAGTAAAAAGTAATGAGTAGAAGCTATTTGCTGATTTAAAAGTTTTCAGTGTAATTTGATATAATATTAAAGGTATTAACTTTGATACAGAATATTGTGTAAAGTAGTACCAAGTTAAAGATAGTAAAATTAAATCACTGGATCATATAAATCTGAGCTGTATCGTTTAGAACCTCAGTAATAAGATGTATCATTGGAGATAGAATCTGCAAAAGAAATTTCCATATGAAATGGTCTTTTGTAATAGTTGTTCTTCATAAAAATGGATTTAAATGTTTTTGTAAATAAGACAGGAAACCCATTCAAAATGCATTACTACTGTGCTGGGAGTGCAATTGGTTTGACAAAATAGTGCTACAGAGAAAAGGGATTTCTGTTAAAATAATAATATTATTTTACATGTACTAGAATTGAATTTATAATTCCTCTTACTATTTCAACCAATTTACCCTTGGCTGGTTTTATATACAGTGGGTCTTGAAGCATAATACTGTGTTGGGCACTCCAGAAAAAAAAGACTTTAACTAAAAATCACTAATTATGATAAGATAAATCCACGTACTAACACAAATGTAAATTAACAAATAGCTTAAAAATTGAAAGTTCCATTGTCAATTTCTCATTTATAAATGCATGTTTCGTTTCTTATTGTTTCATTCAATTTATTTTTAAATTCAAATATTATGGTTCAATAAAACATTTGATTAATTTCAGATAAAAACATTTCTTGAAGTTTTTAAGAATATTTATTTTCAAAACTCCAAGCATAGGGAAAGGAGTCCCAAGCTTTCATATTTTGCTAGTAGGGAAATCCAGCTCTACATTTATACCTTGAATGGTTGAAATTAACACCAGCAATTTCTAATACCTTTGTGAATTGAATTTTCACCCCAGTAGTTCTACTGATTGAGGTGCTGACATATGCAAAAGTTTGTTGCTTCGAGTCCAGTATCCACTGTGTATCTCATATAATGAAAAAGAGAATATGAATTATTTTCAAATAATTAATCATTGTTCAGGATCTAAAATGAAAAAAGCTGTTATAGAGCTCAAACTGAAATAATGCTATAATAAATGTATAAATATTTCTATAAACTCTCAAAATTACCCATTTGCTCATAAAGTTGAATCACAGTGAATCATCACCATAAACCCTTTCCATTTTCCCAGTAGAACAGGAAGCTTACACCTCTAGGTGTTCTTGATCAAAGTGATTTATATATTTATTGCAGACTGTATAAATACAAATAATATAAATATAAAATATACATTATTCCGCTGAGGACTTAATCCTGTGCGCGGGCCTATCATTCATAGTTTTTCATTGCATACAAGATTGTTTATATAGCTCATATAATATAAAAGAAAAGACGTGATCATTTGGAATATTAACAGAATTGAGTTTTTCATTCAGAACGCACAAATGCTTTTATCCATCGAATTTAAATATCTGATTATATACAAAGGCAATGTTTTCCAGGAGTGAGGATCTTTTAATTGGGCCCAGAAGACCCAGAGGAATGTAAGAACTCTTGCCGGAGACTTGTCACTCAATTTGAATGAAGCGCGCTACGCGCACAGTGTTGCCGAGTTGGGCGTTACCGGCCCGTCCCTGTAGAAAGCGCGCGAATGTCTCTCTTTGGAGTGATTTAGGGCTTACAATTTTGCGTATATCTCCTATTTGAGACGGTAGATGTCCTTCAAATTGCGCATGTTGATTCTTCGAGATGCTAGCTACGTAAGGAAGAGTTTTTTAAGACATTTTCAAAAGCTAGTTTTCCCACAATTTTAAAATTTCTGGTCGGCTCAGTCGGGTCGCCATAAGAGCCCATGTTAAAACGACAAACTTTACGGTCTCATTTCTCAAAAACTAGACAGTGAAACAGTTTCAAATTTTACCAGAACATAGACAAACCCCTCATCTTTCGATTAGTACAATAAAAAAGGCATGTTAAACATAACACGTATCTCGCTCTAACCACCTTAATACATCCTATGCTCTTCCCTCTCTGAAGTCCATTGTATTTATGAGTAATAGGGATTTTATGCTAATAGATATTTGAGAAACTAGTATTCGTAAATTCAACCTTCAGCAAAGTGCGTGGACTAGTTTCTATGTAATGTGAAACAAAATAATTTCAACTTTCAAAAATGTGTTCATTTCAATCTAACGTTAGATTCTTCTATCAATTTTCCGGTACGGATTTGGTATTGTTATTTTTGTCATGTCGTACTATAATATGTAATGAGAATGTACATAAAATGTAGCCATTCTACTAACTATATGCAATACAAACACTTATGAGTAACGTGTCTTAAACCTCGTATGAGGACGAAAAGCAGTATGAGATAACATGCTATATGTGAATTTTTCTGACAACAAAACGGAGTATTGCTATACATTGAAATAACGTTGTCTTGTATTTTTGCATTGCACATATTTGCAAAGCAATTTGATTTATATACATTTACTAATGTGTTTTTATGTATCTGTTTACGATATTATGTAGCTAGGGAATAATAGCATAATGACATTATTCATGATTTAGCTTTTATTCGTCTATACAACGTAATACGCTTTTAATTTTGAAGTATTTGCTACTCTAAAAACGTTAATTAATCCACACGGAATGATGTTACAGTATGCTGAAAGTTTTTGTACTACCTACATTTTGAATAAAAACATTTGTGTTTCAGCTGCCAGGTATCTTTCGAATTTTGAAATACTTTTCATTTGATAAAGTACCTAGGAATTATGGATCTCGAAGTAATAAGAGAATTGGAATTTCTGTTCGCTGCGCTGAGCGTAGAGCAATATAACCTGCTATATATTTCGCTCAGGTGGGTTGTCCCTGTCATGTTCCGGAGATAAATTCCAGATGATTTTACGTAGTTCTACTACAAACAAAATCGTTAAACACGCAACTTTTAGAACGACGCAACTTTTAGAACTAATGTATATGAGTTGCTGACTGAAGCTCTCTCTTTCTTCATAAATTTGTGTTCATGTTTAGCTTCTAAAAGGGAAAACTGCATGCGACTTTAGAGAACTTATTGCGTTATTGTTCTACGTCTGTCTCAGCTTTTGCCGTAGGGGTCACGGAAAAAAGGTCGCAAAACCGCCACACAAATACAGTTAATTGGCTCAAGAACATGTTCTGTGATTTCATCAGAGTAGAATTACTTTTCCGCTGTATGTTACGAAATTATAAGACAGTTTTCATAACAGCTTGTAAATCCCGATATGCAATGCCCTAAGGCAAAGAAATGCTGAAACAATGACAGGAATTATATAAATGAAGAATGACAATGATAAAACGATTGAAAAATCAGTTACCGAAATTTCCTTCAATTTAAACGTAACAATATAAATTATGAATTATTCCATTATGAAGGTGTTGAGTTTTCAAACTTGAGTCACTCACAAATTAAGTTTCATAACAGCATCTGTTGTATAGAAGAGTTTAACCAATTTTTTCCAGCTTCCTTTTCACCAACGCATTGTAAATGAGATCGCCGGAATCAAATTGACTGCGTTGTGGCATTATTGTTTCCCCAGTCCTCATTTATTCTTTCTGTTGTGAGCTCAAATAGCTTCAGCTTTGCAACGAGAGTAATATCTTTGTTGACACTGAAGCCACTGTTCTCATTTACTTCTCATTGCCAAACCACCCTTTTTTTCATAGGTTGTTTTAAATTCTGTAATAGAATGGCACACTCACAACTCTACTCATTTATTTATTTTACGTCAAAAATAGTTAAAAGCTGCGTGTGACGTGCTATGGGGAGGAGTAAATTCTGTGTACGTTTTCAAAATTCTGAGATCCCTACCCTAAGCCATATACTACATGAATTTTGTATATAGAACAAAACGAGCGTTTTTTTGCAAGGATTGTTAATAAAATATTCGCTCCGATGTAATAAAATCTATTTTCACGGGTAAATCAGCAATAAATTGGAGCTCTTATCTCTCATCATGTCCTTCGTGAAGGAATAATTCTTCCTGCCGCGACAATATGGAGAACGATAGTTGGAATAATTGTATTTTCCTCTGAATTCTAGAAGACGTGCACAGACAATGAATTTACTTATATGTACACTAACATTCTTATTTATTTTTTTCAGTGAAGTGGAAATAATTTCTGCATTATTCTGCTTACTTATAGTGTATATTTATAGGACATTATATATATATATATATATATATATATATATATATATATATATATATATATATATATATATATACGACTTCTTACAAGGGAGGAGTCTCAAAGGTAACCCTAATTTACAAAGTGATATGTGTAAACATACATTAGAAGATATAACTAAAATAATATTGATGTCTAATAAAACTCTTTGAACGCAAACGCTATGTATTAACTTAACTTATTTGAGGATAGGGTGCTGCAATGTATTTTCTTACAGTGTGGAGTTAAAGTTGAAAAGTTGACAAATTGAAGTAATAAATTCAATAGTAAATAATTAAATTATTAAGATATCAGGTCAAAGGGATGACGAATAACTCCAGTTTTTGCCAATTTTTTTTTAAATTTCAACTTCTAATTCAAAATTCTGCTGTTTCCCAGTCTTTTACACATGCCCTGCCCAATGCTTTAATAATATATGAATAATAAAGGTGGTACAAGCGGCTGTTTGAGAATGTAGACACAATTTAAAAGTAAACGGGGAAATGTGTTAATATATATTTTTTAAAATTTACTATGGTATTTTCCAGTATGTGAGTTACAACCAATGTTCTTTTGATCTCCATCTTGAATATTTTCATGATATAATAGTAGTTTATGCAATTAATTTATAATGTTAAGCTTTATTGCATGAGTATATGTGTTGAAAACGAGCGACGTTAGGAGCGAGTTTTCAAATTTGTACGAATGCAATAAAGCAACATTATAAACGAGTTGCATTCGCTATTTTTTTGTATAACAGCATTATAAATTTACAAGAGAATCAAACTTAATTTCGCCAAACAACTTTCTTCTGACGTCTCGGGTGCTTGACATCCAACGCCCCCTGGAAATCAAAGATGGCATTGTTCAAGATGGCATTGTTGACATCCGTGCGAGAAAACGGTAGTCGGCTGTTCCGTCGTCTTCTACCTCCCCACGATTCTCTCGCTACTATTGGCTGAATGTGTGATGACGTCATGTCGCGTTTAATAATGGCGATGACGTCATGTAGCGTGCGATAAAATACTGAATTATGCACGATTCGGGGTATCGAAAAGGGTCGTTTATAATGATGGTATACAAAAAATGTAGTTAAGGCTATTATTGTTAGCATATTATTATTATTATTATTATTATTATTATTATTATTATTATTATTATTATTATTATTATTATTATTATTATTATTATTATTATTATTATTATTAGCGTTTTCCGAGCAGAGTACGTTGCCGATCAGATCTTTACATGGATTCAGAGAGGCTGAATAAGAGTTTTACATCTGCAGAAGCAATTATTCGCTAATTTCATCCGATACATATAATATTTTCGTATTATATACAATGTTAACGAGGAGGCGGAGCTCAAGTGAATAGTACCGTGTAGCCTGTGATAGAAGGGGGGTAAAGGGAGCATACTCCCCCCCAACTCCAGAAAAGGGATAAGACAATAATCTGGACAATTTTTATCGAGTTACGCATGGGGTCTATGAAACACAAGTAATCACCAGGTAGAAGTTAGGTGCGTCAAGCTGGAACAGCCAAGTCAGCACACCCACACGAAACATGTCTAATCATTTATTGCTAATTAATTGCCAATTAATTGCCACCTTTTTGAATTAATTGCCACGTATTTTCGTGGAGAAAACGGGTGTGTGCTAGCTTGACGTCAAGCCAGCACACACATCAGTTAAATTCGAGCCAGAGCTCAACGGAAACCATCTAATCATTTATTGCTAATTAATTGCCACAATTTGGAATTATTTCGCACGTATTTTCAGTCTAAAATAATCAAAGTAAATGGCAGCAGGCATGACGCAACCCGCAACATAATTCTGAACGTCAAGCCAGCACACACATCAGGTAAATACGAGCCAGATCTCAACGGAAACCATCTAATCATTTATTGCTAATTAATTGCCAATTAATTGCCACAATTTGGAAAGAATTCGCACGTATTTTCAGTCTAAAATAATAAAAATAAATTGCAGCAGGCGTGACGCAACCCGCAACATTTTAAAAATTGGAATATAGAGAAAACCAACGAGCACAATCACATAAAATTAACGAGATAGTTTAAACACATATCAAAGAATTATTTTACTCTATGCATGATTTAATTACCCCTCTCTTTTATGAGATAATACATTTTATAACTTCGTAGTTTTGCAAACACGTACGACATTCAAATGGATAATGCAAGAATACCAACGAGTGCGATATATCTATAACCCATTAAATAATTAAAAACAAATTCAATACTAGTTTACTATACTGAAGATAAATTAATCAATGTCGCCGTGTATTATATAAACATTGCTGAAACTACATCAAATTTATCGAACCAAGCCACTTTTTCAAAATCAAAAATTCAGAGAACCAGCAAGCACAATCACATAAAATTAAAAACATACTTAATAAATGTTTAGAACTAATCTTTTACTCTACACACTATTTAATTGCTCTAGTCATTTATTAAATAATAATTTTTTAAAACGTTGTTATGAAACCTCATTGAATTTCGAACAGGAAATGGGAGAGTACCAACGAGCTCAAATATCTGAAATCTATATAATTATTGAATGCACATTCAATACTCGTTTATTACACGAAAGAAAAATTGATAAATGTTGCCGTGAATTATATAAACATTATTGAAACTGCATGGGAGTTATCGAACGAAGCCAGATATACAAATTCGAAAATACAGAGAACCAACAAGCACAATCACATAAAAATAGGAACATAGTAAATAGATATTTAAAACTAATTTTTTAATCTAACCACGATTTAATTGCACCTGTCATTTAATAATTAATAATAGTTCTTTAATATTTCGTTGTTATAAAAACTCGAAGACATTCGAACAGGAAATGCGAGAGTACCAACAAGCATTAATATCTAAAATCTATTTAATAATTGAATACACGTGCTAGAAAATTACACTAAAGATCAACTGTTAAATGTTGCCGCGAATTATATAAACATTATTGAAACTACATGGCAGTTATCAAATAAAGCGAGATATTCAAATTCCAAATTGCAGAGAACAAACGAGCACAATCACATAAAATTAAGAACATATTTGATAAATATATAGAACTAATTGTTTACTCTATGCACGATTTAATTGCTCTTGTCTTTTTTTAAATACAAAACTTTTAAAACTTTGATGTTATGAAACCTCATCAACATTCGAAGAGGAAATGCGAGAGTACCAACGAGCACTAATATGTATTAGTGCTCGTTGGTACTCTCGCATTTCCTCTTCGAATGTTGATGAGGTTTCATAACATCAAAGTTTTAAAAGTTTTGTATTGTATTGTATTATGTATTGATATGTTAGTATTGAACGCGCATTCAAATTTTAAATATAGTTTACATAAACTATATTTAAAATTTGAATGCGCGTTCAATACTAACATATCACAGTAAAAATAAATTGATAATAGTTGCCGTGAATTATATAAACATTTTGAAACTGCATGGGAGTTATCTAACCAAGCCAGATATTGAAATTCGAAAATACAGAGAACCAACGAGCACAATCACATAAAATTAAGAACATAGTAAAAGGATGCTTAGAACTAATTTTTTATTCTATACACGATTTTATTGCTCTTGTCCATTATTAAATATTAATTTTTTTACACTTCGTTGTTATAAAATCTTGTTGACTTTCCAACTATAATTGCGATAGCACCAACGAGTGCAAATATCTTAAATTTATGTAATAATTGAATCCACATTTAATAGTACATTATTACACCAAATATAGATTGATAAGTATAGCCGTGAATTATATAAACATGATTGATACTGCATGGCAGTTACCGAACCAAGCCAGATATTCAAATTCGAAAATGCAGAGAACCAACGAGCACAATCTAATAAAATTAAGTACAAAGTTAATAGATATTTAGACCTAATTATTTACTCTATACACGATTGAATAGCTCTTGTCATTTATTAAATAATATTTTCTTAAAACTTCTTTGTTATGAAACCTCGAAGATATTCGAACAGGAAATGCGAAAGTACCAACGAGCACTCATATCTAAAATCTATTTAATAATTGAATGCACGTTCAATGCTACAACATTACACTACAGATCAATTGTTAAATGTTGCCACGAATTATATAAACATTATTGAAACTACATGGTAGTTATCAAATAAAGCGAGATATTCAAATTCGAAAATGCAGAGAACCAACGAGCACAATCACTTAAAATTAAGAACGTATTTAATAAGTATATAGAACTAATTGTTTAGTCTACACACGATTCAATTTCTCTTGTCATTTTTTAAATAATAAATTTTTAAAACTTTGTTGTTATGAAACATCATCGACAATCGAAGAGGAAATGCGAGAGTACCAACGAGCACTAATATGTAAAATACATTTAAAATTTGAATCCGCGTTCAATACTAGCATATTCCAGTAAAGATAATTTGATAATTGTTGCCGTTAATTATATAAACATTTTGAAACTGCATGGGAGTTATCTAACCAAGCCAGATATTCAAATTCGAAAATACAGAGAACCAACGAGCACAATAACATAAAATTAAGAACATAGTTAAAGGATGCATAGAACTAATTTTTTATTCTATACACGATTTAATTGCTCTTGTCGTTTATTAAATATTAATTTTTTAAAACTTCTTTGCTATAAAATCTTGTTGACTTTGCAACTGCAATTGCGATAGCACCAACGAGCGCTAATATCTTAAATTTACGTAATAATTGAATCCACATTTAATAGTACATTATTACACCAAATATAAATCGATAAATATTGCCGCGAATTATATAAACATTATTGAAACTACATGGCAGTTATCAAATCAAGCGACATATTTAAATTCGAAAATGCTGAGAACCAACGAGCACAATCACATAAAATTTAGAACATATTTAATAAATATATAGAACTAATTGTTTACTCTATACACGATTTAATTGCTATTATCAGTTTTTAAATAATAAATTTTTAAAACTTTGTTGTTATGAAACCTCATCGACATTCGAAGAGGAAATGCGAGAATGCCAACGAGCACTAATATGTAAAATATATTTAAAATTTGAATGCGCGTTCAATACTAGCATATTACAGTAAAGATAAATTGATAATTGTTGCCGTGAATTATATAAACATTTTGAAACTGCATGGGAGTTACCTAACCAAGCCAGATATTGAAATTCGAAAATACAGAGAACCAACGAGCACAATCACATAAAATTAAGAACATAGTTAAAGGATGCTTAGAACTAATTTTTTATTATATACACGATTTTATTGCTCTTGTCGTTTATTAAATATTAATTTTTTAAAACTTCGTTGTTATAAAACCTTGTTGACTTTCCAACTGGAATTGCGATAGCACCAACGAGCGCTAATATCTTAAATTTATGTAATAATTGAATCCACATTTAATAGTACATTATTACACCAAATATAAATTGATAAATATAGCCGTGAATTATATAAACATGATTGATACTGCATGGCTTTAACCGAACCAAGCCAGATATTCAAATTCGAAAATGCAGAGAACCAACGAGCTCAATAATGTATAACCAACAACATTGTGTTTAGTAATTTAATACTGATTTTTCATTTACACACGATTTAATTGCTATTCGGGTTACGAAGGAAAGAATTTTTAAAAATTCGTAAATATGCAACCACGTACGACTTTCAATTGGGAAATTCTAAATTACCCTTTCAAAAGGGTGAAAGTGAAACAGAGTATTCGAACCATGCGAGATTTTAAAATTTGAAAATAGAGGGAATCAATAAACACAAATATAGGAAACCAAGAATATAATTTAACAGTCATTTGATACTTATTTACTACTCTAAAAGTATGTATGTTTCCTGCCATTGATGGAATAAATAATTTTAAAACTTCATTGCAATGCTTTCTGGCCGGATAATCGGGTAGAAAAGTAGAGAGTACGATCTGGCACAAAAGAATATAGATTTTATTATGTAGATATATATTAATAGATTTTTTACATGGAATTTTTTGTTTGTTTGTTTTTTTCTCCTTTTCAAAATTCAAAATTTAGTGCTTATTTATCCTTGAAAATAGATTTTATTACATGGGAGTTTTTTTGTTTTGTTTTTTCTCCCTTTCAAAATTCAAAATTTAAGTAGTATATGACTTATTGTAGGGGTCACAGAATTTTAAAAATGTGCACACAATTCACTTTTCCCCATAGCACGTCATACGCAGTTTTTAACTGTTTTTTGACGTAAAATAAATAAATAAATAAATGAAATAAATAAATGAATAGAAAGAACCAAAACCTATTAAGTCTTTTTATGCACATTTAATACTAAGTTATTGGAGCAAAGATAAATTTTAAAAAGTTTAAAAATATTTTATATCGTAAGTGGCAAGAATAATGATTTTTTGTTTAGAAAACTTAATTAGTATAACATGTTTGTGAAATTATAGTCTTGTTTTTATTTGATTGATCTCGTTATTCTGCATCTTAATCGAATTTGAATATCTAGCATGTTGAGTCTAGTATGATTTTGTTTTATCAATATTTATTTAAATATGGCTACGTTTAAAAATTGATCTTTGGTGTAACACATTAGTTTTGATTGTGTGTTTAAATATTTAATAGGTTTTGTAGTTTGTACTAGTTGGTACACTCTAATTTCCTACTCGAATATCGTACGTGGTTGCATAAGTAAGAACACTAAAATTAGTTATTTTGTAAATGGCTGAAGCAAATAATTTCTGTTAAGAGTATTAAGTTAGTATCAAATATCTGTTAAATTATGATTTAGGTTTTATTTGATTGTTCTCGTTGGTTCTCTCTATATTCGAATTTGAATATTGGCATGTTTGGGTAACTATGATTCAGTTTTTAACATTATTTATTTAATACACGGCAATGTTAATAAATATATCTTTTTTGTTATAAATTGGTATTGAATGAGATTTTAATAGATCATTTTGTGATAGGTCGTCAAAATAGGTCTTAATCTTACCGTTTGGCCTGCAGCTGCTCAACAATTGATATACATTTTACAGTTTCTAAGAAAGCGAATAATTTAAAAACGGGAAACGACACCAACTTATTCGATGGTTTTCGGCAGTAGTCACAACACTTATATCGGGATATACATTCATTTGTTAAAAATTTGTGACAAGGCATATCTATGTTGTATTTTATTTACTAAATGTAGCATTGGATAACGTTTTTTGTTTAATTCTTATCTATAAATGTACGTATTACGTGGTTAGGCGGAGGAGCGGAATTGATCGCCACATAAAGAGACACTTATTTTTAATATTAACCATTTAGTTACGAACGGGAAACAATTATCCTGGCGATTTTCAGGTCAGCGGTTCGAATGGGACGTTTGTAACTCGTTCTCCAGAGGCGTGTGACGTTTATCTCTCGCTTCCTGAGGATGACGCGTTGAGAACAGGCAATTTCCTCGTATTGGAGTCCCGTCTCACGCAAGGTGTTGATAGAGAAGGGTTTAGTCGTGGGCCGCTGTGGCATTCTGTGCGTATAAAGTGTGCTATCGCCGTTTAGAGTGTTCTTCAAAGCAAATTAAGAGGATAATGAAAGCATACATTCTCAACTAGCTGACCCGGCGAACTCTGTTTCGCCTTAACAGCCGGTCCCATCTTTTTCTCGCGTCGCACTCACTGTGAGAAACTGTACTATCCTTGTTGCACTGCGTACGTGCAAAAACGTGCGTTCTCACACAGGAACGTTGTCGAACGGGATAAACAGTATCCTATGTCCGTCTCCTGGCTCTAAGCTTCCTGCTCACCAAATCGGTACAGCCGTTCTTGAGTTATAAATAGTGTAACTAACACGGTTATATATAGATATAACGGCGAACGAAAGGCAGCTATCATTATCGCCATCTGTTATCAGTGCGGCGTTACAACAATGGGTTACAACAGGCAACAATGACCGCTAACACGCGAAATCACGCGAAAACGTGCGAAAACGTGCAAAAACGTGCGTTCTCACACAGGAACGCTGTCGAACGAGATAAACAGTATCCTATGTCCGTCTCCTGGCTCTAAGCTTCCTGCTCACCAATTTTCAGGCAAATCGGTACAGCCGTTCTTGAGTTATAAATAGTGTAACTAACACGACTTTCTTTTATATATATATATAGATATATCTTTACTGTAATATGCTAGTATTGAACGCGCATTCAAATTTTAAATATATTTTACATATTATTGCTCGTTGGTACTCTCGCATTTCCTGTTCGAATATCTTCAGGGTTTCATAACAAAGAAGTTTTAAGAAAATATTATTTAATAAATGACAAGAACAATTAAATCGTGTATAGAGCAAACAATTAGATCTGAATGTCTATTAACTATGTTCTTAATTTTATGTGATTGTGCTCGTTGGTTCTCTGTATTTTCGAATTTGAATATCTGGCTTTGTTCGATAACCCCCATGCAGTTTCAAAATGTTTATATAATTCACGGCAACATTCATCAATTTATCTTTAGTGTAATATACTAGTATTGAACGTGCATTCAATTATTAAATAGATTTTAGATATTAGTGCTCGTTGCTACTCTCGCATTTCCTGTTCGAATGTCTTCGAGTTTTCATAACAAACAAGTTTAAAAAAATATAATTTAATAAATGACAGCAATTAAATCGTGTATACAGTAAATAATTAAGTCTAAATATCTATTAACTTTGTTCTTAATTGTATTTGATTGTGCTCGTTGGTTCTCTGCATTTTCGAATTTCAATATCTGGCTTGGTTAGATAACTCCCATGCAGTTTCAAAATGTTTATATAATTCACGGCAACAATTATCAATTTATCTTTACTGTAATATGTTAGTATTAAACGCGCATTCAAATTTTAAATATATTTTACATATTAGTGCTCGTTGGTACTCTCGCATTTCCTCTTCGATTGTCGATGAGGTTTCATAACATCAAAGTTTTAAAAATTTTGTATTTAAAAAAAGACAGCAATTAAATCGTGTATAGAGTAAACAATTAGTTCTATGTATTTATTAAATATGTTCTTAACTTTATGTGATTGTGCTCGTTGGTTCTCTGCAATTTGGAATTTGAATATCTCGCTTTATTTGATAACTGCCATGTAGTTTCAATAATGTTTATATAATTCGCGGCAACATTTAACAATTGATATTTAGTGTAATTTTCTAGCATTGAACGTGCATTCAATTATTAAATAGATTTTAGATGTTAATGCTCGTTGGTACTCTTGCATTTCCTGTTCGATTGTCTTCGAGTTTTTATAACAACGAAATATTAAAGAATTATTATTAATTAATAAATGACAGGTGCAATTAAATCGTGTTTAGATTGAAAAATTAGTTTTAAATATCTATTTACTATGTTCCTATTTTTATGTGATTGTGCTTGTTGGTTCTCTGTATTTTCGAATTTGTATATCTGGCTTCGTTCGATAACTCCCATGCAGTTTCAATAATGTTTATATAATTCACGGCAATATTTATCAATTTTTTTCGTGTAATAAACGAGTATTGAATGTGCATTCAATAATTATATAGATTTCAGATATTTGAGCTCGTTGGTACTCTCCCATTTCCTGTTCGAAATTCGATGAGGTTTCATAACAACGTTTAAAAAAATTATTATTTAATAAATGACTAGAGCAATTAAATAGTGTGTAGAGTAAAAGATTAGTTCTAAACATTTATTAAGTATGTTTTTAATTTTATGTGATTGTGCTTGCTGGTTCTCTGAATTTTTGATTTTGAAAAAGTGGCTTGGTTCGATAAATTTGATGTAGTTTCAGCAATGTTTATATAATACACGGCAACATTGATTAATTTATCTCCAGTATAGTAAACTAGTATTGAATTTGTTTTTAATTATTTAATGGATTATAGATATATCGCACTCGTTGGTACTCTTGCATTATCTATTTGAATGTCGTACGTGTTTGCAAAACTACGAAGTTATAAAATGTATTATCTCATAAAAGAGAGGGGTAATTAAATCATGCATAGAGTAAAATAATTTTTAGATATGTGTTTAAACTATCTCGTTAATTTCATGTGATTGTGCTGGTTTGTTTTCTCTATATTCCAATTTTTTATTATGTTGCGGGTTGCGTCACGCCTGCTGCCATTTACTTTTATTAATTTAGACTGAAAATACGTGCGAAATAATTCCAAATTTTGGCAATTAATTAGCAATAAATGATTAGATGGTTTCCGTTGAGCTCTGGCTGGAATTTAACTGATGTGTGTGCTGGCTTGACGTCAAGCTAGCACACACCCGTTTTCTGCACGAAAATACGTGGCAATTAATTCAAATATGTAGCAATTAATTGGCAATTAATTAGCAATAAATGATTAGACATGTTTCGTGTGGGTGTGCTGACTTGGCTGTTCCAGCTTGACGCACCTAGCTTCCAGTCCCAGCGGGGTATCAGCTGGCGTTGCGCACTGGGCCGGTGCAACGATTGCAGTAGAATACATAGTGGGTGCAATATTTTTAATCAAGTGACATACGGTTCATCATAATTTTAATTCTCAATATTCATTAAATTCTCATTCTTGCTTACCCCTAGCAGTGCTGGGGTTGAATGCACGCCACTGCGTTTACGGGATTTTAGTGTTTTATGTTAGTACATAAACTGATAATTATCACCAATCTTTGTCAATTATTAATTACTTCATGTTTAATTAAAATGTGTTAATTCTGTGTAATATTTGTTATAATAAAAAATGAATAACACACACTAATATTAGTACAAATTTAAAGAAATTTGATAAAGAAAATAAATTTTTCTCATTTATTAATTCACGATGCTTGGTGCTTTTTTATATCTATATTGTGACGGACCGGTGTTCCGATCCTGTGCATCAGTAAATTTATTGAAGGGGTCAGGGTATCTTTGTTGCGAATGGGCTCCGGGGTAGGGTAAACATTGATACGACTTCCAAATATAATTAACATACACAACTTTATTTCAATAATCATACAATAACCTTGTAACTCTTTTAAACTTGGACCCAATACCTAGAATCACTGTCTTACCCGTTTACCTAGTAGTCAAGATATTCTAATATGATCAAATTCAACCTGCTGGTTGTCTGGCAGCGTTGTTCAAGTCCGGTTCATGCCCACCAGACGTTCGGCACCACTCGGCGCTGGTCGGTTGCCGCTTCGGCGTGTCCGTGGAGCGACCGTGGCGTTGCTGCCTCTCCCCCTCCACGCGTCCAACCGCCCTCGGTTCGGCGTTGCTCGTCTCCGGATTACGCTAACTGCCTTGCCCAGTCACCTCAAATATGAACTTCATTCACTATGCTAAAAATTACGATGCTGCTGTTTGCGTCATATTACTATTACGCCACACGATTCTCCTATCGGCTTTCACATTGTCATTCACAGTCGTTAGCTTCCACACACTGATCAAGTTAGATGCAGTCCTTGCCTCAATTACTCTCGTCGAACCTCTCACGAATGCGTCGCCTACACTTTACTAATATCTTCACTATTGTAGTGTTCACTCACGAGTCTTTGATATCACATCTTACGCATCAGGCATTAAATGTTCAGCCATGTCCCGCGCAACACGTGCGCTCCCTTACACTGCCCAGCTATTACTACAATTACTCTCGTCGAACCTCTCACGAGTGCGTCGCCTACGCTTTACTAATATCTTCACTATTGTATTGTTCACCCACGAGTTTCTGATATCACATATAACATATCCGGCATTAATTATTCAGCCGCGTCCCGCGCAATACGTGCGCTCCCCTGCACTGCCTAGCTCTGACTACCCCAGAGAGTATCTTTCAGAGACGGCACCTAATGTATAACGGCCAACTCTTATTTGACGTGGTGGGGGGGACGCAACCATTTTGTGTCCCCAATAGCGTTTTACCTTTGATGATGTATCCGGAATGCGAATCAGCCAATCACAGTAGTTCTCTCAAATCTGATAGCGGCCGTGGCCTAGCGCCACTTTCAATATTGTTTGGCCTGGCCATATTTATATGTACATATAATTTGCAGATAAAAAAAATAAATGTGACACGATTTGGAATTTGGAGACGGAAGGAAGTCAGGGTTAAATAAGCAATATAAAAGAAAGTGATTTCACATTTTCAACATTTATTTTTAAATTAGACATTAATTCCTAATAATACAAAAACATATATACTCTAACCAGGGAACGGATTTATATTGACTAAAAATATATGAAATATGTACATGGATATGTAGTTATTTTTATCAAAATATGGACTTAACATGTTACAAAAGGCCTGTGGTAAAATAATATTTTATTGTCAGTTGATAAACCATCTTTACATTCTGGAATGTAACTTCTATTTTTACATTGGATGATTGTGCTACTTTTGACATTTTACACTGGCTTAAGAGAGAGATTATTAGAACTGAACTAACACAGTATCCTGACTGATTGTAACAAAATGAGGAGCTGTATAAGTTGAATTCTGATGTCCAAGTTCCTAATGTCGTGCGAGTTTCAGGTCGTTGCCTCGGAAGGATAAGGGATAGTGTGGATACTGAAACGGAGTTACACACAGACCATCAAAATATCATGGTCATCTGTAAAACAAATCCAATAGTTCATTGCCTCCTCGCCCCCCCCCCCCTTCAACTCGCAGGACACTCAGACCCCGCAGACAGGACCTCTGAACCTGAGAGTGGATCTATTCTTCACATAAATTAAATTATTAACAACTTCTTAACTTACGTTCCCACTGCCAATTCTCCATAATTTTCAAACAAACTCTTATTTACAAGATTTACTGAAAATTTTGAAGCTCTTTTTCTTGAGATGCATTTCTAGTTAGATTTAATTAAATTTCACTGTGGACTGATTTATAAGCAAAATGGAAAAATATGGACTTTTATGGACAAATATTACAAAATATGGGCTAATATGTACCAAAACCCCAAATATGGAAAAATATGGAAAATAAAAGTAGCATTTTTTGACTCTACACATTGTGAAACATAAAGATAATGCAAATTAGTATCAATATTAGCTTATTTAGCAAATATGTATTTACATAGAAATCGACTCTCGAAATCGACGTTCCTCGACTATAACATATATACAAATATAATATAATACAAAGACATATGTAAATCTCAAAACCCTTTGGCGCAAAATTGAAAGCACTGAAATGAAGCAACATTCTGAGATTTCTTAACAGAAAACATGTACACTGAATTCATGTACTGCAAATACATTGACATTCGGTAAATAAATACAAGTAACTCTGTTTATAGCGAACTCTGATACAGGGAACCCTCAATGTGAACCCTTAGAGTGAACTTAAGTCACTGGTCCCATTTCACTCACATTACCAATAAGCATAAGAAGATTTAGCTATAGTGAACATAGAATGTAAGTCCTGAAAATGAATTGGATCTCGTGTTATTACACGAATTTATGCACCAAGGGCATTATAAGGATTCTAATGACTAGGGGGTGGATTTTAATGAAATGTCTTTTTTTTTTATTTCACTTTAGAACAACGCCTTTTAGTAAAGAAATTTATATTAGTTAATGCCTTATTTTACGTGGCGAGACTCGGGCCATCAGGCCCGCTCTTCTGTCTGACCACGCAAATTTCGTTACGCTCCTTTCACCTACTAGGATAGAAAGAAGGTATTACTAGGGCGAAGAAACAGGCAAATTGAATTTAGCTCAGAGGCGTCATTTAGGCTTGAGGATCTTTTTTACATGCAGTAAATCTACTAACATGGGACAGCCGGCTTTACTTCCCCTCCGAAGGAAGGCGTACGAAGGATTTTTTCGCCCTTAAAAATCCACGGCTTCGGCCGGGTTTGAACCCGCAATCTCGGGTATAACAGTCCGGTACGCTAACCTTTATACCACCGAATCCGCAAGTATATTATGTTATGACAAAACAAAATGACCAATTTTTATATATTTAAAAAAAATTATGTATCAATTTTGGCTAATAAATCGTTTTTTAACTTATTCAGTCATTTTTAATGCATTTTGTGCTGATTTAAAAGATTTTAATGTCATTTTAATAGTACTTGCTTCAAATGATGTTAACGAGCTGAAAGAAATGTTCTCCATAGAATTCATGAATACCTACACCTGGTAGGCTATTCGATTTCTTAGTTCAGATATTGTAATGTCAGCCATTGTGTGTATGTAATCTAATATCCCTGGGGCACCTGTCAGCGTCATTGGCAGTTCAGCCGATTTCAAGATAACTAAAGACGGAAAGTTTCTGGTAAACAACAGTCCAAACCAAAAGTTTGAAAGCTGAGTTCACTTGAATGAATAGAGGAAGCTTCGATTACATCAGTAACATTCCAACAGCTTAAGTCATTCATCTGAACTGGTTTGGATAACATTTCTTTTACGTCATTTTTCTTTGCTCTTAGGGCATTTTTAAAACATTTAACAAGCATTTAATTGAGGACGTATTAGATAATAAATAAATAAATAAATTAATAAATAAATAAATTAAAAAATAAATTAATAAATAAATGAAGCATTATATGCTAGTTTGATATCTGGATTTCTTGATTTCTCTGCTTTGCAGATCAGCATTTATCCTCCTGCAGTGAGCTCGAATTAGCAAACGTGCAAGAGTGTCGAGGAATATTTTAACCATGTCACCTCCGTGATCTGGACAATGAAGCCAGCTGTAATCCAGCTTAACTGTTAGCAAGCTAACAACATCGTGCTTTAAGGTTAATGAGTGCAAACATTGTTTTTGAACAATATCTGACTCAAAAATCCTTTGAGCAAAAAGGACATCACTCTCCAATCTTTTTGATGCGTACATCAAGGTAGGATTATGAGGATCATATTCCCGACATTGAGTGTACAAGTGCTCAAGGGTAGGCTTATCAGCTTTAATAGCATCCTCACATATCGAGCACTGTTGCCCCTTCAAAACCCCTACCATGCACTTGCCAATATAGCCAGCAACATAGCAGGTACCCATGTGTTGAGGTCTTGCCAGTTCCTCCTCCGTCAGAGCATCTACCTCTGCTGTGTCATCAGAGATATGCAGAACAGATGGAAAAGTGTCAACATCCGCTGCATCTAAAGAATCAGGATTAACCATGTCAGGTTCCCCTTCAACAGCATCATCCTCATTCTCTAACTGCAAGCTGTCAGTGACCTTTCCATGTGTTCTGCTTAGAAATTCAGTTAGATCACACAGAATTCTGCTATTGTCATCCTCACAATTAGAATTACGGATTCTGGAACTGACCAGATTATTGATAATTGCTGTTTTCAAAGCAGAAAGGAAGTGACTACAAGTTGGATGATCATTAGTCACACCATGCTGTCTGATAACAGCAAACAAATTCTCCACAGGGTCTTGGTTTACCCGCCTTAAGCGTAAACATTTGATGGTGTCCTTGACATCGTTCCACAACAACTCAAGTGCAAGAAGTGTTTGCACATAGCCATTTTGGCTGGGAGGGCGCATCAACACAAGTTGCTTCTGTGCCACCCCCTTCTTTTTGCGCATAACCCAGGTCCAATACTTCATTCTCCTGAGCTTCTCGCGCATTTCTCTCCACACAGCTAGGTGCCCAGATCCTTTACGCACCTCATGTATGGATCGATATTGTCCTTGACGTTCTTTTCTGTAGTCATCCTTGACTGAGCCATTTGAATAATCAAACAGCATATCAAAGTCCTTAATGACTTCAGCTGTTTCCAGACCACCATCCAACAAATCTTTCTCCCCCCCCCCTGCTGCTCGAAAGCGAAACAGTTCGCATATGATCAGCGCACTTCCGGCTCAAAGCTTGGGCTGCATACTTCACCTTCATCCTTGCTTTCCCAATGGGATACACATGATTTTTGGTTAAGGTCTGTACTTGAAAGAGGTCTTCGTCGAGATTATATAGTTTAACTATATTCGACCATCGAGCAACTTTCCCATCCCAATTAATATTTACTGCACTCCTAAAATTGTTGCGCAAACATTTAAAGAGATGGGGCACATCATATAACACAAAAATCTTGTGTCCTCCCACACGGAAGAAAGGCAGAGGGTCTTTTGGCATCTCCCTCCCCTGAGAGCATGAAGCTGAATATACAGCACCAAGAGTTGTGCCTTGTGCATTGGGGGTATCTTGCCTCTCACCCTTTTCCCCAGAAGTGCTGGCATGAGTGAGGTTTGCCATTTTATCTCTGATAGTGTCATTTTCTCTCCCATCCTTTTCCCCAGCATGGCTGGCATGAATGAGGTGATTCATTGCAGTTCTATTTGTGGGTGCTAGGTCACACACAGTGGCCTTCACAATAAAACCAGCTGCTTGCAATTTCTTAATGGCTTCTTCAATTATTGTAGCAAGAACTGGAGTTGGCATGGCACCTTGGGAAAAGTAACAGCCGATTGGTTGTTTGTAATCTTTTTTCATGCCCCGAACCATCAGAACAAGAGCATGATCAGCAATAATGTCTGAGCGTCCCTGCGAGCCATGATCAACATAACCTTCAATCAGGCCCTTCTTATCATTATAGATAAGACGTTTTTTGAGAGACATCTCGTCAAACATCAAGGTACAATACTTGTCTTGATCAGTCATCGTGTTGGCAACACGTCCCATCATATCAAGAACATTTTCATTAATGCCAGTGTCCATTGGAACACGCTCAAGGACACGCAACAATGTTCGCACAGAAGGCAGTGTCAGATAGCAACAAAGCAGCCGATATGCCTTAGGACTACGTTTAAAGATAGACAAAGCCAGAATTTTCTCCTGTTGTGTCCACCGCTTCGACGTACCCTGCCTTTGGAAATTACGTAAATCTCCAAGGATGATGGTACGCAAAGAGGGGGATACAACACCTTGAAGCAGCTCACCTAAATTCCTAGATCGAACAAGTGTCTCCAAATGATTGTTTGCTTCCTTCAGCTTTCTGATATCACGCTTCAGCTTCAAAGTCATAGACAGGAGGTGACCTTTCACGGGCGTAATGCTTACACCTTGATGGCCGGCTTCGTCAAGTACCTTTCTCTGCGTGTTTCTTATTGTGGCATCTGAAAGAAGACAATTATAAATAGAATGAGAACTTACAAAATATCTATTAAGAATGTGAATAAAACAAAAAATTACAAGAGGGGCGAGCAGGCTGCTTTTCAGCCGGACCATCAAGTTCAGTCACTGCCCTCCGCTTCCCCAAGCGCGAGTGCAAGCAAAATTCCTGGTTACTTGGTCCAGGCACTGCCGAACCAAGTGGCACGAAATCTGTTTAACAATGAAAAGTTACATCAACTTATACACTAAAGTAGATTGGACAATCAAGGAGGAATTTTTACAAGAATACACTATTTCATAATTATAGATAGTGAAATAAATTCCGTTACTACAATTAAAATCACTAGAGAATTCCATCATATTTGAGAAGATTTCCCCTCCAGCAAAGTAGGTGTCAATATTATAAAAACACAAGATACAAAGAAAATTTGAAAAATTATACACTAACCACCACAATAAATGTTTGATACGAGCAACTGCATCACACTCACCAGAACATGCACCACCCCAAAGGGGAGTGGAGGTACCACTGGTGTGGCAGAAAACACCACCAACTTCGCCTGCTTCTGGAGCAGGTGCTGTAACCAAAGAAATAGCATTCATGTCATTCCAGACATTTTTGGTTATCATACCCTTTTCATAAAACACTGTTCTGCACTCACCAGGAGTAGGAAAATTCACCATTGGAGGTGACGCCTCTACTTCACCTGCTTCTGGAGCAGGTGCTGTAACCAAAGAAATAGCATTCATGTCATTCCAGACATTTTTGGTTATCATACCCTTTTCATAAAACACTGTTCTGCACTCACCAGGAGTAGGAAAATTCACCATTGGAGGTGACGCCTCTACTTCACCTGCTTCTGGAGCAGGTGCTGTAACCAAAGAAATAGCATTCATGTCATTCCAGACATTTTTGGTTATCCTACCCTTTTCATAAAACACTGTTCTGCACTCACCAGGAGTAGGAAAATTCACCATTGGAGGTGACGCCTCTACTTCACCTGCTTCTGGAGCAGGTGCTGTAACCAAAGAAATAGCATTCATGTCATTCCGGACATTTTTGGTTATCCTACCCTTTTCATAAAACACTGTTCTGCACTCACCAGGAGTATGAAAATTCACCATTGGAGGTGACGCCTCTACTTCACCTGCTTCTGGAGCAGGTGCTGTAACCAAAGAAATAGCATTCATGTCATTCTGGACATTTATTGTTTTCCCATCTTAAAACAAGCATGTTGCACTCACCAGAACTAGTTGAGAGGAGGAGCTCGGCCTCCCGAATCATCCTAGCAACTTCCCCAGCCAATGGAGCAACGCGGACTGGAGATAAAAAAACAATGTTGATCAAATTGAAATGGTTCTGTATATATAACATCCTAAAAGTAAATTTGTAATAACTATATACAGTTAATACCTTACCCCTGTCCTCTGGAATACTCTGCAAGTATGCCCTGAACATGCAGTCAGGTAACTCAGGGCGTACATTTGGAAACAAAGTAGGTACCGCGTTACACAACACTCTATTGGTGGGGCTTATCATTTGTGGCATAAAATGGTCTATGCACACATATCGGTGCCTATTGAGAATGGACCACGAAGTGGACGCTAACACCGGGTCACCAATGGCTTTCAGCCACCTCATGCATCTGAAATCAAGCACATATTAAATAATTAGAAACTATCAATAATATTCTAACTTATTTATTCTACAAATAATACAGTAGAGGTAATAATAAATACATTAATAATAATGTGAATATTTTAGTAATACTACTATTACAACTTCTACTGCTACCACTAATAATAATAATAATAATAATAATAATAATAATAATAATAATAATAATAATAATAATAATAATGATAAAAACATGAGAAATATTGACATATCCAGCAAATGTGTTAAATGCAATTACCTTTCAGCATCCCTGGGGAAACCAAACAGCCTCGGCTCTGCGGCAGCTCCCTCTCCGCTATTGTGGCAATTTGGCACCCAACATCGCCTCAGTCGTGGCATTTTGCCGGAGAAAAACAACAAAGGGTGTCCGCTAATTGGATTACAACGCACACGACCACGGGTAGACTCCTTGCACGTGTTCACAACAAGCACTTCAGAAACACCTGTTGAGCTAATTTCAAATCAAACAGGAAGTCGGGTTCCCTTCTGTAGTTGTCAGAAATGCTCGCTAGATGGTACTGCTGATCCCAGCAACTGTACGTAACTTCCGGGACACAAAAGGCGGACCCAGTCGAGAAAGTGGTGGGAGATGCGGGCTTGATCCTATCCTGTGACGGACCCCTGGACTACCCTGCTCTCGCCTCCCCGTCCGTTAAGTCTCGTCCGTTGCGCGACCCCTTCTCGTGCTAGGCGATAGCCGCCAACTGACGCGCCATCCGAATCGTAAAGGCTGCTTTTCGTTTCGTCTGGAAACGCGGCGCGTTTCATCCGGCGCGTTTCAATATTAACAGCTTTTCTTCACAAAGATGAAATAAATAACTAAATTATTATTACTGCAGACTTGTAAGCAGGCCTAGTTGTTCATGTGCGAAGCATTGCCCATCCCACAACATGATTTATTTATTTATTGTAGTTTCCAATTAAACTTTTAATGGGAATTGTTGTTTCTTAAATTGAAATTGAAATCAGTAGGTAGGCCTAAATTGGGAATTCTTGGTATTAATACAGATTGCTCTTATCACAACCAGTTTGTATTTCACATTCAACAAAATAATTTTTTTAGTTCCTTCACTTTCACATATTCACCATTGCACCACTTTCACCATTGCACAACCATGGCACATCAAGAGATCATAGTTAAAGAACAGGAACTCCTACCTTTGACTATAGTTTTAAAATTGTACCCCGGATGTTTCAATAAAATTAAAAAATTCAACAGTAGAGTGCATGCAATGAACAATATGAATAACAATGTCTATTGAAAACAAATGTTTTAATTTCACCAGGCAACATGTGGATGATCTTGAAATTTACAGGATCCACATACTCATTTGCTGAAGTGAAAGTTGCTCGTTAGAAAAACATTTTTAATCACTCTTTACATTTTTGTCAATTGTACAAAAATCTTGAGCAAATGAGATATTCCCTTCACCATCAACTTGCACATTTTCTTTTTTCCAATATTTTATAAATAAATAGAAAATTTACCTCATGCTAAATCATTATGAATATGTACTCCCATATTTTTCTTGAATTGCTAAGTCTTCGCATGTCTCACGAGGGAAGATTTCTTATACCGGCATTTATGTACTTAACGGCATTTAGAACAACATGAACAGGAAAGTTGCTTCATTTACGTTTTGTGTACTTCTGATGAGAAATAATAGTTCATCCTTCTATCAAAAAGATTATTATGTCAACAACGGTGCACTAAGCACTGAATAACACGCACGCATGCACACACGCCCACGTGCGCAAACACACACATGTGATATTATGAGATGAATAAACATCAGTTCGTATATTCTTTTAATCCTAGAATACAGGAAATAATAAACAAAATTTTCAAATATTTATCATTTTAATTAACTGATTACTACTTACAATTAACTTAACTGACTGACATTGATACAAACAATTTTAAACAGTGCCCCAACTATTGATAATAAATTTTAACTATAAAATATTTTTCATGCTTAATGCTTATGACAAATCAATAAAAAAATTGAAAGTCATTTTTGTTGAAATAAACACATTCAAAGCCTAGCGGTTTACTAATTTAATGAAATTAAAAAAATATCCCAGAGATGTTGTAAATAAAGTTTTGAAAGATGCTGATTACTTATAACATCATAAAGTCATCCAAATAAACCTTGTTTCCTTAATCACTATTATCTGTCTGTATAAGTCTGACAATTACACATGTAGTATTGTTGACAATATTAAAGACATACTGTGCAGTTTGCTTTGCACAGGCAATGTTCAGATACGCTTTGCAGTGGCAATTTTTTTCACATAACCCAATGTGAACAAACTTATTTAAATAACTTTTGACTTCGGTTGAAAGAAACACTTCACACAAAAGATACTGAAGGACAATCAGCAAGAGCTGCATGTCTTTGAGAAATGTGGTTGTGAATGTAATCAGCTAATAACATCAATTTACATGAAATTTAACATTTAAATATTGAAGCCCAATAATATAATTCTTAATAAAGAAATTACCTTTACACAGAATATAAAATATTAACCTTGTTGGTATAAAAGTTAGCACCCGATTGCATATTTTATTTGCATATTGCAGGAATGTTAACTGGTAATGTGTGGTAATTTGCAACATTCATCCTGAAAACTTGAAAAATTAGCTAAAGTGAAGTAAAATACTTCAGTTTAAACAATATCAAAAAGATCTCTTTGGAAACCTGTAGAAACATATTGCATCTATAAACAACAATCAAATTAATCTTTATACCAGTCATAATAACTGAAATGTATCTTGGTTTCTTGATAGAATCAAGGGAAATTATTCTAAATTTTAATTTTGAGAAAATCATGTGGTTAAAGAAATAAATTCTATGGAGCAACATGGTATGTGAATTGAAAATTAATGACACTAATTCTACAAATTTTATTTGCACACTTTGAAGAAAAGGACTTTGCTACTCTGTTTGAATACCAAATAAGTTATTACACTTCCTAAAAAAATTATGTTATCTGCTATAAGTAAAAAAATTAACTTATAACATGAATGTAACCATATTTTCTCTCCGAGTCAATAAATATGTTTTGTTGTTTTCTTCATTGAAATCCACACGCAATTATGGAAATAAACAAAATCATTTCCTATGAACTGGTGGAACTTAAAAATCTTAATATTTTTTATATATTTTATTATTTATTTATTTATTTACTCAAAAACAGTAAAAAACTGTATGTAATGTATGGGGGAGAAAATCATCTGCGCACTTTTTCTTGAGTTTCAGAATCCCTTCCCAACAATTTAACTATTAATAATTGAAAGATGAAAAAATAGTAATAATAATAATAATAATAATAATAATAATAATAATAATAATAATAATAATAATAATAATAATAATAATAATAAATTTAAAAAAGCGAGAGATTAACTTTTCAAAAACTAGATATTTTCGTAGAAAACATTTGTAACGGTAAACGAACGAACAGATTTGATTTTTCTGTATCGCTAACAAAATAGAAACTCACCCTAAGCTCTACTACAAGCAAAAGGAAAAGTTCAACAAAACGTGCGCATAGTGAAGTTTCATTTACGTCCGGAAGCAAATCAAGGGGCCATCTCAGCATTTGCTCAATGGATCAGGGAAACTGGACAAAAACCCGATTGAGATGAGAGTCATTGACCCGAAAGCTGATGTACTACATGTATTGTACGTGGATTTCTTGTAGTGAGCTGTTCATACTGACACTTGATGAACATGATTTCTACGTCGAGTGTTGTAACTATAAATATCAGTATTATATGAAAATATGTTCCCACCATTAAGTAAGACAGTTTAGACAAATACTACAGATTCGTAAATAAATAGGCAAGGCAATGGTAAGATTCTAAGCTAAATGAAAAGAGGCTTGCACGGATCACGTGGGTGAGATTTTTTTCATTATTCGGATAATTTTCTTTTGCAATCTAAATGTCTGGGCACTAAAGGATGAGTTTTCCCAGAATAGTATGCCATATCTCAGTCGGGAATGTACATTTGCAAAATACACGCAACGAGCTGCATGAAGCCTGACAGAATTAGAAAGAATTCCGAATGCATAACATAATGAGCTTAATTTAGTGTTTAATTCTGTTATATGTAACTTCCATTTGAGGTTTGATTGAATTGAGAGACCTAGAAATGTTGTTACCTTAACATCAGCTAATTGTATACAGTTCATTTTCAATGGAGCATACGATTGCCGATTTGAAACGCAAAATTGCATTGAGACAGTTTTCCCTTCGTTAACTATTAATTTGTTATTACAAAACCAATTTGAAACTTCTGAAATTGTACTATTTATTGTTTCTTTTTTGCAGAGAACATTCGTGTCATCGGCAAACAGAACTGTTCTTCCATTTTTAAAAGATGAGGGCATATCGTTTACGTACAACAGAAAGAGGAAAGGACCTAAGATCGAACCTTGTGGGACCCTATGTTCATTTGGCAAAGAATTGTAAAAATAAGTAAATAATGTCCTTTCGTGCCGGTACGGTCTTTCTACTCTTTGAGATCGGTGTTTAAGGTACGAAGTTATCCAATCTAGGGCAATACCACGAATTCCATAAGAAGGTAATTTTGAGAGCAAGATGTTATGGTTAATAACGTCAAAAGCTTTCGAAAGATCTAAAAATATCCCAATGGGTTCTTCATTTTGGTCCATTGATGAAGCAACATCGTTAAGGACAGAAAAAATGGCAGTTTCCGTAGATTTTGATTTTCTGAAACCGTGTTGTGAGTCTGAAAACGCTTCGTTTTTCCTGAGAAAAGTTTCCATTCGTGTCCAAGCCTCTCTAATATTTTTGAAAAATCTGACAAAAGAGAAATTGGCCGGTAATTTTCAATTTCATTTTTGTTCCCTAAGTAGCTTAATTTTTAGTAAATTAATTTTTAGTAAATTTAAAAAAATTAAAGTAGCTTAATTTTTGCTGTTTTGAAAATATCTGGAAATATTCCTGTGCACAAGGAAGCATTGAAAATGTGAGTTAATGGGTGTATAATGGCAGGTACACACGTTTTTGATAAACAATCCGGAAATTCATCTAAACCTGATGAATATTTATTTTTTAGTTGACAGACTATTCTGAGGATTTTGTTAGAAGAAGTTTCGTAAATAAACAACGTGCCGGAATTTTTTTGAGAAGCATATGATGTTGAATTTTGTGGTTTTAGTCCCTTCGTGAGATCAACCGCAATTCTAGAAAAGTGTTGGTTGAAGAGATTCGCAACTTTTTCTGGATTACTTGTTTTTCTTTCATTATCCTTTAAAACAACATATTTTAGAAAGTATCGTGATGACGTGGTCGAATTTTTTACGATATTCCACATTGCTTTAGTTTTGTTTCTAGCTTTCAAAATATCCTCATAATTTTTCATTATATTTGCCTGAACTATTATTTTCCTTCAAATTCTTTTATATTCTCGGAAGTAGACATGGAAACCGGGTGATACGTTATTATGATGTTTAGAAATAAAGTAGAGTGTACAGTTGTTTTTACATCATGTTCCAATTCCTTGTGTGATCCAAGTAGTTCTTTTTCGTGAAATGTTTAACTTTCTCTTTTTAATAGGAAAGCACGCGTTAAAGTGAAATGAAAGCTTTGAGAAATATAAAGTATATTTTTCATTTGTGTCAATAGCGTTATAAACTGCCTCCCATGATGCCTTCAGCAAGTAGTCCGTAAATAATTTTATGTTAACTTTAGTAAATGCTCTGCACATGCGTGTTTTATTTATTGGGTCAGTATTCATGTTATTAGTAATTGTAAGAATTTGTGCATCGTGATCACTGTAACCTAGATCATTCGTTATTATTTCATTCTAGTTGTGGTTTTGTTAATTATAATTTGTTCTATTGCTGTTTGTGATTTAAAAGTATTCCGTGTAGGTACGTTCACTGTAATATATAAATTAAGAGAATGAATTAAATTGAGAAACTGCCCTTTTTTGGGATTCGCTCAGAAAATCAATATTGAAATCTCCACATACAATGGTTTTAAAAGAGAGATTACTAATTTTGTTCAAAGTTATCTCTTTTATAAGAAATTGAAATAATCTAAAGCTCGCTTTGTTGGTCTGTAGATGCAAAGTAAAATAATTTTGAGCGTAGTAAGATGTACGACTGTTAGTTCAAAACATTTTTCAACTGCATATAAATTGAATTCTGACAAGAAGGTAGAATCAATATTATTTCTTACGTAAATACAGGAACCTCCGTAAGCAGTGCCCTTATCTGATTCTCTCGCTCTACAGTAAGATCCTAAACTAGGAAGGTAAAAACTAGGAATTTGGAGTGTGTTTAGATCATTATGAGATAACTAATGTTCTGTACAGCAAAGAACATCTATTTGACTAAGACCACACTGTAATGCTGCCTCGATAAATTCAATTTTATTTGAAAGAGTGTGTTCACATTGTGTTCTTTATGAGTGGACCTGGACCTGGAGTGATCTGGACTACTGTACAATATGGACAGGATCAGTGAGCCAAGTGAAAAATGTGTTGTGCACAGCTGCTTTACAGATCACCACAACACGAATTTTCGCCAGGGCTATGATGGAATGAAGTATTTCGAAGGCACAACGTTTATGATTTTCAACAAATTGTTCGGGATTGAGGTGTTACATGATTTTTGTTTCATTCCATACTCTCTTGAAGGTATTCACGCAAAACATTTCCAGAAAGCAGAGCTGTAATATTTGTCTTAGTGGCCCTAATTTCATTGATGCAAAGTTAACATCACTTGTGCACTTTGCTTGGAAAATGCTGAACAGGTGTTCGCTATAGATAAAAATTCTATTGAATAAGCACAACAAAAATGTAAAAATTAAAGAGTCTAAAGTTCTCATGAGGCCCGTTGTACAATTCATAGAGTCAGGATTCCAATCATTAGACTCAGTGATGTAACTTACAGCATTTCTTAATTATTGGTAATGATGTTGGATCGTAAAGACGACACGCGAACTGTAGTTCCATTGTGTTTGCACTGGATGAGGTACTTCTGAACGACTGATGAATGAATGAAATGCCGTAAGGTGGCAGATGAAAAGTTTTACTTCCTTAATGGTATTCGCACTACGTAAAAGAACCAGGTTCAGTTGATGTGCATAATAGTGATCGAAAATCGCATTCGGGTATTTTCGATGAACGATAGCTTGTACCCCTCCGTGACGACCCTTCACAACAGATGCTCCACCATATGTTTGGCAAATTAACTTTTCTCCCGTATTGTACTCGTCTATGACGGCAATGACTTTCTTAGATATTCCCTCAGCACTTTTATCGCTCGAGAATCATAGAAACCCATAAAACGTTCAATGTTTTTGCCATAAACATACCTATGTACCTACCTACCAACAATAATACTAAATTGTGACTTCACAGAAACGTGAGTAATTTCATCCGCCTGTATTGACACAAATTTTACATCAATTATTACTTTTCGAATCTTCTCATTTATGGCAATTGTGACAGATTCGGCTACATCATTTTCAATATCAGAAGAAATTACCTTAAACACCGTATTGCTCTCCGAATGATCTTACATTATTCCTTCTTCCATGGCAAGCAAACTTAATTTTTCTAGATAATTTTCTCTGTTAAGAGAATCTGTACTTTCATCGTGCCCCCTAAAAGCTTGTTCCTGATTTCCTAAATGACAAACAACGTCGATTAGACGGCATACAATTTTTTTTATTACGTGCAACATCATTAATGTGTTTTTCAGCTTGAATACGAACACTTTCTGAAATATAATAATCAATTCTGTATCTCCCAAGTATATGGAACGTATCGGCATTTTGAATATGCAATTTTCTTGTCGCATGTTTGGAGGCTTTAAGTTCGAAATTGTTTAATGTTGCCTGACCATTTTTACACCAAGATTCTTCCCCACCGAACCGGCAGTAAAAACAATGGTATGTCTGCTTTATTTTATTTCCTGACAACCATCTGTATTTGGAGTACCATTTTTCTTGAAAAGTCCTTGTATATTTCCCGTCCTTTTGTGAAATATTTAATGTTGGTCTGGCTATTTTTACTTTCAATTGCACTTTTTGTTCAAAAGACAATACCTCAAATGAATTACTCAACAAAAAGTTTATTTATTTAGTCAAAACAGTCAAAAACTGTATGTGACGTATGGGGAAGAAAATCATCTGCGCACGCTTTGAGTTTCAAAATCCCTCCCCAACAATTTAACTATTAATAGTTGAAAAATGAAAAAATAATAGTAATAATATTAATAATAATAAATTTAAAGAAGCGAGAGATTAACATTTCAAAAAGTAGATATTTTCGTTGCCGAATTATAGCAAACTTACTGAATCAAATGATTCATCTATACTAAAAAAATCTCCCATTTTGTCATGTGGTTCTAATCGCATAAACCTACATTATTTCACAAATTTCAATTATAAAATCAAACAATAAAAAACAAAACTACCACATTGTACACCGTGATACTGTTATTGCTCGAACGACACTTCACTTATAACACACACGAACACGCTATTCAAGCAGCTTACGAAATGATCCTGTTTGATTTTTCCACAGAATTCTACAAGGGGATTCACACACTCGCCGCGATGCCAACCTACAAATGCTTAAAATCAACATTTTCTAAATGCTCGTGGTTTATTCAAAGTGATCATAAAGTTAAATAATGTGGGAGAAAAAGTACTCATTGTCAATATTGTACTTAATGAATTAGGGACAGAGGAATTCAAGTACTGAAATTGGAACTAAATTAATGTTTTACTCGCAATGTTTGTAACGATGTTTCAAGCTGCTTAATGACCTCTAGCGGGCATTCTCGGAACTTCTACGCAAGCTTGTAGTGAAGAGAGCATCTGTCGGCGACAGTTTCAATTACTTCTGCAGTAGTTAGGCCGGCCTATCTTCTGCGCGGGACATCGCGCCAGCCTGTTCAATGAGCGTGGCACGCGCACTTCCCCGCGCCCCGTCCCTGGACTATAGGTGTTTCCACGTAAGAAAATACCCTAAAAATTCAAGATGGCGGAGATTCGCCACTGCCAACCTCATCGAAATAAAACGCGAAAGCGCCAACGCGACTTGTTTAAATGTACGTAGTGGCCTTCAAAAATCCAGATAAGCTGAAATGATTTGTTAATATTGTTTTACGACTTATAAATCGCAACAGGCATATGGTAAAATAATTTAATTTATAAATGAAATTTGTTTTTATTTATTATATTAAATATAATACTTTTAATTAAATTACTTATAAATTTAAAAATATTTTAACTCTCAGAATTAATAAAATCTTATTGAAACTGAAGAATAAATGAAATAGTAGAATGTTATTATATATGTTATACAATAGGAAAAAAAGGTATGAACAGGGAATTTATAGAATAAAGATGAAATGAAATGCAAGACTTAAAATAATTTTAATTTTCAAACAGTACACAATGAAGTGAAATAAAACTATTCTTTACTGAACTAGAAATATTTGTATAATAATGGTTTTATGCACGTAATATCGACACATGACCACGATCAAAGCATATCTAAGGAACAAATCTACTCTATGAAAATGACAATGTTTGAAATTTCATGAAAATTGAATTGATCAGATATACAATTTGATATAATGCGAAGGTTCAGTAAAGAATAAACTGATGCACCACGGGTGGTCAATTTTAATGACAAATTGCAAGGAGCAGTCATTAAAATTTCTTGAACACCGATGGTCCACAGCAATTTATTTTCACAAAAATTATTGAATTTTTACAACAATTTTAAAGCCTAATGTCCCTGGGCTTACAAACATTGCAAAACATCCCGGCATTTACCTTAAGCGATCGGGGAAAACCAGGGAAAACAAAGGAGTAAGTATGCTACCATATATATAAAAAAATTGAATTAATCCTCAATTGGATTGTAAAAATATTATCATTAAAAATCAACATTAAGAAATATGGCTGACTTTACAAATTAATAAACTACTAAAAATTTTACATATATTGATAGCATACCCATCCTCCCGATCAGGATGACGACTGAGGGCCGATTTCTAGCATGCATACAGAAACATAAGTCAAAATAATGGAGACATTTACAATACATAAAATAATATACATAAAAAATTCCATATTTAGAAAATGAAAAATCTGGTAAACACAGCAACCCTGCAACATTGGACAATAGATACTGTATGGATTGTCCAATCATGATAAATTCAATAAACAGACATGTTATTGTTATAAGATCAAAAATTATTCCTAGGAAATTATGTTCTTGCAATGAAAAACAAAAAAATCAAAAAAGGAATTATCACATTTAAATTAAAAAAATTGCTACTTAACTTATATATTACTTCAAACTCCTGCAACATATGAAAAACAAAATTGTCCAGAAGAAAAGTTGGCCCAAGAATTTTTGCTTCACATTACAGTATTCAATATAATATGTAACCAAAAAAAATTTACCTACAAAACCAATAAAATTTACACACATAAATAGAAAATCATTGAAAAATAACTTAAAATGAAATGTTAATAACCAAAAAGTAATATAGCACATCAGTAGTAAACATTAAATTTTACTCTATCATGCCAAATAATATCATGAAATAAGTACTTACTAATTTCACTTAACAACTGATTACCATTTGAACAAAACATCTAAATAAAATGATGTAGACTGCTGGCCAGCTAAAAAGCCGAACTAAGCTAAAAAGCCGACAACTTTTGAAAAATGTCACTGTCGAATGAGAACATACATTTATACTCGATTTAGGGTAGTTTCGTTTCGTTTTATGTTGGCAAAAGTTGTTGCCAACCGTCACACAAATACCCTGTATATATTACCTTCAAGCGGTAGGGACATTTTTAAAAATTTAAGTTTGCAATGAAACAATGACTACTTCCGTAGATTTCGCCAACATTCAAAGCCATACAAGTGAAGTTGTGTTAGTTTACGAGTGTTGCTAAAGATTTGCATTTTGCGTTTTGGTGCTCTTCGTTCTTTGCGTTTTATCGTTCAATTTATTTATTTAGTAGTACTAGGCGTTTTTGAGTTTTATTTATTATTTTCCAATTGTTTTCTTTAGTAATAATAATAAAGTTAATTGAAATAGTTATTGTAGTTCATTATTTGTTGTTGTTAAGTGTCCCTTTAGTATTTCTTGTTTTAGATTAATTACATTTATTATTATTATTTTTTCTGAATTCATTTTAATTATAACTGGAAAATAATGGATAGCCCAACAACATCTGGGTCTATACTTAATTTTGAACCTTTGAAGATAACACGTATTCAAAGTTCTCTTCAAAAGGGAATTATCAATTTATTTTGTGGACTGTGGAAGGAATCAGTGGAAGAAAAGGTCCATGTTACCCACTCTTGTTTAATAACGCGAGTGGCAAACTTATTACAGGTAAGATTGATTTTTCTCTTTTCTTTTCTACATCTTATCTTTCAAAACTTACAAGTGTAATTTTCTTAATTAAAATTGGGATGAGTATGGTTGTTAATTATCTTTACCATTACTCATGTATTAATCGTAATAAATCTAATTATCTTTTTTTCAAGATGTTGTGTGTTTACAGGTGGGTGTAAAGTCAGTTGATAGTATTATCAACAAATATAAACAACAAGAAGCTCTGACCACACCCAAAAAGACCCGTAAAAGATCCCGTCCAGTCACAGATATTGACAATTTCACTAAGGATGCAATTACCAATAAAATTTATTGTAGTTTGAATTCTGGTAATCAATTAGACTTTTTAATTAGTTTGTTAGTATTATTAGTGTTTAGTGTTTAGTATTGTTAGTGTTTTATTAATATAAACAATGATAATTTTGTGTTGTTTTATGTATTATTTAACAAGTACCAAGGATTATATTTTACGTAGGTTGTGGTATTTCTATAAGCAACCTGTACACAGAGATTGTGGGAGATGAAACGTTATATTTTGGAGGCTCTCAGACCTCCCTAAAGCGAATAGTGAAGAACATGGGTTTTACTTAGGGAATGGGAGACAGGTATGCCCATGTGAGGGAGAATGAAATTATAATTTTCAAAAGAGAGTGCATCCTGAGGAATTACTATAGAAATACAAACTCCAACACACCAAAGGCAGTAATTATTATTATTATTATCATTATCATTATCATTATTATTATTAATAGGGAGTGCATATCTATGATTTTGCATATTTTTGTCTATTGCTTCAGGGCATAGCTAAATGAAATTCCTTGACATGTGGTTAGAATTGGATGCTATGTAGATTAATATCTCTAAACCATTCCTTGTTGTCATAGAATCTATTTATTTGGGAGCAGTCATTGATTAGAAAAAGCTTGTCACACTGTGTTTTTTCTTTTCTATAGACAATAAAATACTTGTGCAAATGTAGGATATTTCTTGATATATTTTTTATACCAAGCAGAAAGAATGAAACAAGACAAACAATGTCCTTAATGAAGGTGCATAATTACTTCAATTATTTCTCCTGAGAAGTGAGCTAGGTTATATTATGTTTGCACAAAAATACATCTTTTCATTCCAAGTATCACATGAAATGAAATATTGTTAATTTTAATTGCATATTTCAGAATTTTTAGGTCATAGATGCATATTTCAAGATTTTTAGGACATAAAAATCATCTCTCTAATTATTATAATTCTTAGTTTTCACAGTGTACTTGTCTTGTATATCTAAATGTATATGTAAATAGTCTTGTCATAGTAGTTTATAATTAGTTTATAGCGCGCATGATAGTACATGTTTTGAAAACGAGCGACGTTAGGAGCGAGTTTTCAAATTTGTACGAATGCAATAAAGCAACATTATAAACGAGTTGCATACGCTATTTTTTGTATAACAGCATTATAAATTTACAAGAGAATCAAACTTAATTTCGCGAAACAACTTTCTTCTGACGTCTCGGGTGCTTGACATCCAACGCCCTCTGGAAATCAAATTCAAGATGGCATTGTTGACATCCGTGCGAGAAAACGGTGGTCGGCTGTTCCGTCTTCTTCTACCTCCCACGATTCTCTCGCTACTATTGGCTGAATGTGTGATGACGTCATTCGCGGTAAAATCTAATACGTCATTAGTGTGCGTAAAATACTTTATTATGACGATTTGGGGATCGAAAAGGTCGTTTATAATGCTGGTATACAAAAAACATTGTTTCAGTTTTTTGTAGCTTGTTTGTAACCTTATTTGATTAGTAGCATTTGTGACATTACTTGTAATACTGGTTTTGGGCAAGTAGCACCGCATCTCTCTCTAAATTCCACATGCATTTTGAATTTCCTTGGCACAATACTCTAATTTTAATGCTGAAAATAACCGTTGTCTTACCTTGAATTTTTTTCACAGCAAGAATGTGTATTTAACTGGCAATAAATAAACAATATATTAATCTTGTACTGCTTGGCTGCCAATTGGGAATTATTTGGCATGAATTTGTAATGGAAACTGAAGTATAATATACTTTTGATTTGAATTATTTAACAAGCAATGAGAGGGTTTACTGTGTAATAACTGCATGATCAGGGAGAAGATTATAGTAATATAGTCACAATAAGAGAGTAGATTCAATATTATTGTGCAACTATATATTTAATGTGCCATTTATATTGATTGTGTACATTCCTGTTTAAATAAACATCTTTAAAAAAATCAAAAAGTCATATTTATTACCATTTATCCCAATCTTATGAATTACACCCCATTGAAATGGTGAAAAAATGGGTAAAGAGAAAGACTGTCTCTGGTAACAATGGATAAGTTATTGAAGACTTACACTAATGATGATTTTCATTATTTTTTTAACTTATTTTTAAAAGCTAATGAATAATTGAACAGATAAATCAAATGGATGCATTTGCATTGATATTGACATAACTGGACTGTTAGGAACAATTCATTAGATCACTTAAAAACTACCATGTATATCACGTTAATTAACTTCAATAATTGTGGTATTTATTTGCGTTCAATAAAACTCATTACTACCAGTTCAAACGTGAAGGAACTGTTGACACACATCTCAAAAGCATTAATAACATAGAAGTATGACCGCAGATAACTTTTGAGGTTGTATTTTTCATTTGCACTTGACACTTTTTAACACTTCTTAAGCTTGCAATAGTTGATAATTCTTACTTAACTTAATAATTATTCACAGAGTTAATATTCGTTTATAGATGAACATCTCTTTTTAATTCTACCGAAAAACGAAATATGTATTATTGAACAGTGGACAAGACTCGAGACCGCGCGAGGATTGTGAATGACAACAAACAAAACAAAAGCGAGAGACTTGATCAGAGTTATAGTTTCATAAGTTGGCTATTCCGACAGGAAATCTTTCAAGCTGCCATATGGCGAATTTAGTGCGGCCTAATACACGGCCTGACTATACTTTTGGGAATCCCTATTCTTAGTTTCATCGATCTACACCCACCCACCCAATTTAAAGACAAGTTGTTGTTTTTTTTTAAATTAAACTTCTCGACACTGAGTGACATTTTTGCATCAACCAGCAACATTCCTTATCATTAATGTTATCAAATGATGGCATGTTATGCCAATGTATGTTATGCAAATGTTATGCCATTTTTTGGGTATAGTTTCATCATTCATAACTTTTTATACGGTTTTTATTTTATCTTTTTAAAAAATTAGTATTAAATAATTTTGTCATCAAAAGTTAAAAAATCCTACCTCCAAAATTACTGTTTTTCGTCATGGGCTAAATTTATAAAAAAAACGATTAAAATAGGGAAATGTGAAAATTATTAGTTTTTTTACCTCATGTTCTAGTACAAGCGAATACACTTGCTTTAAAAAATATCGACTAACCTAGAGTCCGTTTCTCAATGCCATAGTTCACAGACCAAAAGTAACGTGAGTTGCCACTCCGTGCGTAACACATTAAATCGCTATCACGAATGCATTGCACGCCTGTCCATTTGAGGTTCACTAAGAAGAACGTTGCGTATCTTATTGCAACACGAGTATTTTCCTGGTACACAAATGTGTATTTCCTTGGCGCGCAATTTGCGTATTTTCTTGGTACCATCAGGCGGTGTAACGGTGGCTTATACTGTTAGATTGTTCCCTTTAGAAATATCGTTGTCACTTGAGAACTTAGCAACCATTTTTTTGTAGTACCTCGAAAGCAGGTCGTTTACAATGTTTGTTGTTTGCAACGATGTATGTTTTCACTTTATAAATGACTGCATTTTGAATTCAATTTAAAGATTGTGTTGTTCTGAAGTGATAACTGATTCAGAGATTGTTTACCAGATCTTATAGAGCGGAAAAGTTCGCATAGTGCTTTGGTAAGTCGGTCTGCAGAAAAAAGGTTTACCGGGAGAAGTTTACAAGAACCAATTCACGAATTGTACTTGAAAAAATCTTTCCCAAAACACGGTTCTTTAAATGCTTATTTAAAAGAAATTTCTTTAAATGTTTGTGATCTACTTTGCCTGCATTAGGATGACCATTTTGATTTTTTGATGATATAACATCTAATACAAATTGAAAATTTTCATTTATTTTGTGATCACTGGCAAAATCACAAGAGTAAAGGTAAGTATTTCGGTTTAGGGGAGGCACGATGTTGCTCAGAACATTATTTTGCTGATCCAATGAACTAAAGTTTGTAATACAATTAAATTATTTATTTAAATTTTCAAATCTAAGATACGCGATAAATCTTAGCAATGATATTATCATTATTTCTTTCGCATACATGGCTTATTGCAGGAATTTGACAAGATCAGAGTAGAAGTCAAGCAGGAAAGAGGCGCAAAAGAAAAAAAACACGCTAAAAGAAGTAAACAGCATCTAGAATGCAAATGTTATCCATGTCACCAGGATTAATAGTCATGTTGTCAACTCTGCTGATGATCCTGCTTTCTCACACTGTTTCATCCAACAGGTTTCAGCAAAACAGTTCCCTCGCACAGGTATTGATGAACTTTTGGTAAGTTATATAGCAGCCCTGCACACCGAAATGGATTAAGAGCATTGAAAAGGCTTGGGGCATCCGCAGGGTCACTTAATCCTCACATCTCTTAATGTATGTTGGTTCTATTGACCACGGTGAAGAATCCTCTAAAAATTCTTTAAATGAAGGCAAAATCTGTTCTTCGAGATGGTAAGAAAAAAATCCCCTAACCGGCCTTTTGAATAAAAAAAGTGTAAATTAGTACAGGCTCTTATGGAAAAAACTTTCACCGAGATAGATTTTTAAAATAGGCCTAATTAAGTTATTCGTTCCCTTTTTCTTTTATTCAATTTATAGTAAGGTTTTTGAGAAATCAGAATATATTAAATGAAACATACCTCAGAGGGAATTCTGAGGAGTAAGGGATAAAAAACTGCTGCTGTGTACCTCACAACCAGAATTACTGGCTCATGGCATACGAGCAAGTCCCAGTACTGTCAGCATTATTTTTCTCTTCGTGTACGATTGAAAACCAGGCTATTTTAAAATTTTGTATCGACAAAACCACAAAATATTAGTCGATAATTCACTTTCATTGTAAACAATGTGGACTGATATTCAATACAGAAAGAAAGAAAAGGACGGGAGCCAGAGTCAACCTAACCTCTTTTAGGTATTGCCAACTTACGAAAATAAAAATGCAGACGAGAGACTAAAATTACATTAACCTTTGGTTTTATAGAGCAACCATACTTCCTTTTTTACTACTTACAAATAATTATTTAAATGTTTCATTCACATTTACAAGCAGCTACTGTTAATCTATAGCTGTGATAAATGATTGAAAATTTGATTGACGATTGGCACGAACCTTAATCGAGTAACCTGCGTGCGTCTGTCACTTGCGGTTGAACTCCCAGTCCACCAGTGGAGACGAATGCAGGCCAACGGTTAGATCCTTCCGGTCCAGCAATGGAGACAAATGCAGTTCGACGGTTAGACCCTTCTCATCTACCAATGGAGACAAATGCAGATTGACCCTTCTAGTCTACCAATGGAGACAAATGCGATTCGACATTAGATCTAATTTTGAAATGATGTAAAAATTTAAGCAAGGAATTTAAACAATAGTTATTCATTTAACTTTCTACGCCTGAAATAGGATGAGCCGAGAAGACAAGTCCGGCATTTTGAAATGAGAATGCCAAAAACGCCATTGTTGTCAACGTGACAAAAATGCCACATTTTTACGAGTTGCGTTTTTAATTTTTTTTTCATAAATTCATGGAAACTTACATTTGGGATCACTCTCAAGATGCGAGGCGAAAACTATGTTGATTCATGCTGCCCCAGTGTTTTGTTAACTTTGCAGCATGGTGAAAATCCATGGGTGGGTTCCTCCGGTGAACCGATTTTAGCTAGTTCTGCGCATCACCAGTTTGCGTTACGAACCACGTGACTATAGCACGGGTACTTCGTTTGAAGAGCCACACCAGACCCTGGCCGCCATGTTGCATGGAGAGCGAGAAACATTTTGAAAGTGGTACAAAGTGACAATTTTCAACGGTAATCATTCGAAAATAACACGATGAAGGTGTACAATATCCAATATTTAAAAGAAATGCTACATAAATCTGTTTCAATGTCTTGTAAAGAGGTGATACTTTTCGTATCTGGCTGCATTTAAAATTATTGCTAATATTGTGACGCAAAGTGGTGTCTGAAGTTCATTGGTTGAGGTCGGATACGATGCCCCCCCCCCTTGTTTTGCAGAACCCAATTGTTTTGTATGTTCTGGCCACGACTTCTTGGCGGTACACGTACGGTAAAGTCTACTACGAAGACTTTTGAGACTATTTCATAGGAGAAATAATCAGTAAATATTATAAAGACAGTCATAAACAATATGAAAGGAAATATAAGTGAGAAAGCCGCCCATTGGTATTTTCCTCAGTATTCTTCACAAATCTATAACAAAACGATATTTAGAACATTGTTGTGGAGGGTTATGAGGACAAACAACCTAAGAATAATATATGAATAATATTAGAACAAAATGAAAGAACCTGTTTGGATAAATGGGACTTATCAGAACGGTGGTGGGGGAGAGAAGAAATTATATCGAAACGAGAAATTCCTTGGCTATTGTAAAGTAGGGTTACAGCTAGATCATTGGGATGCATTTCCAGACATTGGTGATATTTGGAACTTCTTTCTTCAATATTTTCTTGAACTGTTGGTATATGGAAGTCACGGTGTAGTGCAGCACTTGATACGAACCAGAGTGCACATGAAGCGATTCTTGAAAATGAATTAAAACTATTAAAAATGCTTAAAAATGACTGAAATCTTTGTAAGATCGACAAATTAATTTTGCTGGCAGTGCTCCAGATCTGGATTCTGTATGTACGGGAACTATGATGGTTTTGTAAATTAACCCATTCAGTTTCACTGTAGCTATATGCCTACGTCATTTTTTGGTATGATTATATCGTTTCATTATCTTTTTATCCAATAGCCGCGATTTATATACATTTTTGTGACTTATTTGAATCATTTAACAATAAATCAGAATATATACATTTGTTCTCTAAATTTCTGGGACTTGTTCCTCTTTGGCGAGCGTGTAAATTTATTCACGGGCTCTGCAGGGTCTAATTTTTGTTGAATTTATTAACAAAAGGTATCTTTGTTTTAAATAATAGTGTTTGCTTGTAATAGAGAATGTCATATTACATGGATTTATGTAAAATATTCGGAGATACATGTATGTTGTTGCCATTTGAGTATTTAGAGCACGTAGCCATATGGAAACAGTTCATAAAAAAAACTAATGCGGGTAAAATGCTAAAAACTTGTTTAGATGTATTCTGATACCCCTTTATCAATTTTATGCCTTAAATGTTTTGTTTCTTCATAATCATGGGATTTTAATAACGCATGAGTACCGAAAAGTAATGATTGGCGATATGTCCAGGTACTGTCAACACAGGCCGAACAATGGCGCTATCACCTGGGCGCTGTACAGCAGCCAGCAGCCACTCTCTGGAAAATGCTGTTCGGCGGCTGCCCGGCGGTGGCGGTGGTGGATTTGGGAGACGGCGCCGCGTGGCTGAAGGCCATTCACTCACACCTCGCGTAATCATGTGTTAACCCTTTGACTGCTCTGTATGAGTTTATACGCAAAATATTTCCGTGCGTGGTAGCCTCTCGACGTGTTTTTACGCTGTCCGGTTGTCGCTGGGAGCCTCTGACCAGATCTTACGCTGAGCCGCGATGTCTCCGGGAGCCTCTGGTTGGGTTCGCTCGCGCAGACGTGCTTTCGGCTTTCGCTATCACTAACTGATTTCTAAAACGTCTTGCGCGGTATCTATACTTGGGTTTTTCTAACGTGACGGTTGAGGGTAGTTTCTCCAAGATGGAATTCGGTACGGCCTTTTGAGTCATAATCAGTCCTGCCGCTAGAGCCGCTTGATCTGCAGCACTGCTTGATGCGGCCGCGATCATGCGACATCTTGCGGCAGGGCCAAGAAAGTCGAAAAAGGCATGCCGAAATCCATATTGGAGATACTACTCACAAATGCCACATTAAAAAACAGTATAACTGATTTCTAAAATGTCTTGCGCGCTATCTACGTGTACTTCTGCAAAAAGCTCCCAGCGAGGCCCACAGGGAGAAGCATGACGCAAGACGCGTGACTCACAGTCGGACGGCCCGCAGTAGTCACAGTGTAACCGATTGTGGCCAAGCTTTCGGTCGGCCGACGTCGGACGTTTCCGTCAGATAAGCCCTATTCGTTTAAACTGTGCTAGTAACTGGAAATGGTCATATTGACGCCCCTTCCGAGGGCGTCCGGAAACATCGGCTGTCGGACTGTTTTGTTTGATTTTGTCGGTTCATTCGTACGAAATCAGTTGGAAAGTCAAGACCATCTCTAATATATTCTACTGCTACTTCCAACACATGTCGATGGTCTTGAGCGTGCCTCTCGCAAATGTTTCAAACAATGAACTGCGGAACTATGGGGGTATTCGGCCTATTTCGGGTGCTTTACGTATGAAATAAGTCGAACTATTTCGCGCGAAGTCGTCCGGTAGCTAGCGACAGATATTTCGGCTGCACTGTGACCGTAGCCTAAGTCACAGTGCAGCCGAAATATCGGTAAGTCGCTACTGGACGACTGTAAACGAAATTGTCCGACTTATTTAATCCGAATTGAACCCGAATGTTGCATTTGAAATAGTCCGAATATCTCCATAATTCCCCAGTTCATTGTTTGAAACATTTGCGAGAATCACGCTCATGTCCATCTACATGGATTGAAGTCTTGGTATTATAGATCGCTCTGACTCTCCAGCTGATTTCGAGCGAATGGAAACGACATCTCCATCTCGATCGGGTTTTTGTCCAGTTTCCCTGATCCATTGAGCAAATGCTGAGATGGCCCCTTGAATTGCTTCTGGACGTAAATGTAGCTTCACTATGCGCACGTTTTGTTGAACTTTCCTTTTGCTTGTAGTGGTAGTAGAGCTTAGGGTGAGTTTCTATTTGTTAACAATACAGAAACATCAAATCTGTTCGTTCCTTTACCGTTAAAAATAAGTTATCTATAATTTGGCAACGAAAATATCTAGTTTTTGAAATGTTAATCTCTCGCTTTTTTAAATTTGTTTTTATTATTATTATTATTATTATTATTATTATTATTATTATTATTATTATTATTATTATTCAACTATTAATAGTTAAATTATTGGGAAGTGATTCTGAAACTCAAGAAAGCGTGCGCAGATGATTTTCTCCCCCATACGTCACATACAGTTTTTGACTAAATAAATAAATAAAACAAAATGAAACGAATCTTCGTCCGACAGTCGATGTTTCCGGACGCCGTCGGAAGGGGTCATTCGGGTTCAATATGTCCATTTCAACGAACAAGCATGCGTTTGTATGAATCGGCCACATCGGACCGAAATGTCCGACGTTGGCCGTAGGAAATTTCGGCCAAAATCGGCTTCAACATGACCGCCGCCTTAAACGGTTAAGGCGTCGAAACGACTTGTTTTCACATCATGGAGTGGGAGAGCGACTATCTTTCTTGAATGACTCGTAAGAAAACGCCTTCACTAGATCTTGCAATAGAGAGTTTGAAATGTCAAGATTAACAATGTCTGCACACGTCTGCGTTAGAATCTGATTTCCAATATTAATTATTTTAGGAAAATATAAAGTGAAACCTGTCCCGGGAATTTTTTACGATTCTGATAGTTCGTGCGTGGATGCGTTCCACACGCTTTGCGCTCCGCTCCGATGCGCCAAAACTGCTAGATCATGGAGAATACATTGCCACGGAGTTTCGAAACAAAGCACCAATAGTCAATAAATCATTTGACAACTTTGCTGTTTGAGAGTACGTCTTCCACTTTCATGAACGATGCGATACGCCGCGCAGCTCGCTTAGACGTTGAATTCTCTTGCGTGGAATTTGCTGATTTCTCGGAAGAGTGGCTATGTCTGCTGGCGTCGGCCTGGCCCAGGGAGGTTCTGCGCTCTGATGGCCGTTCGCGAAGCAGTTCGAGCGTTTATTCCATGGAGCTATGAATGTAGGGAGATGACCTGACGTCACAGAGTTGAAGGCACCTCAGCCATGTTGGTGAGTCCAGAGAACTTGTAGCTGTGCTCGTGTTCAGTTGAGATGTTTGGCATCGTTTTTAATATTTAAAAGCCTTGTTCAGAATAGCTAGCTTTTTCTAACAATTCGTTATAGTTACATACGTGGCTAACGGCTGTACAATCCGTACGGAGAAACCGGAAATTACTTTCCACAAGTAAATAGCTACTCCATGTAATTTGGAACATTTAGTTACTTTGTAAGTTATTCGTTGCTTTTTTCTTAAAGATTTCCTGCAGATCCAAAGCGGAGAGCATTGTGGATTAGAACTGTACGAAGAGATAATTGGCAGCCTAGCAATTACAGCAGGTTATGTTCGACTCATTTCCAAGAATACGATTTTGATAGGATATCTTTATCATAATTTATTTGCAGGAATTCGTAGTTCCATCAAATTTTCCAACTTTTCCAGCAAGCGGCTAATGACGTATTGTTAGACCTGTAGTAACAGAAGGTATTGGTTTGACAAACGTGTTTTGGACCCACCCATATGTCGGACTGGCTTTAGTTGCTGAACACGGAAGAGGTTGGCAAGGGCACTTCCATGTATTCATAGCTCCATGGTTTATTTCTTGTTCCTCACTGTGCTTTTCTCTGCACTGATGCTCGCGGGATTTGGGGGAATCAAAAACTCGGACGCGATACTTTTGAAATGTATACTCTTTGCTCTTAATATACACCAAAGACAGGTTATAATTGTTTCTATTTTTGATTAGACGCCAAGCTTCAGTTATTTTTCGCCGTTTATGCGAGAATAGCATGGAAATACTCAATCTTCCATCTCGATCAGGTTTTTCGTTCAATTCAATCTTTATTTGAAAATCAGTGGTTCTTGTCGAAACTGACGTACTTAAGGGCGGGAAAATTTTTTCACCCAATACAGTTGAGTATAACATAACACACGATGTCGGAAATATATTCACCAGGATCAACAGCCCACTATAAATAATTCACATACGCTACAAAAATTTGGAGCAATGTTTTGAGAAAAAATTTCAAGATGTTCTCGAGACTTCATATAAAATACCGACAAAAATCAAAATATCCGTTTCAAGCACTGATTGATTGATTGATTGGTGATTCCAGGTGCGTCAAGAGCTAATATCATTTGACCTGGAAGTGTATTGCATGTTTTATCGGAACGTGGCGGTGATCTTGCCCCGCTAGCTTGCGAGATCTGGCGCCGACCTAACGCAGGGCTTGTGGAGTTTTTGCGAACCAGGTATATCCCACCAGCACACTACCGCCCCAGCTGGGACAAGTTAAGCACTCAACAGGTCTCCCAACATGTGTGGTAGTGTAGTGCATATTAGTGTAAGAGTGAGTGTAAGGGGTGAGGAGAGGATAAGGAAGAGGAAGGAAAGATCACGCGCGGTCTGTCACCCGTTAGTTATGGTACTTCTCCGGCCTTTGTCTGGTGTTGATCAGTGCGGTCGGTTCAATGGTTTTCGGGTTTTCTCAGATCGTCACCAAGCGAATGCCGGACCAGTACCCTAGCAAGCGGGCCACGGACCGTGCGCAATAATTCCTCCCCTTACCTTGTCCTATCCTCACCCCTTATTGACACTCAAATACACTACACTACCACACATGCCAGGAGACCCGTCGGGACCTAAGAGCTTGCCCCGGCAGGGGCGGTGCCCCTCTGATGGAAGGTACCTGGTTGGAGAAATACCGCTAGCCGACGTGTAGGTCGGCGCCGAATCTCACCGTCCAGCGGGGGAAGACCACCGCCACCTCACGAGGAAAAATACTTTCTCTACACGTACGGGACTATGCCCGTAGCTGTTGACGCGCCCGGACCTACTAATTAATACTTCGTATAACATATATGAGAGAGTACATAATAGAGAGTTTGTGCATCCTCGAACGTTAATGCAATCGAATGCATTATCGATCTTCTGCGCATGCGCAGTAGCAGTTTCGTATCACTCGTGCATCAGCGCAAGCGCAGAAGATCGATAGTGCTTTCGATTGCCCCCGCTAAGGCGTGCACAAACTCTATAATGATAGTTGTTCTGCTTAGGTTATCGTCCCTGGTGCTGTGGCGACCTCTGAACGAGAAGATGCAAAAGGCACCCCCGCAGTGGCTGGAGGGGCGATGCGGATACCTGTTGGCGGCATCCAGCTTCTCCCGGATCCAATACTTCCTCAAGCACGACACGCAATACGCCATCAAAGATCCCGCATACAATGTACGTTCAGAAGTATAGAAAGATTTTTTTAAAAATTTGTTGCCTCTACATATTGACGCAACGCGTCTCCAAGCCTCTTAAGAGGCGTTGAGCGCTTTGCGCTGGGGAGTAACCCTCCTTTATTTTGCGCGGGAGTAATCCTCCATTACCTTTGTAAGTCATTTTACGTCAAGTCGCAGTCACTTGTCAAGAGGACCGCCAGGTAGCATCTCCGCGTACGCGCCTCCTGCTACGCGCTCCTGCGTCACTACCCAGCGGCCAGAATTGGGAAGGAATAAGGATAGGGGCAGGGTTTAGGACACTTCGCAGGGGTTGGACTAGCCCTTGTGAAGCAGCCAAACTCGTTTTGTTGGATTTTCCTAAGGATGAGCCAAAATGACAGTTCGCCTAACAAGTGAACGTCACATGTATTTCAGAGAAGTATTCCTCCGCCGCGACAGCGGCACCCAGTTCAGCCACGCCTCTTCGTAAAGTGTTAGGTTATGGCTCCTGTGACAACATCCCTATGCAGAAATATAAGTTTCGCTGAAGTATATGCACGTACGGGAGTCCGGAAAATATTTAAATTTAATTACCTATGTGAAAAATATCTTAACATGCATTCACAATCAGTAAAAGAAAACTGCCACGAATGTAAATAGAAAGCTCTCAATCACAGCTCGCCACACAACAGCACATTAGACGGAAACACGTGCACCAGTACGCATCTGTTTTAAAATAAACATGATATTTATCACACAAAAAGTAAATTCAATGTAATATATAAAGAAAAAGAGAATTTTTACAGAAGAATATATAACACTGCTCTTCCTAATTTCAATTATTTCTCGTGGCGCACTATATTTTTGTCGGACGAGGACATCACAAAAGGAAGCGTCGAAGCCATTTACAAGTTAGTAAACTGCAAACGAACGAATACAGGAAGGGAGTCTAATGGGCTTAAGGGCACAACGACCACAGAACCTTCAGTTATGTTGCCAGCACTAGCTGTCACTTTGGCTCATCCTTAGGAAAACCGTTCTGTAGCAGTGCCGGCGCTAGGCATGGGCTGATCGGGTGATCGCTCGGGGCCCAGCAAATCAAGGAGCCAGATGATGGGACTGATGGAGAAAAAATTGAAAAAAATAGAAAAAGAAATTATGCTTTTTAATGAAACATTAGACTACTGTACCACAACATTACAATAACTATTAACGCAACATATTTGCAATAACTATTTTCTCGACTTCTGTACTTGGGTTTTTCTTACGTGGCGGCTGTGGATAGTATCTCCAATATGGAATTCGGCACGAATGGTCGCGATCGTGCGCCATCTTGCGGCAGGACCAAGAAAGATGCAAAAAGTCGTGCCGAATTCCATCTTGGAAGTACTACTCACAGCCGCCACGTTAGAAAAACCCAAGTATAGAACTCGAGAAAAAGTTATTGTAATTTTATAAGTTGTGGTACAGTATTCTGATATTTCATAAATTGTTCAATTAATTTACCTTAAATAGTTAATTATAGTCATTACTTCTATAGGATTACTTATATGAAATGAATCAAATGACACTAACATTAAAATACTTTCTAATGAAATTCATATAGATAGATAGAAATTTATTCTACAATTGGGCAAATGATGCCCGGTGGCAGAATGCAAAATTACCATTACAAATAAAATAATATATAAAAATAAATATAAACAAACAATTTGACTTTGTCATTTCCTATCTATGCAGATGGCATTTACATTCCTATACTAAACATTCAAATACATATACACTAACATATAAATGAATAAACTTACATATTACACAAATATACATACATACAAACATATACGCGTATATACATAGAGAGACGAAGGAACCCTCACCTACACACCAATCACAACTTATTCAGTCATATTCAGAAGAAATGAAATCACTTCACTTCACTTCGCTTCACTGCACTGCATATAACTTTATCTAAATATTAATTGTTCAATACTTTTTCTGTAGACTACGCACCTTTCACTTCACTTCACTATACGTTTACACCCTACTGACTAATTTCCTATATTTGTTTTCTAAATCCTCGCGCTGAGCAAGGAAAGGGCTAAAAACTGCCGCAGGCAAATCGTTCCAATCTACTATAGTTCTGTTTACAAAGGAGAATTTTCCTATGTCCGTTCTTTGTATTCTTGTTCTAATTTTATATTTGTGATCAAATCTATTTAAATAATCTGGTTTATCTAGCCTTCCCCGAATTTCCTGCCATGCGGAGCAATCAACGTAAGATTTATACAGCGCGCAAAGTCGTGCCCTCTTCCTCCGGCGTTCTAATGATTCCCAATGCGCAGGTGTGTTCTTCCGAAATGTATATTTTGCCGCTCTGTTTTGTATCCTCTCTAAGCTCTTTTTAAGTCCTATTCTGTACGGATCCCAACAACTGGCTCCGTATTCCATTACCGGCCTGACAAGCGAGGTATACGCGATTTCCTTTGCTTTCGTATTACATTTTTTAAGATTTCTCATGACGAAATGCAAAGACCTCCAAGCTTTACCCACTACATAGTTCGTTTGTTTCTCCCATCCCAATTTACAATCCAGGAGAATGCCAAGGTATTTACAGTTCGAGACTCTTGGAACTATTTTTGACTATTTTTAACAAGCAATTTCATTAAACACCAAACATAACATTTTTTAGCGTTTTAAACTCATCGTGGAAACAATACGAGTATTATTTGATCACTAATTACTTTTACTTAAAACCATTATTTAAAATACTAGCGTACCCGTGCGAGAACTCTAGCATGTTAAACCGCATCCTTATTCCTATATTTCCATATTAAACCTGTAATATATCTTTCTCTTCAAGACCCTGTCATCCTCCGTCACTTTTTCTATATGCATACTTGTAATTGATAACAATACAATACACCCTTGTCAATACATACTAATCTTATTTAATGTTATTATCGAGCAGAGGCGTACACCCGTAAAATTCAAGAATATCAAGTAATGAGTTTAATTTCATATATACGAGTAGTTGCAGATTCTACAAGCTCTGAACAGATGGGGTAGATTCGAGAAGCGTCGAACCAGCAAAAATGCAATAGAATGTTCAAGATCTCATCCTGTAGAATACGACGTGAGGAACATATCTATGAAGCCTTCGGTCTCAAAAGTTTAGTTTTTAAGGCCTTAAAACGCTTCGTTTAGGAGTTATTTAACGATATAGATTAAAAATCCGATCGAGTGTTGCGGGTTGCATTTGACATGAATATTTATTGTAGTTGTTTTTTAAACAAATCCTTCATATTTTTAAGTCAACGTGCAATTTGTCCCATCTCCGTGAAATTCTCTTTCTTTAGACATCATTTTAAAAGATTGGTTGCGTGTGAGAGCCGCAAAAGTCATATATACTACTGAAATAATTGGAGGCGATATTTCCAAAATATTTTTCTAGCTTAAACGTAATTTTTGTTATTAGCTGAAATAAAATAACTCGTAGTTTTGATTGACACAACTTCCATTTTTTTTTTTTTTTTTTTTTTTTTTTTTTTTTTTTTTTTTTTTTTTAGGTAGGGGCAAGGTTTTAGCATTGCCCGGGACACAAAATTGTCTAGCTCCGGCACTGATCAATTTCAGAGAATTGAGGTATAGAGAAGTTAGTCTAAGAAGGGAACAAGTTGACAGATTCCACCTGACTACTTTGGCGACAACCAAAAGTTATGACTTTGTGCTGGACAGTGACGTCAGTTGTCTCTTTTTCCTTCATTTGTTTGTTTGGAATTGGCTTTGGCATATTGAAATAAACTGCAATATTTACTCAAACAAACTCGGTCGAGGAATCTGAAAAGCAAATATCTATCTTGCTACTTTATTGCTAGAATTGGCTCAATGAAAAATCATATATTCATTTCACGAAAACATGGAAATTTATTAAATAATTTATAACAATTTTTGGTATTGTTTAACATTACCCAATATAAAATTACATGTTTGTCATGACCGTTCCAACCTTATGTCTTCGCGCGCTTTTTTCGGCCATCTTCATCCGAGGTGGACGCCGCCGTCCTCAGGTCCAGACACCATTTTCTCTCTTCTTTTCTCGGAAGCTCACTTCAATCACCGTTCATCAAATCAATAAACTATTTGCTGCTAATATTCCAGTCCAATCACTGACAACTTCGCCCAAGCCCTCAATGTCCCTCCAACTCGTTCACATGAAATATTTTAAGTTCCACTGTCACACTTAGAGTTCCAATTTTGATGTTTTCTCAACATCCATTCCCTAGTAGATGCTTACAAGTCCCCAAAGAAAAAAAACTCCTAACATTAATTGGAGCACGATCCGTTCATGAGCACGGCATCAGTCAGAATGAATGTCTCTCGTATTCTTTCAGCCCTGCAAAGCTCGGTTCATAAATTCGATTGTTTATTTGCAGATAACATTTGATGTACTTTCGTACCTAGCCAATCTCTAAATTTCTTGCAAAACGAACTAGCCGTCTTCACGACTGTCACTGCTTTTTCGGCCAATCCCAGAATTCTATATAGAATTAACTAGCTGTCTCCGCGATTGTCACTCCATGAATATGTTGACCTTGACGACGGCTCGCTTATCGTTGCTATGCTAGCATATTCACATAATTTATCCCCTTTAATTGACGCCATTTATAATAAATAATTGTATAATATTCAGTGACATATTGGTATGTCACAATATATAGTGTTCGATACTTCCTCCTGATAAAAATATAGCGGGCCCAAGAAATAATATAATTAGGAAGTGTGTGATATTTCTTTGTTACAAACATTAATTTTCCACGTTATTTTTCTAATACGTTTTATGTATATTTTAAAATTCAGGCTTGCATGTGAGGTACGTACGTTCACGGTGTGATTCGTGACCACCAATAACGTTTCCTGAAGTAACGAACTAATTAGTGACGCGTTTAAGGGAGCCATTAACGTACAAAAACGAATAGTGTTACGAATAGGGGTGTTTTAACCACAGAACACTAAAGGATAGAAGTGTACCCTCAATGTTAAATGACGAAAACGAAAGTCGCTTGCAGCGCTCCAAGTGGCCTGGCAAAGAACTTCATAAACCGCCCGCCTTCCGAAGCTATCCTAGCACAGCGTATGAAAATTAATTTAACTCATACTCATCGTGAAAGTTACTTCATATTAAGACGCTATATTCTACTGTAATTGTTCTAAAATTTAATAGATTATCAATTTTCGTATTGTACTTGAGTAAGATCATAACTGAGAGAAGTCATCTAATAATATGGTAATGGAGGAAACGAAAGAATAAAAATGAATAAACAAAGAAATACATAAACAAATCAATCATTGCCTTTATTTTACAATTTATATTAAGCAATATTCAAGGCAAATTACAACATTTAAATTTTTTCACTGTCTTTTCATGACCTTTTGTAGTTTTTCTTTTATTTTGTATTTTCTGTTGTTCATCTATTACATATTTGTATATTAAAAAACGTACACATTTTTTTAAAATATGTTCTTCTGATAAGTGTACTTTACAAAACATATCATCAGGCGATTTGAAGTTAGAGCAAAACTTTTTCTCCAAATTATTTAAATGACCATTTTTTTTCTAAAAAGGTATACAAATGTTCATGAACATCCTTTAAAAACATCATTACATTATCACTAGCATAAACCAAATGTGAATTCATGAGGTCATTTTCTTTAAAACTGGTAAACAAATGATCTTCTACAATATTACATGATAATACATTGGTTTTGCACTCCTCACAATCACTGTCATCTCTTACTCCTAATTTTCTCAAAACATAACCAGCTACATAGGCCAAAGCTTGTTTGTCATGAAAAACATCATCAAAAATATTATCTGATAAGCAAGAGTACACATTAATAGAATCATCATCATCATCATCCTCTACATTTTCTGTTTCCAATACACTGGTACACTGTAAAAATTGTTTCAAATTATTTATGGGAGTGCAATTATCATTTTCACAATTACCTAACGAACTGGCTGGTAAAGACATATTATTAACAATAACAGTTTTTAATGCAGCTTTAAACTGAAAACATGTTGGATTAGTATTTGTTAAGCCATGTTGCCTCACACAACAAAAAATGTTCTCTACTGGGTCTTGGTTGAAAGCTCTAGTGTTCAAAAATTTAAACCCCACATTCTTTAACATATTCCATATAAATATCATTGACCTAATTGTTGTCTGCCAGCCAGTGATCAAACTGTACATGCTAGTTTTATCCTTTCCTGTACAATTTACACCATCCGGAACCTTGATAATACTTTTCCACGTCTGAAGAAGCTCGTGAGGTTGTTTTGGAAATTTGTAAAAGTGTGGATTTACATCAGTGGAATCCACATAGTAGCCTCTGCAACACCCAGGAAACTTGCAGGAATATTTCAATCTCCGTCTGCTTGATTTGTTCTGAAAACAAAGTTTAAAAAGCCAAGTTATTAAAAATCTATCACACAAAAATATTCCTACGCAAATTGCAAGCGAAAGTCCCACATTTCATATCAGTATTTACCGAACGTACAATAACGATTCAATGAAAACATGTTTGCGCATAAACAAAATAAGAAATGTTGTCCTTATAGTGTTATATGAATATTGTAGGGTACAAATTTCATACAGTTAATCGTGAATGAAACATTAAATGCTCACCTCTATATTGCAAAACATCCTTGTATTCCACCAAGACCAGCAAATCGAAGTGAAGAAAACTCGTAACTGTTGCGAGTGCGACCGCTAAAACAAAATAACTTGTGCGAAAAGACACAAGCCACACATAAAACGCGAAACACACAAGCCACACAGATGAATTCACAGAACATTTAAGGACAGTATGAACGTAACCAACGGCAATAAGGTTCACTCGTCCGCCATGTGGAAATCGCGTGCATGCTGGATATGACGTACAAAAACAAGCGAAAACCACTAGCCAATCATTGCTTGATATTCCTTCAACTAGCGCTCCAAGTGGCCTGGCAGTGTGTTGCCAATTTCCCAATCTCATCTTCACCCCTATGGTTTTAACAGCTGTCGCAACGGAGGGATCCTTCTCTGAAATATACATGAAGTTTACTTGCTTTCTAAACCGTCACTTTGATCGCATCTAAGCCTAACTCAACTATACTTTTTTTTTTCATTTGGCCTCTGAGGATATTATCTTCAAGATGAAATAAGGCACGTCTTTTCGCGTCTTTCTTGATCCTGTCGCTAGAGTAGCTTGATCTGCAGCACTGCTTGATACGGTCGCGATTATGCGACATCTTACAGCAGGACTAACAAAGACGCAAGAAGTCGTGCCTTATTCCATCTTGAAGATAATTCCCTCAGATGTCATGTTAAAAAAACAAGTATATAACATCGGACAAAGTCGATAGAGACCCTCGAGATTATGGAAAGGGTTGTGGGAATGGTAGGTACCATGATGGTAGGTAATTCAAAAAGTTTCCTGCCCGACGAACTTTCACAGAAATTAGAAAGAAAACAGCAGTGCTTATGATTTTCAATGCAATCCCCCTTTACTTCAATTCACTTTTCACATCTTTTGATTAACATTTTTTACCTGTGAAAAAATTATCAGAATATTCATGTGCAATGTAACTGCTTCTTTCTCTTCATTGGCGAGAGAAAATGTTCTTCCTCAAAGTTCATTCTTCAGTTTTGAGAAGAGGTGAGAATCACTTGGAGTAAGATCGGGGTTGTGAGGTTGAATCTCGTTGAAGTCACAATCTTTCATTCAGGGGCGTAGCGTCCATAGACGCGCTGGAAGCGGCGCTTCCCTTACAAATTTTCATTACACATTTTATATTTTAAATGCATTAGTCCACTTATCAAACTCGATGAAATGTTGGTATTTCTGTAGTTTCTATTTGCCGGTCATACGTGGTCTTTTGTATTTCCCGCGCTTCTTCGTATATTCCTCGCCAGAGGGATTGTCATCGAGGCTTTCATAGTTCGAATACGGCGGACGGCGCATGAAATTTTGTGTACCCTGTGCGAGGCTAGGAGACGCGCAGCCCTTAGGAGACTCCGTTCGGAAGGAAAAGTGTGCTTTACTTGTCAAGGTCTGTGATTGAAACGCGACTACTTAACTGTGAATAAAGCGTGAACCAAGCATCCAGCCACGTGTAAGTGTCAGTGTTCATAGACAACTTCATTTTGTTTTTAATTTTGGAGATTCCTCCGTGACTGTTCGAACGTGTTCCTTGCATAGGTTACTGTAGGCAGACGGACGCGCTGCGGGCCGGCGCTTCCAGAGCATTATGGAAGGGGCTGCGGCTGCACCCCGCGCCGTGAGTTCGAACGGTGGTGATGGAGCATCGGCGTCTCCGTTGTGTGGATGTGCAATTGAACATTTAAAACAAAATGCATTTTCAGCCCTTTCTTTTGAGGAAAAATCAAAAATTATTGCGACTGGAAAACCTACACCAGAACTTCGTATTGAGTGTCATTCGAAAGGGAAGAAGAATTTCATACGACATTTTCGGGCACAAATATACGAGAATGTTCCGTGGATAAGTGGGTGCAGAAATACAAATAAATTATTCTGTTGGCCATGTTTATTGTTTTCTAAGGAGAAATCAGTATGGACGCAAGGAGGATTCGATGATCTTCACAATATTCACAAAGCACAAGCTCGCCATGAAACTTCAGTTTCTCACATCCTATCCCTAAAAAATTTCAAATTGTTTGGAAAACAAAGAATTGAATGCAGTCTCAGTGAGCAGTTTCGGTTGTCTGTACAACGTCACAACGAAGAAGTTAAAAAGAACAGAGGGATGTTGACTCATATTATCAGAGTGGTTTGTCTTTTAGGAAAACTGGGATTGGCGTTTCGCGGACATAATGAAACTGTTGAGTCTCATAATCGAGGCAACTACATTGAAATTCTTAAATTTTTGGGTAATTATAATCCTGAACTCTTGGCTCTTATCGAAAGCAACAACGTGTTTCGTGGAACATCTCCTGACGTCTAGAATGATGTTATCGCGGCAGTTGCGGAAGTTATGCACAGAGAAATTGAAAAGGAGATTTCTGACGCTCAATTTGTGGCATTAATATTTGATGAAACAACTGATGTGACCATGAAGTCGCAACTCACAAGCGTGTTGCGGTATGTTTCGAAGAATGGCGTTCAAGAAAGATTCTTGCATTTCACTGACTGCAGCAAAGACAGATCCGCATCTGGTTTGTTAGAACATGCAAAAGGCGTTATTAGCACGTACAAGTGCGAAACAAAAGTAATAGCGCAAACATATGACGGCGCAGCTGTTATGGCAGGGAAACATGCTGGACTTCAGGCCAAATTAAAGAAAATTTGTAAAGAAGCAATCTTTGTGCATTGTTATGCCCACAAATTAAATTTGGTCTTAGGACAATCGGCTAGCTGTATTAAGGAAGTGCGAATATTTTTCGCCTCTTTGTCAGGCTTAGGGGCATTCTTCTCTAAATCTACTAGGCGAATTAAAGCTTTGGACACTGTGGTGAAAAGGCGATTGCCATCAGCTGCACCAACGCGATGGAATTTCACCAGCAGACTTGTCCAAACTGTAAAAACTCATACCAGTGATCTGCAGGAATTATTATCTTCGATTATTGAAAATTCAAGTGACTGGGACGCTGAAACTGTGTGCTCTGCTCGTGGCCATTTTAATCCTTTGAAAGACTTTGAGTTCAATTTTTTCCTAAATTTATTTTCATCTATTTTTCCTCACTCTGACTCTTTATTTAAAATTTTACAAAATAAGACCAGTGACATCATGTATTGCATGAAAAAGATAGAAGATTTTGGGAAATATCTGAAGCTGTTTCGAGACACTTTTGATTGTTTTTGGGAAGGTTGCAACCGAGAAAGGGGTGAATTTCAGTGCATCAAGCGAGCCAGAGTAGAAAATACAAATGAGAAGGACGTGTACAAGAGATTGTTTTTAGAAGTTATGGACAACTTAATATGTCATGTATCCGATAGATTTTCTGACTCGTCGAAACTGAAATTCCTAAGCCTTCTTAACCCTGATTGCTATTTAAGTTATCAGTCGACATTCCCCAATGAAACTTTCAGTTGTCTAATGGACGTTTATGGAAGGCATTTTGACTCTGCGCGACTGAGAAGTGAGCTCACTGCCATATATTTTGATTGTGAGTTCCACATGAGTGTCAGTAAATTAAATGATTATATCAAGCATCATGAACTAGAAGATGTCTTTCCCCAAACCTGTATTCTGACCGCTCTGATTCTGACTATACCTGCTACAAGTGCGTCGGCGGAGAGATCATTTTCTGCTCTCCGGAGAGTACAAAATTATCTTCGAAATTCACAAAGTGATGAAAGACTTTCCAGCTTGTCCTTACTAAATATCGAGAGTCAGCTTTTAGACATAATGATGACAAGGCCATCGTTTTTCGACGATGTAATTGATGTGTATGCACGAAAACCAAGACGACTTGAACTACACTTTAAAATGTAATTGGTTTAAAATAAAAGTTAATACTTATCATCACTGATTTTTCCTTATGAATTCTTCCAATATGACTCCGTTAAATTTAGAAACGTTAAAGAAATGCATATAAAAGGGCAACATGCTCCTGAGTCATTATTTAGGGATATTTTGTTGGTTAAGATGATGAAAATTGAGAGTCACACAGGATTGCACAGTTACTGGGACTTTCTCATCAAATATAAAGACGTTCTTGAGGGGAAACTACCTTGTAATAAAGAATAGTAAAGAACCTACACTTTAATGAGAAAATTAGCGTTGAGGTTTCCAGATTGTTCTGTTGGCAGGACTCACTGCAGTATGATGGCAATATGCCGTTGAAATTTTTCTAGTGCAATACATGAGGGAGAACCTATGTTTATTTGATAAATAATGTTTTTACCAAAACAGATCATTCTAGATTCCGGATGAAACATCTCTTCAGAATGTCATCTCGTTCTATTCCCTTGAGAGAGAAATATTTCTTGGGTGTCTTTATCGACGAGTAAAAGTAACTTACACATTTCCAAGTACAGATAGAAAGATTTTTCAAATCTATTCTATACTATTTTATTTTCTATTAACAATACTGAGAATAAAAATACTTTAATCACGAAATATTTCATTAAAGATTCCATTAATAAAGTACTTTTATCTATTTCCTCGAATCACCCGTGAACGACGTAGGTTGAAAACAGAATATGCCGCTTCCCCTATTAAAAAATCCACGCTACGCCCCTGCTTTCATTGTAGCTTTAGCAACAATGTCCGTGTCATCGGTAGTATTGACAGGCAGTAGCCAACACGACTCAACATTCCTCGTCTCTTTTCTTTTATGACGTTTCGGAGTTTGTGCAAAAGAGAAGAATATTCCGCTTGTCGACGGTGTTCCTTTTCTGAAAGTCTATTAAGGGAATCCCCTTGCAATCCCAAAATATTTTGCAGCGTCTCTGACCGGGAGGTCCTAGGTTCGAGTCCTGACGGCGGCAGGATTTTCGACGCTAGCTTTTCAGCTAGGTCGAATTCAGTCGCTCTCTGGAGGAGAATTCTAGCGGCTAACTGTTTTGATCGGTAGTTTTCCGTGATTTCTCCGATCAACACCATGCGAATGTCGGAGTAGTACCCTAACAAACGGGCCACGGACCGCGCGAGATCTTTCCTTCCTCTTCGTTGTCCTATCCTCATCCCTTACACCCACACCTACACTAGCATGCAATACACTACCACACATGTCGGGAGACCGGTCGGGGACTTAGAATTTGGGGGCTGGGGCGGTGCCCCGCTGGTGGGAGATACTTGTTTGAGGAAAACCCCATTAACCGACAGTAGGACGGGATCTGGCCATCCAGCGCGATAAGCACACCGCCACCTCCCGAGCAAAACACTCACCACACTTACGGGACTAATGCCCATAGTAGTTGGTGCGCCCGGAATCACTAACAATCAATCAATCAATCCCAAAATATTGTTGGCATGATCTTCTTTCCTGACTGGGCCACCTTCGCCTTTCTCTGTGGCGCTTCACCAGGTTTGCGCCACTTCATGGACTCCGTTTTGAAAGAGGAGAGAGGTAGTAAAAAACCATTGTTTCATCTCCAATGACAATGTATTCTAACATTTTTTTAAAATTCCCTTGCCAGAGCTGTAGAAACTGCCGGCAACATGTCACTCGTTGCTGTATTTGCACGGAGGCACTCATGTTGCCCTGACCTTTCTCATGAGCAGTTTCTCATGAATGATCCGAAAAACAGTTGTTTCCGAAAGTTCCAACCTTCTACTGACTTCTAAGTTTAGGACGTCTATTTTTGGGCAGTTCTTCTTTCACAAACGACATATTTTCCGAAGTCCAGAATTTTAAATTACAAAAAAGAATTGTACGAATAATAACCAAATCCCACACACGTAATACTTGTAAACCTCTCTTTATTAACCTAGGAATCTCTTGATTTACGAATCAGTAGTTTTTGTCAAAAATGACTTCATTAAGGGCGGGAATATATTTTCAGAAAACGCTGATGTCTATAACTATAACACTCGACTCATCAGGTGACAGTATTAACAGATCATTACAAAAACTTCACATACATGTACATTATTTCACAACACTTTGCCACATGACATTAAACGATTAAATTCGATAGAAAAGTTTAAATCTCAAGTAAAATCTTTTCTGTTTCATAACTGTTTCTATACAATTAAAGACTATACTGATCATCAAAAAGAAATGTAATGTCCGTTTCAACAAAACAATGATATATAATGAATTATTTTACTTTTGTATGGTATAATTAAAAAAAGACTTAATATGTCTGTAACAAGTACTTCAGCTTTCGGGTCAATGACCCTCACCTCTATCAGGTTTTTGTCCAGTTTCCCTGATTCATTGAGCAAATGTAGAGACGGCTCCTTGTTTTGTTTCGAGATATAAATGTAACTTCACTTGGCAAACGTTTTGTTGAGCTCTCCTTTTGGTTGTAGTGGTAGGAGTAGAGTTGAGGGTGAGTTGTATTTGTTAGCAGTGCAGAAAAAATTAATCTGCGGTTCGTTTACCGTTGCAGAACTTAAACGACAGAAGTCGCCGCTCGCTGCAGCTGAGCTCGTCCGCCTTCTCGGTGCTCAGCGCCCGGGGGCACACGAACTCCCCTGGGGAGCGAGGCAGGGAAACGGCGCAGCGGCTGTTGAAGAAAGGACAAAGAGCTCTCGCGACTCTCTGGAGAAATCATCAGTCCTTTAAAGTAAGACTCACAGATACCTACAATATATAGGCGCAGCGGCTGTTGAAGAAAGGACAAAAAGCACTCGCGGCTCTCTGGAGAAATCATCAGTCCTTTAAAGTAAGACTCACAGATACCTACAATATATAGGCGCAGCGGCTGTTGAAGAAAGGACAAAGAGCTCTCGCGTCTCTCTGGACAAATCATCAGTCCTTTAAAGTAAGACTCACTGATACCTACAAATATATAGGCGCAGCGGCTGTCGAAGAAAGATCAAAGAGCACTCGCGTCTCTCTGTGGAAAGCATCAGTCCTTTAAAGTAAGACTCACTGATACCTACAATATATAGGCGCAGCGGCTGTTGAAGAAAGGACAAAGAGCTCTCGCGTCTCTCTGGAGAAATCATCAGTCCTTTAAAGTAAGACTCACAGATACCTACAATATATAGGCGCAGCGGCTGTTGAAGAAAGGATCAAAGAGCACTCGCGTCTCTCTGTGGAAAGCATCAGTCCTTTAAAGTAAGACTCACTGATACCTACAATATAGGCGCAGCGGCTGTTGAAGAAAGATCAAAGAGCACTCGCGTCTCTCTGTGGAAAGCATCAGTCCTTTAAAGTAAGACTCACTGATACCTACAATATATAGGCGCAGCGGCTGTTGAAGAAAGGACAAAGAGCACTCGCGTCTCTCTGTGGAAAGCATCAGTCCTTTAAAGTAAGACTCACTGATACCTACAATATATAGGCGCAGCGGCTGTTGAAGAAAGATCAAAGAGCACTCGCGTCTCTCTGTGGAAAGCATCAGTCCTTTAAAGTAAGACTCACTGATACCTACAATATATAGGCGCAGCGGCTGTTGAAGAAAGATCAAAGAGCACTCGCGTCTCTCTGTGGAAAGCATCAGTCCTTTAAAGTAAGACTCACTGATACCTACAATATATAGGCGCAGCGGCTGTTGAAGAAAGATCAAAGAGCACTCGCGTCTCTCTGTGGAAAGCATCAGTCCTTTAAAGTAAGACTCACTGATACCTACAATATATAGGCGCAGCGGCTGTTGAAGAAAGATCAAAGAGCACTCGCGTCTCTCTGTGGAAAGCATCAGTCCTTTAAAGTAAGACTCACTGATACCTATAATATATAGGCGCAGCGGCTGTTGAAGAAAGGACAAAGAGCACTCGCGTCTCTCTGGAGAAATCATCAGTCCTTTAAAGTAAGACTCACTGATACCTACAATATATAGGCGCAGCGGCTGTCGAAGAAAGATCAAAGAGCACTCGCGTCTCTCTGTGGAAAGCATCAGTCCTTTAAAGTAAGACTCACTGATACCTACAATATATAGGCGCAGCGGCTGTTGAAGAAAGATCAAAGAGCACTCGCGTCTCTCTGTGGAAAGCATCAGTCCTTTAAAGTAAGACTCACTGATACCTATAATATATAGGCGCAGCGGCTGTTGAAGAAAGGACAAAGAGCACTCGCGTCTCTCTGGAGAAATCATCAGTCCTTTAAAGTAAGACTCACTGATACCTACAATATATAGGCGCAGCGGCTGTCGAAGAAAGATCAAAGAGCACTCGCGTCTCTCTGTGGAAAGCATCAGTCCTTTAAAGTAAGACTCACTGATACCTATAATATATAGGCGCAGCGGCTGTTGAAGAAAGATCAAAGAGCACTCGCGTCTCTCTGTGGAAAGCATCAGTCCTTTAAAGTAAGACTCACTGATACCTACAATATATAGGCGCAGCGGCTGTTGAAGAAAGGACAAAGAGCACTCGCGTCTCTCTGGAGAAATCATCAGTCCTTTAAAGTAAGACTCACTGATACCTACAATATATAGGCGCAGCGGCTGTCGAAGAAAGATCAAAGAGCACTCGCGTCTCTCTGTGGAAAGCATCAGTCCTTTAAAGTAAGACTCACTGATACCTATAATATATAGGCGCAGCGGCTGTTGAAGAAAGATCAAAGAGCACTCGCGTCTCTCTGTGGAAAGCATCAGTCCTTTAAAGTAAGACTCACTGATACCTACAATATATAGGCGCAGCGGCTGTTGAAGAAAGATCAAAGAGCACTCGCGTCTCTCTGTGGAAAGCATCAGTCCTTTAAAGTAAGACTCACTGATACCTACAATATATAGGCGCAGCGGCTGTTGAAGAAAGGACAAAGAGCACTCGCGTCTCTCTGGAGAAATCATCAGTCCTTTAAAGTAAGACTCACTGATACCTACAATATATAGGCGCAGCGGCTGTCGAAGAAAGATCAAAGAGCACTCGCGTCTCTCTGTGGAAAGCATCAGTCCTTTAAAGTAAGACTCACTGATACCTATAATATATAGGCGCAGCGGCTGTTGAAGAAAGATCAAAGAGCACTCGCGTCTCTCTGTGGAAAGCATCAGTCCTTTAAAGTAAGACTCACTGATACCTACAATATATAGGCGCAGCGGCTGTTGAAGAAAGGACAAAGAGCACTCGCGTCTCTCTGGAGAAATCATCAGTCCTTTAAAGTAAGACTCACTGATACCTACAATATATAGGCGCAGCGGCTGTTGAAGAAAGATCAAAGAGCACTCGCGTCTCTCTGTGGAAAGCATCAGTCCTTTAAAGTAAGACTCACTGATACCTATAATATATAGGCGCAGCGGCTGTTGAAGAAAGATCAAAGAGCACTCGCGTCTCTCTGTGGAAAGCATCAGTCCTTTAAAGTAAGACTCACTGATACCTACAATATATAGGCGCAGCGGCTGTTGAAGAAAGATCAAAGAGCACTCACGTCTCTCTGTGGAAAGCATCAGTCCTTTAAAGTAAGACTCACTGATACCTACAATATATAGGCGCAGCGGCTGTTGAAGAAAGATCAAAGAGCACTCGTGTCTCTCTGTGGAAAGCATCAGTCCTTTAAAGTAAGACTCACTGATACCTACAATATATAGGCGCAGCGGCTGTTGAAGAAAGATCAAAGAGCACTCGCGTCTCTCTGGGAAATCATCAGTCCTTTAAAGTAAGACTCACTGATACCTACAATATATAGGCGCAGCGGCTGTCGAAGAAAGATCAAAGAGCACTCGCGTCTCTCTGTGGAAAGCATCAGTCCTTTAAAGTAAGACTCACTGATACCTATAATATATAGGCGCAGCGGCTGTTGAAGAAAGATCAAAGAGCACTCGCGTCTCTCTGTGGAAAGCATCAGTCCTTTAAAGTAAGACTCACTGATACCTACAATATATAGGCGCAGCGGCTGTTGAAGAAAGATCAAAGAGCACTCGCGTCTCTCTGTGGAAAGCATCAGTCCTTTAAAGTAAGACTCACTGATACCTACAATATATAGGCGCAGCGGCTGTTGAAGAAAGATCAAAGAGCACTCGCGTCTCTCTGTGGAAAGCATCAGTCCTTTAAAGTAAGACTCACTGATACCTACAATATATAGGCGCAGCGGCTGTTGAAGAAAGATCAAAGAGCACTCGCGTCTCTCTGTGGAAATCATCAGTCCTTTAAATTAAGACTCACTGATACCTACGATATACAATCACGAAACTTGCGATTTTTGAATGGTTGAAGTTATTGCAATGCAGTTTTCACAGACGTGCTCGATGGAAAGTTTATACTCATATTAGTTTCCATTTTATCACGTGTATTTCACGAGGCATTGTGGTAACGTTGTATTTTTATACACATTTTTATAGTCTATCTTGACGAGCTTAAAATGACGAATAAAATTATATACATACGTTAGATAAGCATATTCTTGAGTACTTTTTATTTTTTGCAACTCGTATTTAACGGATATGTAACGCCCCGAGCGCGCTTTACCAGGGAGAATTCTGCGTGAACTTGGTTGGTGGACTGTTACTTTCAATATATCCGTTAAATACGAGGCGCAAAAAAATCAAAAATGCTAAAAAAATGTGTATCTAACATATGACAATGTGCATAACATTGAATACGTCTTTCAATAACTTCAACCGTTTAAAAACTTCAGAATGTGCTAATGTTACGTGACTCACCCACTAAATGCCAGTAATTTCTAGATGGACAAGAATTTCTAGAAGAACAATTCACCATCGTCTTCTCAATTAGATGAACAACTATTCATCAATTAGATGAACAACCGTTCATCAATTAGATGAACAACTGTTTCCAAGTTTTTAATATCATTTTGCTGGGATACGCTCCATTTTTGCACAGCAGTTTCTTGGCCATTTCTCTTCTATAACGTCCAGAACGTTGAGATTTCATTCATTTAACGATAAAAACAATACTGAGGTGGCAAAAGTCATGGGATACTTCCTAATAGAGTATCGGGCCGCCTTTACCCGGGTAAGTTCAGCAACTCAACTTAGCATGGACTCAATAAATCGTTTGAAGTCATCTGCAGAATATTGAGCCATGCTGCCTACACAGCCGTCCATAGTTGTGAGTGTTGTGGTGCTGGATTTTGTGCAGGAACTCATCTCTCGATTACGTCCCATAAATGTTCGATGGGATTCACGTCGGGCGATCTAGGCGGCCATCATTCGCTCGAAATATCCAGAATGAACTTCAAACCAATCGCGAGGAATTGGGGCCCAGTGACTTGGCGCATTGCCATTCTTAAAAATTTCCACGTTTGGAAACATGAAGTCCAAGAATGGCTTTAACTTAATTTCCTCTATTTTATCCTCTAATAAGAGGTTCATTGTCGTGAGAACACGTCGCGGTTATGATGCAAGGACTGGGCCCTACGGAAAACGCAGCGTTCTAGACACGGATGCCAACGTTCGCCCGTCATGCTGCATGCCTTCCTCAGGGCGAATTTTCCATCAGTGCCAAGGATGTGGCCTCTCCCGGACAGCCAAGTAGGTACTGACTCTGACCGTGGAAGCCTACTCTTTCATTTGTTGCAAGGTGCTCCCACTCAAATGCGTCACATGTTATGAATTTGCTTTCTCATCAGCATGTTTATTCAGCTCCTTTATTTGTTGTTTCGATTTTTGAGTTAGCTCTGATGATAGAAATAAATATTCGGACATTGTCATTCAGCCAGCCTATACTCCGATTTAAATATAGTGTCCCTTCACGAGCTGAAAAGAGATAGGGACACTTTCAATAAATCGGGGGTTCCAAAAACAAAAAAACTTAAATCGTAACGAAGCTCGCGATTGGACGAGAGTGTTCCCTTCTCCTGGCAGCTCGTGACTTTGAAGGGACACCGTTTCAATAGGAGTACAGAAGAAGACTGCACTGGGAGAACTATGCGCAACGTTGGCTTTGCCATGATGCGAGATGCTGAGGCAGCGTTGACACCAGAGAAGCATGCCTCGGGCCATGACTGCTGTGATAAATACGGCAGGAGTTGAGCCGTTATGCGGTTGAGGGAGAAAAAAGACGCCGATAGTCCGCCGATAGAATGTGATGCGCTGCAGCAGATTCCGTGCGTTAAAAAACCGCAGCCCTGTGCAAGATGGCCTATTTTGCCATGACTTAACACATGATTTGCAATGCAAATGACAAGGCGGCGGATTTTAATGAAATGTCATTTGTTTTTGTTTTTTTTTCAATTTAGAACAATGCCGTTTAGTATAGAAATTCGTTTTATGTTACGATAAAAGGAAATGACCCATTTTTATAGGCCATTTTTCGTCGATTTCGACTGTCATATTTTACCTTCTTACATCATTTGTAATGCATGTTTTTGCAGATTTCATCGATTTTATTGTCATTTTTAATGGTATGGTTTACGAGATGCAACAAATGTTCTTTACAGAATTACTCTGTAGCCTATTCGATATGTTGTCTCAGAAATTGTTTTGACAGCCGTTATGAGTATCTAATTCTTGTGATGTACATCAGTGCCATTGCCGGTTCGGCCGATTTCAGAATAACTAAGGAGAGAGATTTTCTAGTCAAGAACAGTCCAAACTAAAAGTTAGCCAGCTGAGTTCACTCCAACGAATGGAAGAAGCCTCGATTATATCAGTAACGTATCCAACAGCTTGAGTTGTTCATCCTAACAGGTTTTGATAAGATTTTTTTTTTGTTTTAAGGCAGTTTTAAAGCATTTTATTGATCCTTTTTGGTGATGTTTTAGGTCATCAAAATCCGCCCCCTACAGATCAGCCACAATAATTGTGAGTGCCTTTGGAGTGAAGTTTGTCAGTAATTCCCCGTTGTTCTCCCAATAAAAAAAATCATACGAAATTACGTAATAATTACTTGTGATTCTTGTTTTATGGAAATTCTTTAACATTTTATCATGTTATTCACAGTATATCACCATGTAAATTTTTATTGCTAGCATTTCCTCCGCAATCTATATTTTCAATACATCGGCCTCCACCGTGGACATTTTCTCATATGCAATTGTGCATTATCCTTTCTTTATTAATTTCTCATATGCATTTGTCTATCCAGTAACACATGGAAATCAGTGGGCAGACTTCTTTACATTGCAATTTGGGTGCTAGATGCAAATGAAGAAGCTCACGAGAATCACAGCCAAAGACATTACTCTTCTTATTGTTCGAATAGTTCAGTAAAAATCATTACAGACAGGTTTAGTTTAATATTACCAATAAATCATTCCACTACTGATTCGGTCTTCTTGTTAGATGAACGGATAATTGTATAAATCTTTTCAAATGATTTTTCGAATTTTGTCTCTGCCAGTATCTCATAGCATCTCGCAAAGCAATGCGCGATGCTGATGAGATACCAGAATGCAATGCCTTTGTGCTAAATGACTTGGCCACGTGCGCTGATACTGACCTGTTCTTTTTCGCATGCTACTTTAATCAATTAAAAAATTGGGTTTTTCTTTTGTAATAGGAGATTTTCTCTCCCTTAACACTTAGCAGTACATTTACCGATTTAGTTTATCGCAGGCACAATCTTATTGAAAATTGAATATAACAGAAATCGTCAACAAATTGTTCTGTTGTAACAGCGTTTAAGAAAATGACATCAACCTTTGTTCATCATACTATGCAGAAAACGTGTTTTACACTCGCAATTGGATGACTTACACGTCAATCATTTCCATACTTTATGCCAGTAACTCTCATAATGACATTTTATTTAAAAAAATATGCACATTCTATTACACCAAATATTGTGAAGATTACGTGTCCTACACTTTTCCATGAATTTTAATGAAATATTTCATTTGCAGCAATGTAAACTTATTTCAACAATTCAGATACACCAATATTGTGTTTTGCATAGAAGTGCATTTTCCGGAAATAAACAAATGCATTCATCCACTTGGCAATAATATGAAGTCATGCCCTAGTTCAAAACCATGCTACAGTGTAAGATTATTAGCAACCAAACATAAATAATAAATGGAATAGACACTGAAACGTTTTCTCCCACCTCTGCTTCAAGGGCATTGCATTGGTGTGCCCGAATGCAGGCTACGATTGCGGAGCGCTCCTTCATATCATGGTTGGAACTAACATCATCCAAAGACAGTGGTCATCGCTCGAGCGCACGGTGAGTATAGGTACAGAAGGTGGCCAAATATTTGCCACCTACTGTAATACCTTAACTACTGTAGTATCTTACCTCCATCTCGATCAGGTTTTTCGTCCCGTTTCCCTGAATCATTGAGCTTATGAGAGATAAATTTTAAAAAATAAAAAAAAACATGATGTTATTTCTTCAGTTTATTAGTTTCTCTTATACTTACTTAGTATACAGAAATTGTATTGTTGAAAATAATCGATTCCAAGATTGAACCAACTGGAGTTCCTTTGAATTTAAAATTAATATTTAATTTTTTGCAGTAATTTTCAATACAGCACCTAGGAATTTTAAATTTATTCCTTAAACATTCCACATATGTTTCTTAATTTTTTTTGCTCAAATAGAAAAAAAATGCTTATACAAACGTCACTCGTTCTGTTTTCATTAAAACCGAATTCGTAAAAAAGAATTTAGTAGAGGGGTTCGAAGAATTTTAAACTTTTGGAATTTCCAAATATTTAGAGGTTTATTCGAGCAAACTTACAGAAAATATTCAGAGCCATGAAAAAACGGAGAAACCGTGAAAAACTAGCAATTAGAGCGAGCAGCTGGCCGCTAGAATTCTCCTCCAGACAGCGAGTAAATCCGAACTGATAAGCTAGTGTCGAAAACCCTGCCACCATCGGGACTCGAATCTAGGACCTCTCGGTCAGAGGGACTGCAGTGACATCAGTTGATGCCCTGAGCCATCACTCCCGGTCCTATTACTATTGCAACAGGGTCGCTGGCCGGAAATGTGGTTCAGGGCATCTACTGATGTCACTGCAGTGTCTCTGGCGGGGACGACCTACGTTCGAGTCCCGCGGTGGGAGGATTTTCGACACACTAGCTTATCAGTTAATTCGAATTCAGTCGCTGTCTGGACGAGAATTCTAGCAGCCAGCTGCTCTGATCGGTAGTTTTTCATGGTTTCTCCGATCAACACCAGACGAATGCTGGTACACTTCCTACCTTAACAAACGGGCCACAAACCGCGCACCATCTTTCTTGCCTCTTACTTGACCCACCCCTTACTTACATACACATACATGGACTACACTACCACACATGCCGGGGACCAGTCGGAAGCTTAGAGCTTGTCCCGGCTGCAGTGGGGCCACGCTGGTGGGAGGTACTGGATTGCGGAAAATACCCGCGATTTCGCCATTCAGCGGAGATCACAGTCACAGCCACCTCACGCGATTAAAGTGTACACTACACGAGAGACCTTCGTACTTACCGCGTCTCTCTCTCTGTCGCTCTTTCTCTTTCTCTCTTTGTCTCTATCTTTCTCTTCTATCTTGTGTATGTTTGTGTATGTATATATATATATATATATATATATATATATATATATATATATATATATATATATATATGGCCTCGCCGCTTATCACCCGGAATTTCTCATTCAGATTACGGAAACCAGCTGTCGGCGTGCGTCTTTAAAACTCTTAATTTCTCGAAAATTTTGTTATGTAACATATGGCGATATGCATATTTATGAACTCGTCTCTTCACGCTTGTTATGATGAGCTAAAAAATCTATAGGGTTCCATTTAAAAAATCGAAGTTGGGTCAATATCTCTGCAATAAAAAATTCAATAGAATAATATTATGCATGACCATATGTGCCCCTTGCATATAGTAGTTTTAGTGAAAACCGCATCTCAGTATCTGCAACTGTTCAGGAGAAAATTGAAGGGAACATCTTAGGTGGGCCACACGGTGTATATATACATATATATATATATATATATATATATATATATATATATATATATATATATATATATATATATATCCAGGCAACCGGTATGTTTCTTCATGGAAGTATAAAGATTTTTTTGAGCCCAGGCAGAGGCGGCGGCCCGGCTGGCGCAACTACGAACGCGCGACCTTCAAAATCACGGGGTGCGCGTTTACCAGCGTATCACCAGCCCCCGAGACTTAGGACGAACAGTGAAGGTGAATGGTCGGGATTGGCTTTTGGCAGGAGACGAGCTGCTTCTTCATTTCACCATTTTAGCTAAGATGAACGCCCACCTGAAAATCTACGAAGAAGACACTGAGGTAAGTACTTTAGGATTGCATTTTTTTTAATTGAACGTCTTGCTCGAAGTCTACAGAGAAAAGTATCAGGAGTGCCTTTTAGGACAATAACATAGTTTAATATTATAATACACCGATATTATTATATTTGTACTGGTTGATAATTTTGATTTTATCCGACTCAATAGCAAATAATTATAGTTTCAATTCAATTTTTGTGTTAAAGGAGAAAAGCGAAGTGAGGAAGACACATTTTGAGAAATCTTATTTTAAAAATATCATTTTTAAATTAATCTATTTATAATTTTCTGTGCATTCGACACAAAGAAACTTGAAATATTCTTTTTAAACATTTGTTTTGCGCTGTGTGTTATTTCTCAATCTGCTGAATTAATTCATACTGGTCATGGTTAAGTAAAAGATGGTAATATTATAGTTTTACAGAGTCCATTTGTTTTCCTGAACAGGATGGAATTTCTGATTTCTTGATGGGTAGGCGCACATTGCTTTCGGGGAATGCAGACACAATGTTAGGTCACTCTGTGGCGATCGACGGAGTTTCGAATGGAACGAATATAATCGCGGCCACCATCGAATTCCACAAGGCCGTCACCCTGGTGTCGTTCGCGACCGAACTGCCCACGTGGTCTCTGCCCCTGCGCGTGTTCTCCCCAAGCATCTGGATCGTGCTGCTGGGCGCCGTGTTGGCGTACGCGCTGGCGTGGCGCGTGGTGGCGGGCGAGTCGCTGGCCGCCAGCGCCGCCGCCGCGCTGCGCGCCTTCTCCTCGTGCGGGGGCGCCCCGCAAGACAGGGTGCGCGCCACGCCGCAGCGCCTGCAGCTGGCCGCCGCGCTGCTCGCCTCCGCCGTCGTCGTCGCCGCCGCCTACCAGGTGAATGTACAGGTGTTTTGCAACTACACTGGGACACACATGGTGAGGTTTCTGTTATCTTTGATGGTGCTGTTTAAGGGGAGAGGTGGTTAAGGGCATGACCTGATGTCACTGAAGTGCCTCTGATTGGAAGGTCCTTGGTTCGAGTTCCGACGGTGGCAGGATTTTCGTGTAAGGAATGAAGATATCGCCATTCAGCGTGGAAAGATCACAGCTACCTCCAGAGGAAAAAAACATGCACTACACTTATAGGACTAATGACCCTAGTAGTTGAATTACTAAACATCAAACAACCCAATGCTATACTTCGATTGTTTTTAAGTGGCCGATGACATTAGACACCGAAATGACATTGACGATTGCGAATGACATTGACCTCTTGACTTATAAAATTAATCTTTTCAATCAATTCGCAAACGTCCTTCTCAGCGAGGCTCGTAGCCTCAGAAATGTGCTTACCGTTGTTTGAAAGATTCATTTTATAAGGCATGAGGTGTCACAATTAACTAATATCATTGGCTATTTCAAAATGAAAACATGTACTTTCTCTCCCCTATTTTCACGCAAAATTACGCGAAAAGTACTCAAATTTTCGAAAAATTGTACACGACCTTCTTTTAAAATCTATCGTTAAGAAACATTTAATTAAGGGGAAAATCTCTATCTTTAATATTTTAGTAGTAGAAAGTCTCTGAAAAGTTTGAACTTTTTTTAAACTTTTCAAAAAATCGAGGTTTTCAATGAACATGAGATCTCCACAGTTCTTTTAATGTCCTTCACACTATCCATCAACAAATTTTTTTAAAAAATGATGGGTTTTAAATTCAAGGGGCTGCGACATCAACCAGATCGATTGGAGAATGTCAATTTTGAGGAAAATCTGGTGAACTGTTTAGCCTCTAGCGGACAGACGTTTTGGCGTCATTCGATTTTTCGGTATTAAGGACTCACAAAACATGGATTCTGGCTTCACGTGTTATTTTTTTCTAAATTGAGCAACTGGATTTATCCACTTTTTCGTTACCAGGGCCCTGTATAAGCTTTTATCTGCCGAAATTCTGCAGTTTTCTCGCGCAGCATTCCATAACTTTCTCTCTACTTCGTAGCGAGAAAGTAAACATCGAAGTATAACCGCAACGTAAACTTCATTATCTGTGCACGTCTTCTAGAATTCAGTGGAAAATATAGTTATTCAAATTATCGTCCTCCATTTTATCGCGGCAAGAAGTATTATTCCTTGTCGAAAGACATGATGAGGGATAAGAGCCCAAATTTATTGCTGATTTACCATTGAAAATAGATTTTATTACATCGGAGCGAATACATTTTTTTAATAATCCTTGCAAAAAACGCTCATATTTTTCTGTGTTCAAAATTCAATTAGTATTTAGCTTAGATTGATTGATTGATTGATTTTTCGTGTTTCCGGGCGCGTCAACTGTTTCGGTCATTAGTCCCGTTAGTGTAGTGCATGTTTTTTCTCGGGATATAGCGATGATCTTCCCCCGCTGGATGGCGAGATCCGGCGCCGACCTACCGTCGGCTAGTGGGGTTTCCCCCTAACCAGGACTCTCCCACCAACGGGGCACCGCCCTAGTCGGGACAACCTCTAAGCTCCCGACCGGTCTCCCGGGATATGTGGTAGTGTAGTGCATGTTAGTGTAAGTGTGTGTGTAAGGGGAGAGGATAGGACAAGGAATGGGAAGGACAGATCGCGCGCGGTCGGTGGCCCGTTTGATAGGGCACTGCTCCGGTATTCACCTGGTGTTGATCGGATAAACCACGGAAAACTACCGATCAGAGCAGCCGGCCGCTACAATGCTCCTCCAGACAGCGACTGAATTCGACCTAGCTGAAAAGCTAGTGTCGAAAATCCTGCCGCCATCAGGACTCGAACCTAGGACCTCCCGGTCAGAGGCGCTGCAGTGACATCAGTTGATGCACTGAGCTACCGCTACCGGTTTTAGCTTAGGAATGGGATCACAGAATTTTGAATACAAGCACACAATTCACTTCTCCTCACAGCACGTCACACACAGTTTTTGACGTAAAATAAATAAATAAATAAATGTCGTTCGCAGAGCCACTTGGCAGCCCTGGCCGCTCGGCGCGACGCCGCGGCGGAGACCAACTCCTTCGCGCAGCTGGCGGGGGCGGGGCGGCCACTGGCGTGCGTGCGTGGCGTGCTGGACCGCATGGCACTGGAGCGCGCGCCCGCTCTGCGCATACGCAAGGTCAACTTGACGCAAGTGAAGGCGCTGGTGGCGGCGGCAGACCGCGAGCCTTTGGCCGCGATCATGCCCGAGCATGACTGGCGCTTCGGGTTGGTCGCGCCGGGCGAGGAAGCCGGCCTCCGGCTAATGACCGAGACCATCGACTTGATGCCAGCCTTCATTCACGTGAGGCGGTGAGTATTTCCCTTTTTGTGTAGTGTCTATTCTGAGCCCTAGAAGTCGCGTTGTTTTGGAACCTCAATAGTAGTATGAGTCCCCTCGTAGACGAAAGCGGATGAAGGCAAGGCAGTTAGGATCAAATAAGCCGTGACGTGTGTAGCGTCACGGTGGCGGCCGTGAGTGGGAGGAGCGGAAGTATCGCATACCTGCGGGCATGAATAGCTTGGCGCCCCGGCTTTGGGATACATTTAGACAAAGGGGACGCCAGCTTGACCGGGAAGGTCATATGGTAGACGCGAGCCTCCCTCCTACACCTAGGACGGTCACATGACGGCTACACTCTAGGTATAAAATCGAGCCGACGAGCTCACACGGGGGTTTTATTCTGGAAACCTCGCGCGATGCGCAAAACTTTACGCCCAGGCTGGAGCGTGTCGTGCCTAGTGCACGGGTGACGAGGTCACGGTAGTGGCGCGGGAGTAGCGTCAGAGGAGGCGGGGCCTCCCTAGCTATGTGGGGTATCCATAGGGAAATACTTACAAGAGTGTATGTTCGGAGCAGAAGTTGGTTATTGTACATACATGTAAATAAACTTGTACGTACTTGTAAATGTCTGTGTGTTTTTCTCCATGGCGCAACACGTGTTAGGTAAGTCAGCCTAAGGGCGAGGAGGCTAACCTACGGATGATGACCGAGATCATCGACCTGCTGCCGGCCTTCATTCACACGAGAGGGTGGGTACCCTAGTAGTCGCGCTATATTTTGGAACCCCAATAGTAGTATGAGTCCCCTCGTAGACGAAAGCGGATGAAGGCAAGGCAGTTAGGATCAAATAAGCTGTGACGTGTTAGGTAAGTCAGCCTAAGGGCGAGGAGGCTGGCCTACGGATGATGATCGAGATCATCGACGTGCTGTTGGCCTTCATCCTATGAGGGGTGGGTACCCTAGTAGTCGCGCTATAGGTTGGAATCTCAATAGTTGTACGGGTCTGCACGTAACCAAAAATGTTTTTACGTATCTAATGAACTTCCGTCCCGCAACACTTTATGTCCCCGTAGGCGCCCGCGAACGTGAATTTTCCAATAATTTGAACTGCCGCTGCTTTCCACGTATGCGATGTCGCTGACCGTTCACATCACTCTTGAGTTGATGTCGAATAAAACACGAAGTTTGGTTCTAGAGGGCTAAGTCGGCAAACTGTTCTATTCGCGAAATCTGTTCCGATTTCGCGAATATTTTGTTGAATATCACGTTGAGTTGAACAGAGTTATAACTCTTAAGTTCATGTCGAATTTAACACGAAGTTCGTAAGTTCTGGAGGACTAAGTAGGCAAACTGCTTTATTCGCGAAATCTGTTCCGATTTCGCGAATATTTTGTTTCGTACTTTTAAACCACCGATTAATTATATATAATAACTTCCCAGAGGTTTCGTCAATCTGTTAATCACTTGGATACTTTACTAACTGGGTAATTAAATTAGTATGGCACTTTAAATATCACAATTAACCGTCAAGAGTCCATTGCTTACGAACTCCCAAAACAAACTCAGCCAGCGTCTCCCAAAACAAACTCACCTCCATAGCAACGCTCCATATACCTATTTTTTTCTTTCTCTTACGAGTTGATACACTTGTACTTCTTTACCTTTACCTAAGTTCTACCTTCTTTACCTTGAAGTTCTACCTTTACCTTTCGTAACAGAAGGCGAGACAGATGTAATCAAATAAGCCTTGATGTGTCAGGTTGTTCAGCTTAAGGGTCACAAAAATAACCCTGGAAGAATCAGATAAGCTTAAGGCTTTATAGTGTTAAAATATTTTTGTGCGTTGAAGAACAAATAGTGGACATTTGAATCAGTTCCATTATGCATTGGGGAACCCAAAAGCTCGCGGAATCGGACCGCGGTTGGTGGAGTTTACATAGTAGACATTTCTCCCATTAGGCGAACGTAGCACAACTCGTTCCGAGTTCAGTGCAGTCATTGTCGTTTGGGACTTCAGGGTTCTTTCACAATCTTTTTTTTTTTCTAAAAGCAGTTTTGCATGGTCCTCGTTTTTTGCCATGGCAGATACCGGGTGATCAGTATAAAACGCAACCCACAGCAGGCAGAGCGAAATGCACTGGCAACCATGTTTGAGCGGGTCGGATAGCGGCTGGTGGTTTCAAGCAGGTAAACTGACGGGAAGTACGATTAATCCCTTCTCCCACTAACGCCACCCTGAGGAGAACAGGTGACCCCCGTTTCCACGAATTCAATGAGAAGGGTACGCACCTGCTTGTTTGGCGTCGAAAGAAAATTGAATTGTCAAGAACGACAATTCCTTCGTATTTTATTTAAAAGTGCAATAAACTTGCCATGTAAAATATACATTGAGGTAAATTTAATAGTAAACTTTGCTTGTTTTAGTTTCATAACAAGATACATACGCTTCAGAAATGTATGTCTTATACTTTTCTTTTTTAAATAAATATTAATAAATTATAAATTCAGGTTCACAGAACAAATGTTTGTTATTATTATTATTGAATAAGGATACTTTAAAAATATTTAACTAATAAAATTTAATAAAAATTAATTTCTCAACTTATTTTGATATCTATCCGCCTTTACTGTTTCTTTGAAAAAGAATGGATCAATTAATCTGCGTCGATAAATGGCACTCCATTCTCCAATCTTTTTTAATGCAATGGATCAGACACTTCCTGTCTCACGATAGCACTTCACTAACCGACATATGATACTCTTGTTCGGAATAGACTCAGATGAAAATTTTTCTCTAGAAGCTGCCCGGCACTCTTTGAAAGATTGCGTTCCGAAATACTCCTCCACCACAAAACTGTGTTGCTCTACGCTGAGGCGCATCGTAAGTTAACTGTGAAAGAAGGAAGCTATGAATGAAGACGCGGCCTGTTTTGTTTTGAGCAGGTATGATCAACACCACAGGAAGGGAGCGAGTGAAACGAAGGAGGGGTGTGTGAATTGAGTGTCACTGAAATGCAGTCGAAGGAGCTGTCCCAGAAGCAGTGTTGCAAAACTTTCACTTTTCTCTCAGTACCTTGAACAGCAGGGTTGCGTTTTATACTGATCACCCGGTATAACCCTCAGCTACCGACATGGAGTCCCTGGGACTCCTTCGACTTCGCGAAATCTCTGGAACCTACATTTACGATTTATTTAAAAACTCGATTCTTCTTGTACCTTTCCCTTCTACAGGTTTAAGAAACGTTTCGCGAGCTTAGTGTTGTGGAATGCATGTCAGGAAAACTATCAGCCTTTTTTGGCGCGCAGGAGACCTAGGGACTCCACGTCAGTAGGAGTGTAACTCTCATTGAGTGCGCGGCGCACTTGCCAGTTACTACTGTTTCTTCTGTTGAGCCTCTAAAGAAAGTGCAATGTATAGAAAAAACATGACTAGTCCGTTAAGAGAGTGTGTGAATATTAATGGCCGTGATTTTGAAGAAAATATTGCGAAATGGGTGGCGCCAAAGGACAGTAATGTGAGAGTACATATTAGAATCATCAAATTCAATGTGATTGATTCATCAAGCGGACATTCGTGTCTAAAATCTGAGGAAGAAAGATAATGAAGATGAATTTCTGGAGAATGAAGAAGAAATGACTGAGAATACAAAATACTACGACGGAAAGGACAAAAAAGTCTGCAAAATTTGTGCAGAAAATATTCCTAAAGAAACTAATGTCAGAATTTTAGTGTTTGCGGTAGTAACATTTTTGTAATTGAAATGATTGAAGGCGTTGTCATTGTCAACAATATTGTTGACAATGACAACGCCTTCAATCATTTCAATTATGTAAATGTCAACTACAACTCACCACTGAATCAACATTTTTGTAGTTGATTTTCAGTTCTAGAGTTATAGCAGTTTTCATTTAATATATTTTTTAATGTTCCATAAATGTTTACGATAAAGATAAATTATTTGAATTAAAGGTATGATTAATATTACTCAACCATTATTTACCTAATCACATGATACACCCTCATTAGATCACTTATTAACAAATATATCCTGATTAATATTTTCTTTCGTCATTATTTATTTTGTCAGTTTCAATGTTTTTTTCTAGAAAAACAATTTAATACTGTAATATTTGAAACTAAATTTTAAAGAGTCCACGGGGCTCCACGTCGGCACCGGTGTGACTGAATTCCCACGTCGCCAGCTAAGAGTAAAGAGAACAGCGCACCGCTGGAAAAGTTTGCTTTCTGCTTGGGAAAAAGCCTCAGAAACTGTGTGTGCAGAGCCGGCTAGTCTCAATGGCGCGTCAACTGGTGATGTTAACTCCACATTGGAGGTGCGTTCGTATTGTCAAATGTTGAACCGGTTGCGTAAAGCAATTAAAGAAAAGGGACGGGGAAAATTGAGCGCCGGTGTGATTTTGTTGCACGATAACGCAACATATCACATGACCCGCCAAGCGTCCGAGCTGCTGTAGCGATTGAAATGGGAGGGATAACAACATCCTCCATACAGTTCAGACGTACCGCCATGCGATTGTCATGTGTTCGGTAAGCCGAAAAAAAATATCGGTGGACGACGATTCCGAAACGCTGAGGAGCTGACAGCTGTCTCCAAGTGTTTTCATAACGCTGGAGGTGATTTCTAAGCATCTGGAAACGAAAAGTTGGTTGGCCGTTCCGAGAAATGTGTACAGTGACTTGGGGGCTGTGTGGAAAAGTGAACTTACATGTATTGTTGTTATAGCCTTGATGCTGATGTATAGGTGGTTTCATAAATGGCCATAACTTGGAAGTGTAACACTTTTTGATTCGCCCTCGGAGTGGAAAATCCTACCACCGTTGGGACACCACAGGACCTAGGGTTTCGTGGACAGCGGCAGAGCGATGACATCAGTTGATGTTCTAAGCCACCTCAGACGGGGCACCTACACCGCAATGAACGATGTATAGAGGAGATAATTGAGGCACTCAGAATTTTTACGGCATATCCCAAATGAAGTTCGTGTGGAGAAAAATGTATTTGTCTGTTTTCGTTCACGATCACTTTCACTGCCGTCAATTTTTTGTAAGTGAAATTTCAGGGTTTTGCCACATTCGATTTCATTTGATATTTCAGCATATGATTGGAATAAGGCAAGAGGTTCCTGTTTACCGTTTTTACAGTTTACGGTTTTTACCTTTTATCGTTTCTACCGTTTACGGTTTACTTTTTTTCCACTGACCGTTTTTACCGTTAACTATTTTACCGGTAACGGTTTTTACCGTTAATCAGTTTTACTATTCACCGTTTACCATTTTTACCATTAACTCTTTTCTACCGTTAACCGTTTTTACCATTCACCGTTTACCATTTTTACCATTAACTAATTTTTATCGTTTACCTTTTTTACCGTTGTTTTTCAATTTCTGTGCCTCAATTTTGTTCTACAGGAACTGGCCCTGGACGAACACCTTCAACACGCTCGCGCTGCAGATGCAAGCCGCCGGCCTCCTCGACCAGTGGCGCACCTCCTACGCGCGCGAGTTCGCCTTGTGGCGACGCGTCGTCCTGGGCCTGCGCTACGCGGCCGCTGTGCGCGCGCGAGAGCGCCCCAGGGCGGCCGCGCCCCGGGCGTTGGCACTCAGCGACCTGCCTGCCCATCTGGCGCTGCTGGCGGCGGGGCTGGCAGCGGCCGCCCTCGCCTTCGCCGTGGAGATGTGGCAGCGACATCATGGCGTCATTAAGTCGTGGAGCAGGCGTGTCGCAGGGCCACTCCTTAACTGGATGCTGCGCCCCTGGCGGAGGCTGTCGCAAGCGTTGCTGGATAGGATTTATAGATTGGAAGGTTTTCTGGAGGACTGACTGGGGAAAATGATGGAAGGTGTGAAGCTAACGGTTTATTCACGAGTAATTCTCTTTTTGTACACCTACTAGTTTCTTTTTAACGATCTCGATGGCCTCATGCTCACGTTGACGTGCGGTATAAGGTTGGTAGAGTTATCCGCATTGCGTTAAGATGATCCAAATTCCCGCAGTTGCAAGAAATGATTGCAGTTACGGCAGGCTGAAGTGGAGATGGGCATGGGAGTCTGTGGGCGTCTGAATCAAGGAATGAGTCTAAGGAATGCATGCTTCTCGCGGTCGGTGACCGTTCATCGATCTGTCCGCGTATCTATCGCAGCTGGTGGAGGGTCTGGCTGTGGCCTCGGCCATCCTTTCCGTGGAGTTGTCGTTGTCACCATGGCGACATTCATTTGTGGAGCACGCGCTGCGAAATACAGCTCGACTGGTTGCAGCGCCCCTGGCGGAAGCTGTCGCAAGCGTTGATGCGCAGTGTTCATAGAATGAGACTTTTTGGATGAGTGAGTGGGAAAATGATGGAGGGTGTGAAGATAATGGCTGGTTCACGAGTACCCCTAATTATCATTTAGCGATTTTCTTTATTTTAATCACAAGACAATGTAAACGTCAGTTGGCTTTAAAGCCTTTGTCCTAATCCTTTCGACATAGGTAATCGAACGTACCGAGGTGCTGTATTTGAATTTATGAAATATTCGAAGTCAATGTATGCCGAAGTGGAGAGTAGTGTCTCAATTAGGCAGTTGAATATTTCTTCGCGAGCAGATGTTGAGGATCGATCTTGTTACGAGTATAACTAGTGGGGCTAAAATAGCAACTACTTTCTCGCCCGTACTTTCCTTTAAAGTGACGCGAAAAATACTCAAATTTTCGAAAATTTATACCTGACCTTATTTCAAAATCTATCTTTAAGGAACAGATTTCATTAAGGGGGAAATCTCTATCTTCATAATTGTACTTCCAGGAAGACATCGAAAAAAATTGGAATTTTTGCAATTTTCGAAAAATTCAACAAAGAGTTTTCAACGAAAATGCAATCCGCCCCATTCACTGAAATGTCCTTTACACTATACAACAAAATTTAATCAAAATCGATAGAGCCCTTTTTTTGAAAATGTCCCAGAGGCGTCATGTAAAGTGCCCTCCAAAATTAAAATATCGATCTCAAATTCAAGGGGCCGCGACATCAGCCAGATCGATTAAGAAATATCAATTACGGAGAAAATCAGCTGAACGGTTTATCCGCTAGAGTTGCTCACAGATGGATGGACAGACGGACGGACAGACGTTTTGCCATCATTTGAATTTTCGGTATCATGGACCCCCAAAACATGGATTCTGACATTACGTGTGAAAGATTTTTTTCTAAAAGCAAATGAATTTATTCACGTTTTTGTTACCAGGGCCCTGTAATAAGAAATTTTCTGCCAAAATTTCGCCGTTTTTTCGCGCAGCATTACATAAAGTTCTCTCTACTGCGTAAGCGGTAGCAATAAAGTAAAAAACGAGGAGAGGGCCAACGACTGGGGAGTAAGTTTTGAGGTTTAAGCTAAAGGTTTTGGAAGCTGTGAATCTGTCTGAATTTGCGTGTTGTGGCTCTTAGGATGGGTGTTGGTGTGCAATGCCGTGCCGAATGGACGTGGAAAAGTTTACGTGAAAGAATATACGGATATATCTATTCAATATCTTTATCTATTTTGTGCGGACAATGCATATTTTTAAACATCCAGCTAAAAATTCGCGGCATCTCTGCATTTTAAAGCCCACTTTAAGACAATAAAGGCCCATTCACAATGCAAACATAAGCATAAGCATGGCGTTAACATAAAAGTTAGGACTACGTCTACAAGTGGACTCATTCACAATGCGTTCGTATAAGCATAACACGTAAGACGTTAACTTAAGAGCTTGCAAGCTTCTGTGCTTATGCTTATGTCAGACAAGGAATGAGCCAGTCACAGTTCGTTAACTGAAAATCGAGTATCGAAGTCGATAGGCGAACTATTCGTGTCGATTCGTGTGCTGCGTCTCATAGCCAATAGAAACTCATATTTTGCCTGTGTTTATGTTCGACATTGTGAATACGCCAACTCTTCGCTTGTGTTAATGTCTATGTGTTATGCTTATGTTTGTGATTGCATTGTGAATGGGCCTTAACTGGTTGAATGACTTTGACACTAATATTGTTTTCTGTAAAATTTCTAATTCTTTTTTGAATATTTATATTATTTCACTGATTTTAATAAGTGAAATTCAAAAATAAATGCTCTATCTTTCGTTCTACATCGTCAGTTGAGAATCGCTGAGAAGTATTCAAGGTCACCGAACGACGAGATGTTCGTTCCGAACCCACTAAATATTGTTTTTATTATCGTCTAACTCAAGAACCACGATTCAAACAGAAATTTGGCTGGTCTCATTTTCAAATTTGGACTTTTCGTGTCATTTCATTTGCTGAATGTTTATGCTTTCTTCAATAAAAAAAACAAGTTTCTCGCATGGTGAAAAATTAAGGACGTCAAAATGAAGAGGTAAACACTTTTAATTAATTTCTTGGAATAACTGGTAAAAAAAACTCAGGTGTCTAATATCAACAAAATTGAAGCTAACGTTGAGTAAACGTTAAAAATTTGCGTGTGAAATAGGACGAACGAGTCGAATAACCCCGAGCCTTGTGAATTGGCAACAGAGCTCGCGGTAGAGAGAGTCTTATGTAAAATTGTATTAAAAAAAGAGAGCGCAATACTCCCCAAGGTCACATGTTTGGACGCACTATAGAATAGTTTCACTGGAGTATTTTAACCTGACGATTAAAACATATCATTAACACAGAATGTATAATGATTTATTGTGTGTATTATTGTATTATGTACGTATAACAACATTCATAGTAGTATGCAACTCTTATCTGAACTAGGTTGAAAAATACAATTAATTTACGAAAAACGACCACGAGACCAACGGTTACTGCCGTTACCGAGAACAAACAACAATGCACCCGTTGTACGTACGTGTGGTTTGGCAAATGTGTGACAAATGCAAGATTGCTGAAGCAACTATAGTCTGCAAATTCAAATCACTAGAAAAAAATGACTATGGGACCTTTGTTAAATAATTGTAATTAAACTTTTATATTTCTAATTGTATTGGTCGATTTTCGCTAACTATAAGTAAATAAATAATGCATCAGAAGAGATACTTTGGCCGTCTATCAGTACCGCATTGTTTCCTTCCTTCTAATAATTTTTCATGTATTTCACATAAACATCTTAATCTATGTTCTTACTTTCAATATCGGAATGGAGAAGTTAAAAAGATCGCTTGTGTTGAGTGTCGTATCTGAATTCGTATTTGAATAAGTTCGGCGCTTAGTATGTAGAAGGGCAGCCACTTTCGCTTAAGGAGTTTGTAAATTTGTCACTATTGTTTTGATAAAACCGAAACCATACGGTGTTTTGTTTGAATTTAGGAACTTACTCCAATCTGAGAGCAGAGGATGAGACCATTGTCTAATTGGTTGTGCAAGCTAGACAGTATTTTTTTGCATCAGCACCACCCAAGTATCCTTGGGTACACGGGAAGAATTATCAAAATCTGCGTCCTCTGAACTGTAAGGAGTGTAACTCGTTGGTTAGAATGAGAAATCGCGGAAAAGAAAGAGTTCAGCTGTCTGAAGAGGTTAGAAGTCAGTCTGGAGTGGCTATATCTGGAGAAGCTTGCTCCAACTATTTACGATATCTGCACAAGCAATTTCTACGACTTGCGTGACAGTGGCATTTTCTTTGAGTATGTAAGACGTGTATTAACGTTCAAAGAAATGAAATGAATCATTTTTTCCTTTCAATATATTTAGATTTTTTATTTGTTCGGTCTTCAGTACGATCGGCACCAGCGCGTCCATGCAATGCAGGCAATGCGCGAGCGCAGCTCAGACCGTTGGCGATTGCCTCCAACGTCTTCAGGACGGATCAGGAGGCGGCAGCGCATGCGCGAGACGTCCCCCCACTCAAGGACAAAGAGTGCCAAGGCATTGGATCTCAATTTAACAGCCGATTGGAGAGCGAGCGTCCGTGATCGTAATATTCTCGCGCGTTGCCGTCTTTAGCGATACTCATGAAATTAGTGTTATATTGGGATAATAGTGAAAAAGTGGAACAATAGTTTTAAATAATTGCTTTACTTCCGTCGGCTAAAGAAAAGAAATAAGTAATTGAGTAATGAACGATCGTGTCTTAACCAGATAATTTCAGAATTTAATTTTAAAACGAGAACCGAAGAATGGGAAAAGTGTCGAGCATGTCTTTTTAAAAAGTTGAAAATGTATTATTCCAATTTTTGCGTTAGAAAATACGTTCTCATTGTTATTTTGCGACTATCGTTCCCTCATTCTTCCAACATAATTTAAAATAAATAAGGATTTTGTTTACATAATTCAATTTTACTCTAAATATGTAAGCGAAAAGAGTAAAGTGGGGTTTAATTTTCCTTCACTACCAACACCCTATAATGCGGTTTTTACAGGGCTACCTCTCGGTTCCACTAAAGGCCCGTCACCACGGTGGCATTATGGCACGGATTTTCGCGTCTTTTTCAGTCGTGCCGCTAGGTGTCGCATGCTCGCGACCGTTTCAGTGTTCCAGATGAAGCGACTGTAGCGACACCGCTGAGAAAGACGAGAAAAACCGTGCCATAACATCACCGTAGTGACGGGCCTTGAGTGGAATCAAGAGGCAGCTCCGTAAAAACAGCAGTATAGGTCCAGAGGGAGGAGACGCCACTGTTGCATAGTTATGTGGAAGTCGTAGTGGCAAACCTGCGCGAAGACTTGGGTCTGTTTGAATTTGCTATCGTCCTTCGAACCATCTGGTTGGATGTTAGTGATTCAACTACTGAGGTCATTAGCCCCGTAAATGCAGTGATTTTTTTCCCTGGGAAGATGGCGGTGAACTTCCCCCGCTGGATAGCGAGATCCGGCGCCGACCAAACGTCGCTTAGCGGGATTCCCCCCAATCAGCTATTTCTCTCCAGCGGGACACCTCAGCCGGGACAATCTTTAAGCTCCCGTGTGTGTAAGGGGTGAAGATAGAACAAGGAAGAGGAAGGACAGATCGTGTACGGTCATTGACGCGTTTCTTAGGGTTTTGCTCCGGCATTCGCCCGGTGTTTATTGGAGAAACCACAGAAAACTATCGACCGGAGCAGCCAACCGTTAGAATTCTCCTCCAGACAGCGTCTGAATTCGTCCTAACTGACAAGCCAGTGTCAAAATTCTTGCCACTGTCGGGACTCGAACCTACCTCTCAGTCAGAGGCACTGCAGTGACATCAGTTGATGGCAGAAGTATAGAGCCACTTCTCCAGGGCCATCTTCTGGTGTAGGACGCGATAGCCATAGGGGTATGTAGACAGGGAGGGGAAAGAGCGCAGCTGTCTAAATATTTTGAATTAACAGAACTGGGTTAGTTTCACCTGAGGATACTTGAACCAGGAGAAGCAGAAAAACCTACATACTTCCGTAGAGATGATCTTACCTATAATTAATAATAGACATATTTCCTCTCCATAAAAAAAATAGGCCATCGTAAAAATATTTGAGAAACCTTTGGTCAATTTGGAACAGTATTTTATGAGAAATCTCAACTATCAATCAAAAATATTAAATAAACAATTATTGAACATATAACTTTATTTAATTTTGAATTTGTACAATAAAAATTTAAAAGACGGATCAGTACAGGAATTATTTTTGAAATGCATCTGAAAAATGTTTTCTCCTTCTAGAAAATACTTCTTGCTTCACGTTTTTCTTCTTCCACACTTATCCCATCATTGATTTGGCTACTCCTGCTGCAGCTTCTGCTGCAGATTTAGCTACACCCTTCATCTTCTCAGCACCGTTCTTGGCCATTTCCATACCTTTTTTGGCCACATCCGCGGCCTTCCCCGCGACATCGCCTGCTGCATCCATCATAGCATCCATTGCGCGTTTGTCGCGAGGTAGCAGCTCTTCCTCCACGACGCTGCGTTTGCCTTTACCGCCTTTGCCAACGCCATCAGGTTTGCCGACACCGTCAGGTTTACCCACGCCGTCAGGCTTTCCTTTGCCCTTAGGTTTACCTACACCGTCAGGTTTGCCCACGCCGTCAGGTTTGCCCACGCCGTCAGGCTTGCCAACGCCGTCGGGTTTACCTTGAGGGTATCCGTCGCATGATACGCACAGGAAGACCAGAAGCGCCACCTAAAATAAATTTCGAAATTCAAATGGCGTGCCGCATAAATTCATCATGAAGTTAACGACGTTGTGTGTTTGAGTACAGATTCGAGGGGCTGATGGGAGTAATGGTGAAGGTAAGTAAACGCTGGATGGAGAAGTTCTTTGAAACCAACGGCATAGCTAAAAGCAGTAGAGAGATTTTTAATGACTACAATCCTTCAAATCAGAGGAAAATTAATATTTGTAGAAACTACACCAATGTTACGAAGTTGTTACATGTTCTTAAATTTAGATACAGATTAAAACTAAATTATAATTTTATTGTTAAAACTTATAAACTTTAAATAGCAATAATAAGGCGTAATTTAAGGAATATATTTTTTAAGCATTTTAACATTAAAAAGACCCTACAATATTATTTTCTCAAATAATTTATTAACATTTTGACATTTCAAGCATAATTGAGGGCCTTTAAAACATTACTATCAAGTCACGGAGATTAAATAAATAAAATTTGTAAAACGTCATAGAAGCAAACAAAACTAAAATAATGAAACAAATTGTGACATATCGCCGGTCCAAGTTCCTTAAGAAGACTTAAAAAAGATAAGAATACTTTTACAAATTAGTAATATATTTAGCCACTAGGTTATTTTGTATATTAAAGTTTCAATTTATTAATGTGTACTAATTGTATTCAATCACTGTTCTTCATAATGGAGTTTTGCACAACCTTCGCAGCCTTAGACAATATTTAATTGTATTATTAATGACGTGCATTATTGTTTTTAATTTTTTGGCATTGTAAAAATATTGCTTTATAGTTGTAATTTGGCACTAGATAACAGGCGAATGTCAAATATTATTTTTAGAGGGGTACATTGTGAAAACAACTAATAGAGTCTCTAAAACTTATTTCGTAAATTCATATAATTGAACTTTTCCTCTTCCAGCTCTTCTCAGACATTTTTTTTCTCTTTCAAAATTTGATTTACTTTCTTTAACCAGAAATGTATGGGATTATCTCTTTTCCTAACCATCGGAAAACACTCCAAAATAAATTTTGGAAAACTAGTGTTCTTCATCCTTTTCACATTACCAACACAGCCGATTTCATTCTTCTTAATAGAAGAGACTTGATACTCAAGCCTTGTTATGCAAAATTACATATAGTAACAATACGAAATTTCTTGCAAAGGTTGTGTCAAAACCTTTGTCACTGCCCTTCGCGCATTAGTCCGCCAGTTCCACATCCATCCACAAAATTTCGAGGGGATATCACAATTCACATGCGACCCTGACATTCATTTCCTATTTTATTACGAACAGCACTGCAAACTGTTCCGACCTCGCATGTTATTTCGCATATCACTGGCGGTGATTCACATAAGCACGTGCGCTTCAACACTTGCGAACACTTGTGACAAAATAAAATATTATTATTCACCCCAACCCCACATATTATAACAATTTTTTATCACTCTGCTAGTAAAAACTAATGGGAATACAAGGCGTTTCGAAACTACCTTCTCAGTGTTATTACTCAACAAATACTTAAAAAAAATTAATGCCATAGTTGAAAGCCGTAAAATTGAAAGAGAAATTGCATCGAGAAAGAAATAATTGGCTTTAATACTGGAGGAATAAAGCAGGTTCTAAAATAAATTTGAACTTTTGTAACTTTCAAAATTTTGCAAAATTGCCAAAAAATTTAAAGAAAAAAGGTTCACTCAGTTTTTCAAAAAAAAAAAAAAAATTTGGGAGCTTCATGTAAAGTACTTCCCAAAATTCAAATATCTTCACGATAGCATGATGTGACAACTAGACCTTACTACTCACATATTTACCAAGTTCCAGCTCAGAAGTTTCTAATCTGACACAGATATGCTTGACATACATCCTTCATATACACAAAAGGTCCTGTGTTGTGCAAAATTGTGTTATTCTCTTCGCCACTTGCGCTAATTTTAATTATCTTCGAAACAGCATTAATAGACTTAATCCTGTCATTTGCCCTAAGTTACAGCTGAAAAGACACATATTTTACGACTGAAAATTCCCGATTGTATTGCAGAGAATATTTCAATACTTTTTTACTTTATCCTTTAGTGAAGGGAGAAAAAGTGAAAATTTGCAACGATTTTTCGGAAAATTTTGAAAATGTCACAAAGGCTTCACGGAAAATACCCCTTAAAATTAAAATATCTTAATGATCCACAGAAAGGCACAATTATATTTTACTTTTGACGAGTTTACAAAGTTTCAGCTTAAAATAAGTCACACACTTGTTATAAATGTGTCTATTTGTGAATGTTTTAAAATGATAAAAGACAATACTATAAAATATTGTTAAATAATTGTCTAAATTTCTATATAATGTAGAATTGAAAAACATGTTTTGATCGCTTATGACCATGTGGTTGCAGAGAGATTTAAAATAAATTAAAAAATTTTTTCTAATGCCATTGTTAAAATACATATTATTTTCCTTTGTGATCACTATTAATGGAATGGAATGTTGCTCGATGTTGGCTTTATAACGACTATTTTACATGTGGGTTTGACCAATGACGTTCAAAAATTCGTATCGAATCACTACTGTAATCCTATTTAAAAATAATTATTACTCGCCGCAAGTATGACGTGAATTTTACTTACACTCAAGGTAACGATCGTAAGTTGGCTGACCATGTTGGTATGAGTTGGAGACCAAGTGAGGAGTGTGATCTTTTACTGCGTCTCCTCGACCTATATACCATAAAATCTGCAACAAAAACTTCAGCGGGTCGACTGTCACCTTGCCCCACAGTTTGCACGTAAAAGCTCATCCAAAAAGCTTCATCCTATGCAAGAATTTCCTGTCAATGCGGAAATCGTAGTGATTTTCTGCACCAGTGCCCTGGTTTTTAGATTTAACGAGTTTTCGATCGTTAAATGTCATGAGCGCCCAGTTTTGTAATGGTTTGTAAACAAGAAATTTTGAGGTCGTGTTACGTCGTAGCTTACTGAAGCGTTGTCGGGGGTACACAATTGCTTCTGTTGTAGTTGAGTCCCGTTTAATTGTTGCAAAATAATAAGTCATTTTTGTTTTTATATTATCAAAAAGGAAAATGTATTGATTTTAACAATGATATTTAATACAGTAATATGTAATATCATTTAGAGTGTATAATTTTAAGACTAATTATGCCGCCTTTCATACGAATCTCGTCTGCTGGGTCAATGACTGCTAAATCGATCAGTTCTTTTGTTCACTTTCCCTTATCCTTTCAGCAAATGTTGAGATTGTCCCTGTTTTGCTTCTGGTCATAAATGTAGCTTCGCTATTGGTGCACGTTTTCTCGAGCTCTTTCGGAAATGTAAGCATTCAAACAATGGTTCTCCATCTTCTCACGACAGTAAGTCGATTACTTGACGTTAAGTATCAGACAAAATAGTCAAAATCTGTAGCTCATTTGCTTTCGCAAATAGGTTTTTATTATACGGAAGTAAATATTTTCATACAAATTCTTATCGAAAACGCATCTGCTATCTATACTCATAATTCAACGTAAACGTAATAAGTGCGCAAAGAATTCTGAGGTCAAGAAACCGTGCAGAGATTGGAAATATTATGCCCCATTGTATGACACATTTTTTAAATCTTTTTTTTAACGTTAAATCATTATATTATTATACACAAATATTTGGTAAATACTTACAATTAGCTTAGTGAGACGCCTGTGTTTTCAAGTTTCAAAGTTTAATTTGTGCTTTGTTAATTCATAGTAAACATATTAATTAGAACATTTTTGTACTAGCTGAACCGTGCGATTACATCGCACAAAAGGAAGTGCAGAAAACTTAAGACAAAAAATACTACATTAATAATTAATTCATTTATGTTAATGTTAAATTAAAATGAGTAATTGTAATATATGAATGATGAAAAAACTTTATTATATTATATACTGTAAGTATGTTTTTCCATTATAATGTAAGATTCGTGCAATAATGTAAGGTGTAACTAATGCATGATACTTGTTTGATGCCAAGTATATACTGAGAAAAAAGTAAACCTGTTATCTTGCCTGCATATACTCTGTTATTTTCAATGTCATTATAATAATTTCACTTTCCTGTTATTTTAAACATGGATCCGTTGTTTTAATCATAATGTAAGTTCCATTATTATTAATAAAAAGTTTCATTTCTTTACAACAGAACAATTTTCATTACTATTCAATTTACCATTCAATTTTCATTTTAAAATAAATGCACGGAACTGTTGCAGCTATTTTCAAAGTGAATTTCAAAGTCAATGTAATATAAAGACAGGGAAATAATAAAAATGGTTGTTAATTTTTTAACTACTGCTCAGCAATCGAAACTAGTGGTGTTACAGAATGACGTACTAGTTAACTATCTAACTTATTTGCTCTAGGCCAGCTTTACAATATTTCCTCATCCGCCAGCTGTGATTTATCGCCGCCCAAAGTACTTTTTTTTTTATTTTTCTAATTTTTTCGGTTTCCTAATGGTAGAACCGAAATATTACTATAAAAATATTAAAATTTCGTCCTGTAGGGAATATTTGTTGAAAACTTTGAACTTTTTTTTTAAGAAAATGGCGTTTAAGCGTTAATTTTAATACGAAATTTTTAATTCTTTTGAGTTTTTGAAAATCTTCATTTAAAATGCAATAAGTATACAAATCACTAGAAATATGCACATTAAAGAGATGAGATTTTAAAAAAATTAACATTTGTGTATTTTTTGAAAAAACAAAAGAATACAGCAAAATTAATTTTAAATCTTACACAGTGCAATTAGCTCTATTCGCACGAAGAGTTTGAAGAAAAAAATTGGAACTGTTTTTGAGAAAATGACATTTTAGTGTTTCTGAAAATATGGAATTTTGGGCTCGTTTTCAGAAAAAAGTTTTGGGTTTTCGAGAAACTTTATAGGACATCATTTCAAGCACATTTTCTAATAAATGCAATAATATGAATAAGTCGCCGCTAATACAAATATTATCGACGTGAGAGACAAGTCAAAAAATATAATTTTTGTAATTAAATAAAATAGAGCAATATGGCATTACTGTCATCTCACAGAGTACATACAGCACTATCCCTACCAAAAGTTTTAAGAAGAAATTTGGAGCTGTTTTCGAGAAAATTGTTTTTGTAATTTTTTTAAATTGCATGTTTTGCGCGAAAACTACTGAAAGTTTTAAAAAATGTACGTACCTTTCCTTAATGAAAGAACTAATGAAGGATAAAAAATTTCATTAGAAGGATCTCTAGCTTCAACTTTGAAACTGTAGGTAGTCTCTGAAAAAAATTCAAACTTTTTGAATTATCGAAAATTCAGTAAAAAGTGAAAATTGGACTTATGCCACCTTTATTTTACCCCCCTTTACTCTATTCTTACAAGAAATTTAAAGAAAAGTTTGTAGCCATTTTTGAGAAAATTTTGAAAATGTCCGTGAGGCTTCATGTAAAATACCCCCAAAAATTATTGAATGTTTTTCAAAATAACAGAGTTGGACTCGGTCTGATCGGCAGGGGTTTTTCAATTTGGAAAAAATACTACGCATGGTTTAGGCGCTAGTACACCAGACGGAAGGGTGGATAAAGGAACGTTTTGTCGTCAATCGAAATTTTGGTATCAAGGATCTACAAAACAGGGATTTTGGCTACACCATGTATTAGAGGATTTTTTCTAAATTCAGCAACTGGATTTATACACTTTTTCGTTATCAGGGCCCGGTAATAGTTTTTGTGCCGAAAATGCGCTGTTTTTTCGTACAGCATTACATAACTTCCTCTCTTGTGCTTATGTACGTGGAAGTAAAAATATTTTTCTGATATAATAAATAATTTTCTTATTTTGCATATTTTTACGATCACATTAAAGTGTTAAGTTGACGAAAAAAATTAAAATAAAAAAAAAACACGTTTCTGGATGTAGGTGTATGTAGGTGATGGGTCGTGGGCCAAGAAAACTTTTTAAAATCTTATTTTAATGTTAAGAGTTATAGTGTAACTACTCATATGTCATACGGTTTAGGGGAACTTTTTACAATCTTATGCGGGGGACCCTTTTCCTCTCCCCAATAAAGGACCCCAAAATTCTCCAACCAGCAGATGTCGCTGTATTTCAAGCAATCAAGAGTGCGTGGAAGCAAGGAGTGCCAACATGGCGTCGAGAACATCCTTCTAAGGCTCTCACTAGAAAAGATTTCGCTCCGGTGTTGGAGAATTTAGTGCGCACAATAAAGTCGCAAGCTTCGCAAAATGGTTCTAGAGCCTGTGGCCTTCATCCTGGAGCCCAGAGGGCATTGATTTCCCTACGTATCTACGGCGGATGTACAGTGACATCGCATCAAATGTGGATAATGAAAACATTGTAAACACAAAACACAGAACAAATCACTTACATTTGAAAAAGTCTGCGATATTGTTGGATATGAAAGAGTATCAAAGTCCAATAACATTAAGAAAGTAGTGGAAGAAGAACATAACGAGGAATTCTTCGTTTTGTACACGATGTAAAAAGAACTTTCAGAGGAGGCAGAAGTAGATTCAGAGATGTGTGATCTGGACATGCATCCCAATACGGAAACGCATTCTAAATAGCCGGATCAATTGCCAGCGGAAGTTGTGCAACCGTCGTCGGCAACTGTTGATACAGCGCCAAAATGTGAGCCGCTACAGTCGAGGACACCGTCTCCAAATGACGTTCTCAGAAATTGTGCGCTAAGAAGTTCGAATGTTCCAACATTAGTAGATAGATAGATAGATAGAGAGCGGCCATAGATAAATTTGGCCTGCGGAACATCTGGACGGAAGATGGCACAATAGTCATTAAAACAGGTAGCAGGAAAGCCCGCGCGCAGGCAATTGCCGACTTACAGGTCATTTCCACCTAAGTAAGAGCCTACCCCACAGCTTAACACTCTCTTTACTTGAAATTTCCAAGGATCCTCTCTTTCCTCTTCACCCCTCTAAGCATCTTTTCTCTACAACCTTTCTGAAAGCATGGCCACCAGCATGAATCCGCCCCTACAGCTTTCCTCATTACATGGACAAAGCAATAAACCAATAACACTCATAATACTTACGCCTCAATATCAAAATCTTCATTGCGAACTTTATTTGTAGGTCATGTAAATGCTCAATGGCTATAATGTCATCTCGATGAAGTGCGAGAACTAATTTCAACCCACCGTTTTCATGCTCTCCTTATTAGCGAAACGTGGCTATAATGTCACGTGCTACAACACTTGTCACAACTCCTGAATACCGTTTTCTTAGAAGTGACCGGAACCCACATATCGCGTCACAGTGAGGTGATGTCGGTATTTACCTTCGCGATGATCTCACTTATAACTATATAACTTCATCAGCAGATAACGTTACAGTAACTAATCGAAATTTATTTAATTAAAATTATTTTAAATTTATTGAAATTTCAATATTTAACAAAAAATGTGCCTTAGGCGTAGTATAGTGTCCTCCGAAATCCGGGAATATCGAAGCTATCGACAAAGAAATTGCGCTTTGCTCAAGTGAATACGATAACATAATACTGATGGGCGATTTCAATTGTAATCTTCTGAAATTTACGTCGCATGCCGACAAATTCAAACGTATGTTTGGCGAAATGACTCTTTCTATCTTACCACTAAATGCAACTCACCATACAATCAGCACAGATACTTGGATAGATTATATTGTTGTATCGAATCATGACAAAGTGAAATTCCATGGCCAATCAACAGTTCCTGGAATATCTAAACACGATCTCATATACGTCTCATACAATATGAAATGCCCTAGATATACGCCAACAGTTTTCAAATACCGCGACTTCAAAAGATTCAATCTTGAATTATTTCTCTCTGACAGTATGTCTATGCCCTGGCATCTTGCCTCTCAAGAAAGTTCGTTAGATAGAAAAGTAAATACTTTTACTCATCAATTGACGGAACTGATTAATCGGCACATACCCGTAAGGAAAGCTCGTGCAACACGTCCGCCGGTACCTTGGATAACAGATGAAATACGTAGCTTAATGAAACAAAGGGACGCTGCCTTCAAAATTTTTCGAAATTCAAAATGCGAAAACGACAGAACTAAATACAAAAAATTAAGACATGTTGTTACACAAAAATTGAGAAACGCGAAATGTAAATATTATCACAAAGTTTTGGGCACAAATGGCGACTCGAAACAAATATGGAAATCTCTATGCACTCTTGGCATACGCAAAACACGAGCACCGCTGTAAATTGATGTACCCCTACACTCCCTAAACCAACGTTTCGCTAATTTAGCTCCCCATTTCGAAAGTTCATTAAAAAACATAACTTTATCGAACTAACAGTTCCATTCTAGAAATACTCCAGAAGAATTTTTCTTCGCGTGTTCAAATCATATTGACATCCTTAAAACTATTCAGAGCCGAAAATCAAGCGCCTCCAGAGTAGACCATATTAATGCCAAATTACTGAAACTTTGTGCCGAAATAATATATCCCATTGTAACAGATATAATAAATTTTTCTCTCATAGGTGGAAATTATCCGACCTCTTGGAAAACTGGACTTGTCTATCCTCTTTCTAAATCAACAAATCCTCCTGAGTACAGACTAATTAGTATTCTACATACAATTTCTAAAGAATTAGAAAAAATTGCATGACATCAAATTACGAACTATTTAGACAGCAAAAATGTCTTAAGCGAACATCAACATGGTACAGGAACTAACGCGTGGCATGTTTTAAAACAATTTTGTCTTCATCCTGAAGTTCTTAGGAAGAAGAGGAATTATTATAAGTAAAGCAAAAATTGACTATAAGAACATTTAAAATAGCGAAATGTTTCGTTGTTTGAAATTCTTTGACACTTTTGCCTAATGTGATGTCCATTTGGAAGTCATACTACTAACGCGCGGCATGTTTTAAAACAATTTTGTAACTGAAGTAACTGTAATACATTAATCAGTTGTTTTTTATTGAGTAGAACACTTGTATTTGATTTTCCATTGGGTGCAATTTCTCTAACTTTTCCGGTTTTGCAGCAAAATATGAAAATGTTTCGTACTATTTCACATTAGGTCAAAACTTATCAAACTATTGACGTGTAAATAATCTGTGATATCCATAAAATGCAATATCTTTTCATAAAATTAGGAGTGTGAACTTACAAGGGCTCATACAATGTATATGTTACAGAGAAATACATATTATTAAAAAAATAATTACTTCAATTGAATCGTTTATATCAGAAACCCGTCAAACGCCACATTTGTCATGTCGAAAAAACTGAAAAAAAGTGTCCCAGTTTTTCTGATTTCAAAATATTTTTTTAAATATTAAAGCAGTTAATAAATGAATACTTTTCAGATAAATATAGAATAAGCGATGTGTCTATCCTCATGGAACAATATTCCACCGCTAGGGCGCATTTTAAATTTTGGCGTTTGACGGGTCTCTGAAATAAACGACTCAATTCCTCAAAATAGTAGCAATTTGGTCACATTACTGACTATGGACGTTCCCATAAGTGCGTTGACTTACAGCGCGATAATCACTGAATCTACTGAACCTATACCGATGAATCATTGGTGCTAGCTTCTTTTAAAGCTCTAGAGTATTACAGGCTCTGATTTACAACCATAAACCGCAATACATTTACAAAATAATTACTTTTTTGAGCATTTTTCGCTTAGCATTACATTACAGATTCAAGAATACATAAATGCATGACTCAAGATGATTCAATGAAGATTCAAGATTACATGAATTATGTAGCAGATCGTAACTCAAACTTTGAAGTTGAGGAAGACGAGCTGGATAAGTACGCTATTAACCTTGATAATGTCGACTTCGATGCGGAAGCTATGCTCGAAGGAACAGAAGTCGAAGACGAGTTCCGCGACAAACTGCTCAATTTAATTGTAAAGTACAAGCATATATTTTCAGACAGACCAGGGTTGACGGGTGTCGTCACCATGGACATTGAATTGACGGACGAGTCGAAAAAGATAAGAAGTGCACCTTATCGAATGTCGCCCCGTCAATCAAAAATACTGCAGGAAGAAATCGCGAAGATGTTACGTGATAACTTAATCGAAATAGGCGACTCTGATTATGCGTCCCCTATGATTCTTGTAGAGGCGCCGGGACGAAAACCAAGACCGTGCGTAGATTATCGTAAGCTAAACCAAATTATAAAATCAGAATATTTTCCGTTGCCGAACATGGAGGAGAGGATAGAAGCAGTAGCGGCAACTAAGGTTATTACTACATTGGATTTAGCAAAATTTTATCATCAGATACCGCTCACACCGAGAGCGCAAAGATATGCGGCGTTCTGTACAAGCTTTGGCACGTAGAGGCCATTAAGATTGCCCTTCGGGCGAAAAAATGCACCTTTTCAGTGTAGTAGGATGGTGGCAGCTTTATTAGCAGGATGTGCAGAATTTGCAGTCCCATACTTGGATGACATCGCCATTTATAGCGACACATGGCAAGAACACCTTAGACATTTAGAGCAGGTGTTTCTAATATTAGAGAAAGCGAAGTTGCATGTGCAGCAAAGCAAGTGTAAATACGCGCGTAAGAATGTGCAATACCTAGGCTACATGGTTGGTAGTGGCATGATGCGACCGGTAGAGGCCAAAGTGAAAACTATTAAAGAGCACCCCGTACCTCAAACGAAAAAGCAAGTGCGTGCTTTTCTCGGATTAACGGGTTACTACAGAAAATTTATTCCCGATTATGCGGGTATATCAGCGCCATTAACGGACTTATTGCGAGGTCGCGAACGGCAAGGTAGGGTAACGTGGACGCCAGCATGCGAGATGGCATTCGAAAAATTGAGGAACGCTCTATGTCACGAACCCGTCCTTCACGCGCCCGATTTAATAGACTTTATAGTGCAGTGTGATGCGTCAAAAAGAGGTATTGGCATCATTTTGGCTCAGTATAATGATAAGAGAAGAAAAACCGGTGTTATACTTAAGTCGTAAATTCACAGATACGGAATTATTGCGATGTACAACAGAACAGGAGTGCACAGCCATAATATGGGCTTTGCAGAAACTAAAGTACTATTTGGATGGAAATGCAAAAATTAAAGTGGAAACAGACCACAACCCATTAGTATGGCTAAATTGTTCAAGTGAGAACCCGAGATTGATGCGTTGGTCATTAATGATCCAAGCATACAATTTAGAGATTATTCATAAAAAGGGTAAGGATCACGTAAATGCTGATGCCTTAAGCCGTATGTTTTACTGCTACATGGAACCTGAACTGAACTGGGAATGCGGAGGGCTACACTGAACCGAATCATTTGATTTCATTGTATAAAATCAAGACAATAGAAAAATCACTGTATATATGTAACAAATTGTTGAAAGTGTATTGTTTGTGTATTCTGTTTGTTTCATCTGTTTTTTATGTATGTGCAATTATGGGTTTAAAGTGAAGCTCTGAAGACATTGTTGGTTCTGGGGTATCAGGGAAAGTATCACATCATTTGATTGATAACTACGTTTGTAATTATAGCAGACTGTATTATCTCAGATGATTTTTTGTAATTTAAGATTGTAGAAAATTGTATATAGTAGGATGAAAGGAGGTACGTGAAGTAGGTTACGCCAAGTTAGTATATAGGTTCTGTAGATAGGTTAGTTATTTATATTAGCTAGATTTTGATGAAAAAAAATATGTTGTAAATATAGAGTACGTTAAAGAGATCAATAGTGTGAGCCCAATGGCCAGGTAAATGGTATAATCATATCCAGATCCACAAATCTAGTTGCGGGGCGATTTTTTTTTTATTGTGGATACCTCCTGCATAACAAAAATTCAAAATAGGTTATGGAGAAGTATGTAACGTATTGTAGGGCTACACAGAGCGACCGGCGGGGCGTCACTAGGTCGCTGCGTCAAGGGATTAGACGCTAAGGGCCAGACAGAATGTGAGAACAATGAGGTATTTTGAGAATTCTAAGAGCTAGGGAAAGGGATGCCCAAAATGCGGGACAGCGCATTTTTGCCGCGTGCAAAATTCTTAGAATCCAGGGAAATGGATGTCCAAAATGCCTGGCAACGCGACTAGCGCAGGCCGTGTGAAAAAACCAGTGACGTTTCAGTACGCGTGGGTGGCAGCTATATAAGAGCGAACGCAGAGCGCGCGGGGGGGTGTCGAGCTGAGTGGAACCCTCGTGCGAATGCACAAAACTTGCGCCCACGGCGGTGCGGAGCCGAGCTAGGCTCGTACGACAACCCATGTGTTGGGACGCCGTTGTGGACACTATTTCCACGGGTGACCGAAGTCGCCGGAGCTGTATGCTGTGTGCATAAGGCTCGCTGAGGAGTGGCGCGGGCCACGAGTCAGACTGCATTGTTAAGGATCGCTCCTGCGATCAGGGGAGTAAACGTCTACCAGAGCTAAGAGTAACTTTAATTATTTACTGCACATATTGTGAATAAACCTGTACATATTTATCATTGAAGCTCGTGTCTGTGATTACTGTGTATTCCCACGACGTCACAATATAATGTCATGTTCTATTTTTCGAAAATATGAGTATTTTATGCGAAATCTTGGGTCCAACAAAAAACCGCTAAAATTTTATTGATTAAATTTTGACCTTAAATAGCGTAAAGTGCGCTTAGAAGAATGATGCAGGTCTCATGTTGGTTGATATGCTCGATTTTTCGATAAATGAAAAAATTAAATTTTTTCTGGGTCTTCTTATAACTTCAATTGTGAAGATACAATTTTTTCCTTAATGAAATATGTTCATTAAAAACAGTTCTTCAAATAAGGTCATGAAGAATTTTTCGAAATTACGACCATTTTTGTGTAATTTGGCATCAAACAGTCGCGCGTTTCGAATTTCCTGGGCTTCGTAAACATAATGAGAGGCTTTTGGAAACTATTGCTATTCTTATAAAAGAAAGTAGATAGATGGAAGGTCATGAAATGAACTTCAAACTAACAAATTACGTCTTTACTTCAAGAAAGTTTGATCGCTAATTATGGTATGTTTCATGTATAAAAGTTTGAAATGACTACTGTTCCTGGCTATCAAAATGAACGTTGGCATGTACTACAGTCGCTTCGTTTGAACTGGTTGGGTTTGCATTATTATATTAGCATTATTTCTAAAACTTTACATGAAAGAAAAATTGAAAAAATTGAGTACCATAAATGTGTTCCAACATTTTAAGTTTAATTTCATGTAACTACCTGTGCTGCCTTGAAGAGCAATGGAGTGAAAGAAATGCTCTACTCATTTTCTGGCGCGCAACGCCCCCCCCCCCCAAGAACACCGCGTGTTCATTTTCTTCGTGTTCCCCGTCAATTCGGGCACTGTCACTCTTAATCTCCGTGTAGGCTATAAGCAAAGAGAGCTTTGACTGCGCTCTTCTAGAAAAGAAGTTAAAATTCCCTTTGAATATAATGGACGTGATTAACATTGTCGTTTCGATCGGAAAAATAGCAACGTGGTACCACCCATGTCATCAGAAAAGAGTCGCAACACTAATCGAAAATCAGCGATTGAGTTCCCAGTGAGACGTTTGTTCCGCAAATATCTCATCCATGCACTTGCAACCCACAGGCAAACATAGATGCTCTGAGGTGCTAGGTACTCCACCAATAATGCATCTACACAAGTGTTGCAGTTGGTTGGAAGTAGTGTTATGCGTGAGTCAAGAACTTCGTGACCCTCAAGCAAACATGTGACAATTATCGTATGTAGTACTTCGATTTAAACTCGCTGTTATCATGTACTGAGTTGAATTCTGCACTTTACTGAACACAATGTCGTATGTGAATTTGTGTTAAATGGGGGGGGAATCTGAAAATAACGAAAAATCCCGGTTTTCAAATCAAAGTCCCGTTTTTTTTCAGGCTGTTTCAAATTCCCGGTTTTCAAGGATTCCGGGTTCGCTGACCACCCTGGTGTAAGAAACTGAGCTTAGAGAAAATGAGCATTGGAGACACGCTGAGTGATGCTGCTCTTGCAGCCACAATCACATATTCGTCAACTATTTGCGATACTGTTGGTATTCTGTCAGCCATCTGATCCAGGTGGTTTGTGGTGTGAATTCAAGGAAGTCATGAGTAGATCCCTTAAAGACAACCAAGACTTACCATTCTCAGAGGATGCATTCAATGCAGGATTTATTATTCTAGAAGACATTATTGCATCTTTCAGTGATAAGCGTCTTCGCGATTTTGGTATTATTAAGCCAAGTAGAAAAAGTAATAACAAAAGCAACATATAGTATTTGTGATGTGCATTGGTACCTAAAAGAAAATTTGCCAAAATTAGTTCCTGATCAAAGAAGTCTTCAATACAGTTATTGACAGTATTCAAAATGACAAAAGTATTCTGTTCATTGACGCACCTGGAGCCTCCAGCAAAACTTTTGTAATAAATTTACTTATTGTTAAATGTGGGTGAGAGAGAAACTGTCATTGCTGTCGCCTCTTCTGGAATAGCACCAATATTATTAAAAGGTGGGAGAAAAGCACATTCTACATTCAAGTTTATTTTTTACAGAACAACCAACACGTAACATTAGTAATAATAGTTCTATTGCAAAGAATTTTCGTCATTCAGTATTGATTATCTGAGATGAGTGCACCTGAGCAACAGAGGCCACATAGAAGCTGTTAACAGAATGTTACAAGTTGTACGATCATATTCCAAATTAACGGGAGTTACTATTGTATTTTCTGGTGACTTCCAGCAAACCTTGGCTGTAATTCCTAAAGACATTAGAGCTGATACAAGGCACGTTTAAAGATATCTCCAATTTAGTAGAATGTTAAAATAATGACTCTCGATACAAATATGAGGACTATAACTGATGACTCAGATTCTGCGCAATTTGCGTAACAGCTTCTCGCAGTTGGAAGCGGATCACTTACCACTACCTTTGGTCAAACTATATCATTGGATCATCGGTATGGTCATATGACATGGTGACATTTATTATACTTGAAAATTGGTACTCCCATCATATTGCTTCGTAATCTCAATGTTCCAAAACTTTGTAATGGAACAGTACTTCAAATAATGAAGTTTACCAACACCACCAGGTTAGCAGAACATCCTGAGAAATACCCAGAAGCACAGGCTCTTTTCTGCATCCGCTTTGCGCAGGTTCGTTGTCTTTCAAAAACTGGGGTACCCACCACATCGCTAGTTACGAGTTCAAGACAAATTTAGAGGTCTTGACTATTACTAAATAATTTTAGTGACTTCAATAAGTCGTTCAAAAATCTGGTGTAGCGATTTCAACACCTCTCAACGCCTAATATCCAATTTTATAAATGTTGATGTATATTTCATACAAAATGAATACAATTTGAATTTGTAAAGTTTACGATTCAGAAAATCTGATCTAGGGATCTTAACAGATCTCAAAGCCTCTCAAATGATGATGAAAATTGATAAAAAATTTTAACAATCAGGAGGTATTAGGGGAACACATGAAAATATTGGTAATACATTGCACAAAAATGGAATATTGGTAATATGGAGGTCAAAGCTGACTAGGGCTTTGGTAGGACAGGCCTAAGCCCTTAGATCTATACCATTAAATGCCAGAAAAGCCTTCCTGTGTAGGGGTACCCTGACCGAAGTGCAGTCAAGAGAAGGGTATAATCAGCAAGTCCAGTCTCTTATCTTCTCTGTGACATCACAGAGAGTAAGTAATGAGAGATGGGAAAGGGCGAGTTTCCGGCGCCTACAACGGGAACTCTGATATCTGTGAAATGGAGAAATTAGTAGCATTAGATATTAGAAACTTTAGCTGATGCAGAATATGCTCAGCATAGGCCTAATGCTACAAAAGCGGTGGTCGCAAGAAATGCCTGGGAAGAATTATCAAACAAGGATTTCATAAAAATGTTTAGTGACAAAAGAACTTTTTGGGTTCCTTGTAAACACTTTAACCCCCTTCTTACGTCCAATACATTCCCAGACGGATATAGATGTGCTCCTGGAGATTTTTTTATTTCGCTATTAAACAAATTGTTTTTATTCCTTTTATGTATTATTTTCTGTGAATTTCAATGCAACAATTTTTTTTATCCAGGTGCTGGTAGCATTACATTTTTTGCCTGTGGTAGCTACCGAGGAGATATAGGAAATAATTGATTTTCGGGCGTTTCACAGCCATCTGTGAGCAGATGCATCAGCGAGGTAGCTTTGAACCACCCAGAGGTCTTCAACCGTTTTGTTAAATTTCCTTCAGATATTCACGAAATGAATGTAGTAAGGAGAAACTTTTTCGAAAAGTTTTCCTTCCCTGAAATTGTGGGGTGCGTTGACTGCACTCATGTAGTCATTGTCCCTCCTGAAGCTGACCATCCTCAGTACCCAGAATATTTATATGTTAATAGAAAAGGGTACCATTCGATTAATGTACAGTAAGTGTGAGACGAAATACTCAAATTTTGAATGTGAATACTAAATATCCGGCATCAACTCACGATGCCTTTATATGGCAGAATTCTAATTTAAGTGCACTACTGATAGGTCTTCATGAGGTCTCCAAGACTATTTTCTAATAGGGGATTCTGGATATCCTCTGAGATCATGAATGATACCTCATCATAATCCAATTCGAGACTGTCCAGAGTATAAATTTAATGCGGTACACAAGATTACTCGCACAACTATTGAGCATAGAAAAGGTGTGCTGAAAGCACGTTTTCGGTGTTTGTTGAATCACAGGGTTTTACATTATTCATCTGAGAAGAAATGCTTGATTATTAATGCCTGTGTTGTGTTGCACAATCTGTGCATAATCCATACCATGCCAGAGCCGGAAATGGAACAAATTTTAGATTTGGATTTTGGTGTTTATGATGGTCCAGGAGGTAGACGAGTTAGGAATCATAAATCATGACTTGGCAGAAGGAAGAAGGCGACGACGATTACTAACAAACAGATTTATTTAACTTTTTGTAGTAAAAGTATTTGACATTTTTGCTAATGCAACAGCTGCTCTCTCCTGGGCTTCTGCACTTTTTTTTAGATTTAGAGTTTTTCTTTAAAAGAGTTTGTTTTAATTTTCAATTTCTCTTCAAGAAATTTGCTGTACTGCTCTTGAGCAGCACCCACACGAGTTAAATTTCTAGATCCTCTTTTCGCGATGGTTCTTGGGGATTGAATTTCCCCTCTAAAAAGAGGTGGTGCAGGGGGTGCTGCTGGAACTCAAACTCCTTCCAGAGCCAGTGGTTGAGCCGAAGGAACTTCCGGAGGCCAAGGTCCTAAATCGACCATAAAAGATCCATCCCCTTCAAAATTGAAGGACACAGAGGACTCCATTACTCCAATATGGCCTTCTTCACAAACTGGCTTTATTAATTGGAGAATTTCTCTCTCAATTGGAGAGGAGACATCTTCACTGAAAGGCCCCCCACCAGTCTGCCTTCTTTTGAAATTGTTTTGAGCCTCTTTTGTCTTAAAACGACTTCTCATGTCTAAAACAAATCAATACAAAATACACTAAAACACACAGTTTGATGTGTGGGCACATCACTCATTATTTTAAAGTAAACTTTTCTTATTTCAATACGGGAAATTCTGTAATGTGTAATAATAACTTCACAATTATGTAATTAATCATTCTGTAAATGTTTGTGATAAATATTAATTAGTGTTAGAAGAGTCTAATGAGCAAAGAACATTAAATGCACAAGTTGTTGTAAGACGTTATACACTTAATGAAGTAATACATTGTACTACTGACATTAAATTGAATAAAAAGTATTCTCCTTGACATATGCAATTATTGTTAACATTCACCTCAACCAATTTTTAGTATAGCCTTACTGCATGTATCCAAAGTTATAACTGAATGTTTGTTATAGTAAATTTTCCATATAACCTGATATAGTATGGCAATTTCCAATTTGTTATTACATTAGGATTTTTATTATTTAAATCACATGTTTTTTAAGTCGCTGATTTAATTATTCACCTTTTTTTAAAATAAATATTTACTTTATGTTAATTTTAAAAACCTTAGTATTATGAAATGTATCGGAAACAAGTGCGCAAAAACAGATATGAAGCTAAAAATCTTATTCAACTTATTTTAAGATCAATATGATGAATGTAGTTGTTTAATTTAATTTATTTATTTCCTGTTCTGCAATCATGCTTTTCAGGGCCTTGAACTGGTACTCGATATGAACATTTTGGATTTTTATCTTGCTATTTTTCTTTTAGCTAACTGTAACCTGCGTCTGATGGTGATTATACGTATTTTTTAATTATTTTTTGTCCAGACCTGTTACAAATGTATATGGAGCTCGAAAATAGTCTTTTGGGAAAATTCAACAACAGTATAAATCTTTTTCAGTCAACTCAATAATTACTGTATATTGTTATTTAATGTTATTGTACATTTTTTTAATGTATTCAACAACAGAAAAATGTTTCTTCCAACCCAATAATAACTGATTATACTTAAAAATAAATATAAACAAGACATTCAAGCCATGCAATACACATTTTAAAATAATTGCACGAAGAAACTCTGAAAATTTGTACCATAAAAAGAGAGCACTTGTGTAAAACTGGTGAATTACACTGGAACACTTTAAAGTAACCAAGATTTTACTTGTATAATGTTAATGGTTAAAATTATTTAAATGAAATATCGGACTTATATTTTTTTAAATCATGATTTTTAGAAACCATAGATTAAATGTTACTTTGTATTTAAAACAATTATATTGCAAGTGCAGTCACTGTACTAAGTTTTGAATTCCTTACCTTTCTCCACGTTTTGGACCAGACCGCTTGGAACAGAATTTAATAACTCGCTTAAATCCTTCCATCTTCTTTCCGCATCCTTTTGCGTGAAAGTGGCTGAAGTTCCCTGTTAGTAGGATATTTTCTTCATTCTTCAGAAACTCAATCATTAGCCTTTTCTGGCTCTCGCTGACGTAAATCTTCTCCATTACAAAAAAAATCAGCCAAAGGAATCTCTCAAAGCACAAGTTTGTCTATGGCACTTCACACTCGATCTCAAGACAAACACCACACGTGAAGGCTAATAGCAGCTAAGAACGTCTAGAAAGAACGACGTCATGATCCTTAGAGAAAGTAAATTCGTGCAAAAGCAGCGTTGTCAAATCGTAATACTCGTGATGATTAAGTTGAATCACGGATGTCCGAGATTCATCGCGAAGAGTGGTTAAGAATACGGTTTTCTCGTAGTCTTTGTGATGTAGCCGTTCGAGACATGTCGAGCGATGTTAATAGGCCCCCAGGTCCTACAAGGGAGGCACCTACAACTTCTATCTAGCGTCCCAGCTGTTGCCTACCCAGAGCGATGACCTGGCCGCACACGTAGCAGGTTTGACTTCAATTTTCCAGAGGTTGGCAATCTTGTAAATACTCTAGTGGCCGACTTTGTAACTAAGACCCCCAGTCCGCCCGCATTTTTTCAATCCATCGTTCAAGAAAAGTTGCGCGAGTAGTACACACTTCAATTAGTAACAAAACAATAACAAACTTCCTAAATACGCATGAATTTGGCACCTATCAATAGTAAATGCAAACCTTCACAAACAAAAAAAGAAACTACGATCAACTTTGAAATTTCATTGCGCGTTATTTCGATTTTGACGTAAAGGGGGTGTGGCATTTAAATGTATTTCATACGTAGTTTCAGAAAAAAATATAACATCTGAACTACTTGGAATTCAAATGAAACAAAAAACATTTATACGCAAATGAGCGGGCTCTTTAAATAAAATAAAATCTAAAAATTTAATTTTTGAAACCATTTACCTACTGCCTCCCCTTGAACAGCTAGAAGCCTCAGAAATGAAATTTCTTAGATCGGTTAAAGGCAGCACCAGATTCGACAATATTCCAAAACGACGCAATCAGGAATGAAGCAGTGATGCAATCAATAACTGAAAAGGCGACCCACCATCAACAAAAATTGAGAGAGCATTTCCTTCGTATGCCACCAGAATAGATTCCAAAACAAGCAATGGAACACAATCCAAATGTTAAAAAAGATGTGGGAATACCGAGGAAGAGGTGGTGAGACGGGAACAGGCCTCAGGCCTAATCCTGGCAAGACAGAAGAATTGGAATATTAAAAACTGAAAAAAAGTGGAATATGAAAATCTGATTTAATTCCTTCTTGATATGCTACCGTAGTGGGTATGCATTGCTTCTGGAAGGTCCCATTTTGAATAAACGTCTTCTCACAGATAGAATAGTGAAATTTTTTTAAGTGCTCCTTTACAGTAAACGTTTTCTTACAAGTAGAACACTAAAAAGAATTTTCATCGGAGTGGGTGCGCATGTGCTTCTGCGAGTGTCCCTTTCGAGTAAACGAAATCTCACAGACGGAACACTCAAAAATCTTTTCGCCAGTGTGCATGTACATGTGCCTCTTCAACTTCCCCTTTTGAGTGAACTTTTTCTCACAGATGGAACACCAAAAAAGCTTTTCACCGGTGGATGCGCATGTGCCTCTGCAAGTTCCCCTTCACAGTAAACGTTTTCCTGCAAGTAAAACATTGAAAAGGCTTTTAATCGGAGTGGGTGAGCATGTGCTTCTGTAAGTGCCCCTTTTGAATAAACGAAATTTCACAGATGGAACACTGAAAAGGCTTTTCACCGGTGTGGATGCGCATGTGCCTCTGCAAGTGCCCCTTTACAGTAAACGTTTTCCTACAAGTAAAACATTGAAAAGGTTTTTCATCGGAGTGGATGCGCATGTGCTTCTGTAATTGTCCCTTTTGAATGAACGTCTTCTCACAGATAGAACACTGAAAAGGCTTTTCACCAGTGTGGGTGTGCATGTGGTAATTTAAGCTACCTTTCTCACAAAAGATTTTCTCACAGATGGAACACTGAAAAGACTTTTCATCGGTGTGAATGTACATGTGCCTCCGCAAACTCGTCTTAAGAATGAACGCCTTTTCACAGGTGGAACAGCGAAAAGGCTTTTCACCAGTGTGGGTGCGTAAGTGCCCAGATAACGCCCCCTTTTGAGTAAAAGTCTTCTCACAGATGGAACACTTAAAAGGCGGTTTTTCACCGGTATGGAGACGTAAGTGGTTTTGCAAGATCCTCTTTCGAGTAAACGTCTTCTTACAGGTGGTACAGAGAAAAGATTTTTCGCCGGTGTGGACGCGCATGTGGTCCTGCAAGTGCGTCTTTTGAAAGAATGCCTTCTCACAGATAGAACATTGAAAAGGTTTTTCACCAGTGTGCATGCGCATGTGCCTCATCAAATTCGTCTTCTCAGTGAACGTCTTCTCACAGATGGAACACTGAAAAGGCTTTTCACCGGTGTGGATGCGCATGTGCTTCTGCAAGTGCCCATTTACAGTAAACGTTTTCCTACAAGTAAAACATTGAAAAGGTTTTTCATCGGAGTGGATGCGCATGTGCTTCTGTAATTGTCCCTTTTGAATGAACGTCTTCTCACAGATGGAACACTTAAAAGGCGGTTTTTCACCGGTATGGAGACGTAAGTGGTTTTGCAAGATCCTCTTTCGAGTAAACGTCTTCTTACAGGTGGTACAGAGAAAAGATTTTTCGCCGGTGTGGACGCGCATGTGGTCCTGCAAGTGTGTCTTTTGAAAGAATGCCTTCTCACAGATAGAACATTGAAAAGGTTTTTCACCAGTGTGCATGCGCATGTGCCTCATCAAATTCGACTTCATAGTGAACGTCTTCTCACAGATGGAACACTGAAAAGGTTTTTCACCAGTGTGGATGCGCGTGTTTGGATGTGCGTGATGGTGGTGGATTATTTCATCACTGTTGGAGAAGCCGCTGTCAAGGATGCAATCCAAGTCACTAGTCTCACCAGTACTTTTGCTCTGTTGAGCCTGGATTGGGTTCGGTTTCTCTAATGCAAAACTCCGTTCATCTATTAACAAAAACACATGTATCAATCAAATCTAGTCGTAGACTAGCCACGTGGTACCCTTAGCATTCAAAAATCAAACAAAAAATAAGAGCTAATTTTGTACAACAGAATTTGTCTCAGGGAAAAATATCTATTTTCAATTTTGTTTTAAGCATTTTTTTTTTGCGATTGTCGAAAAATCAAGGAATTCAACGAAAATATCACCTGCACTATTCTCTAAACCTCCGCACTATTCAACAAAATTTAATTTAAAAAAATTGGCAGTTTTTTGCAAATTTTGAAAATGTTCGAGAGGCTTCATGTAAAGTAACCCCCAAAATTAAAATATTAGTTTCAAATTGGAGAAGCCGCGACATTAGTCAGATCGTTTAGGAAATATCAATTTTGGAGAAAATCGGCGGAACGGTTTATGCGCTAGCGTTGTGCACAGACAGATGGTCCGACACACGTTTTGCCGTCAATCAATTATTCAGTATGACGGACGCACAAAACATATTCTGGCGACACGTGTTACAGGAATTTTTTCATGTTTAGCAACTGAATTTATCAACTTTTTCGTTACCAAGGCCAGGCAAAAAGAGTTTTTGTGTCGAAAATTACAATACTTTCCCTTCTTACGATAGTAAGTACGAGAAAGTAAAACTAGTGGTGCTAAAATCTGCGCGTACTTTCTCGCCGTTAGTAATGGAAATTAAATAGTTTCAAACAATAGATTTTTCATTCAAAACCTTAAATGAAAAAATAATTCTGGTTTTGAAAATATTTGTATAAGGTATGCAATGAACATATCGCCTTACAATATTTTTTGTAAGCAATGTGCGAGAAAGTAAAATAATTAAAAGTTAATAAGTAATACGGCACTAAAAGCGTTCGCAAACAAATCCAAATAGATCGAAACATATAATAGTAATTATTCAACACTATGGTATTGTATTATTCTACTCAAGTATTTGTGTGTATTACCGCGAACGAAAGGCAGCATTTATTATCGCCTTCCGTCATCGGTGCGGCGTTACATCAATGGGTAACAATCAACAATCACCGCTCATCTATTCGTTTTCACATTTAACACAATTAAAGAATGCAATTTAAAATGAAATAACATAATGATATTACATGAAATAACATAATGATTACCATATTTCTATAAGATTTGGGAGGGGTTCTTTTAACTCTAAGTATTGCACCCATCAACTGCTCATGTGTTCGACCGATAAAGGTATCATATTAGATTCATTTTATGAATCTAATATTTTTACCCCCAAATGTGTGTAACCCGGTTAAACAAAATAAATAATACGAACATATTTTACACTTACCTGGGGAGCATGAAGTGATCTCTTGTTTTATTGTAGCAAGACAAGCATCGACACAGCAGGATGCCAGTGGATCCTACAGAAAAATAACTCATTAACTGACAAATATCCATCCAGGACGATATTGTGATGAGAAATTTAAACTTCCCTATGGAAGGATAAATGCTATCCTGGAATACTGTACATGTTGACTTTTAATAAAATGCGCCACTGCATCTTAAATTTCCATTGACAAGTTCATGCGTGGTTATCTTTCAGTTGACACCCATAACACAGGCACCAAATTTTAACTGTTTTAGGAAGAAAATTACCTATATTAGTTTTTATGTAGCACTACCAACAAAAATGACCTCAAAATGGTTTCATAAAGTCTCTTCTTCTGGTAACTTTAAATCATAAAAATAGATATTAGAAATGTTGCTCTCCCCTCTACTTGGTGACATTTATTATTTATTTAACAATTCAAAATTCTATCGCTTGGCTATTCGCGTCAAATTGATCTGCTGTAAATATTTGGGTAACGATCGCCAATAGTGGTAATCCGGGTTCCGAGGTAAACGATTTTAACATCAAAAACGTCCACCAAATTCATTAGAAAGTTCACAATTTTCCAGAAAAAGAAAAAAAAAGGGGACATTTAAGAATATGTTGTATCCTGCTTGATAAAAAGTCATAAACATGTTATATTTTAACAATTTTCTCAATTTGGAGAACGACTGTTTCCCAGAAAACTGAAGGAAACTTTTCTGACCTATTCCCCAAAAACATTTATCATAATGTGATGAGAGTCAAACTGCTCATCAGAAATATTTCTTTTATCTGAGGTCGTACTTTCTTTTAGTTTCGCCATACTGAGCCTATGAAATTTTGGGCGTTAAGTAGCTCTTTCATTATCCAATGCTTTTACTAACTGTCAAGTCATTTATCATAAATATGAAAAAAAAAATTGTATGCAATGAGTGCTGCACCGTTTCAACCTACATTTAAATATCCTTCGAAACTGCCAGTCCTCTTTAAAGTGCCAAATATACTTAAAGCATTTGTACAAATATCTAGTCCAAGTAGGATTGCAACCATCAAGTTGCTTCATACACACAAAACAGGAGTCCCTGAATCTCATCAGGGATTTAAATAGGTGGACTAAAACTTGTTGCTCCAAATATAAACATTGTTCCTTTACGCCCGTTTCTAATGGCATCCATATAAAAGATGAACACTTTTCCTTTATGAACTATCACACTTTTGATTGTTAACCGGTTTATGTCGCCGTTTGGCGATACCTGAACTTTTCCCCACGGAACTCGAACACCAGGGCCGGGAGCCAGCATGGCGGCTGCTGGATCTAGGCGGCTTATCCCAGTCAGTCCCCCAGATGCACGAACGCAACATTTTTACTTTCTCGTCTACGTACGTATATACGGAGTAATATACGTAGTATCGAGAAAGTTGGCGCGAAAGATCAATTTCGAGATTTCAACGGAAATACACGTTTTGGGATCCCCTGATACCGAAAAAGAGTTTTTTCAAAACGTCTATTTATCCGTCAATCTGTAGTTCCCATATACTCAAAACCTTATGGATTTTTCAAAAACCATCACTGGAGATATTTTGAAGCTTATGTGCTAAAAAACGCATTCAACAACGAAATACTTCTGTAATGTCAATTTTAACATGAGAGATATTTTAAAATTAAATGTGTCCTCTTTGAAAAATCAAACGAATACAACAAAATATGATTTATATATAATACAGTACCTTTAGCACTATCCCTACCAAAAGTGTGAAGAAAAAAATTGGAGCCGTTTTTGAGAAAATCTTGTTTCTGGTCTTTTTACTTTCTCGTATACATACGTATATACGGGAGTAATATATGTAGTATAGAGAAAGTTATGTAATACTGCGGGATATCGATTTCGAGATTTTAACGGAAATACAGGTTTTGGGGTCCCCTGATATCGAAAAAGTGTTGTTTTTTTAAGTCTTATAAAGTTGTCACCAGACATTTTTCTTGAGATCGAATTTTTTCCACTTCCTCTATAATAAGTGATCTGCTTTCTTTAGCAAATAACTTTATTGGCCTGCAATATCGCATTGAGTTATCCCTCGGATTTTGCCAAATTAAAACTTGTTCACCATCTTGTGATTCGAAAAAGCAATTTCACTGGCACTAGAGAGAGACTAAAAATATTTTCATCAGAATGGGTCCTGAAGACAATTTCTGTTGGTAACGACTCTGATCTACCCCACCATCGCACCCACTTCGAAACAAGAGTCAAGTGTAATTCTAAGGGATACACACCTCTCAGGACATCAGCTTGTGATTGATTGGTTGAGTTTAAGGGCGCTTCAATGGCTAAGGTCATTTGCGCCCGTGTCAAATTATTTTAAGACCAGTGCATAATATTGCAGTTCCAAGTTAACAAAGAAAAATTAAAATCTTTAATAGAAAGCAAAGTAAAACTGAGAAGGGACGTATCCTAATAAAAGGGTTTGGCAGAAAATTGCCAGATAGTTTTTTGTTTAAAATCTCGGGCTAAAAGTCAATAATTGGCATTATCATCTCTCATAAGGCTGTACAAGCCAGTCTCTCGCAAAAAGCCAAAAAGCTTGCAGAGAGAAGATTCGTCATTACTAAGAATCTCCGCAAGGGAGCTAGCAAGGTCATGCCTTCGACGGCTCTCTTATAGGGGGTGGGTCCCCGTGGAGGAGATAACCGTGGGAGAAATGGCAGTGACCGATTCGGAGGCGTGTTAAAATGATCTCTCGCCGAGCATCACGAGATGAGAAAGACCAAGGATTTATGGAATCCTTGATTCTCGTAAGCTTAAAAGCTGAGTTATGCCACTCTGTTTGCCATTCACTGAGGAAAGAGCGTTTTATAAACAGCTTAGTGTCTTCCGTGGGGACTGTGAAGATGTCTAAATTTCTTTTCTTCGAGGCAGACTTTGCTGCCCGGTCAGCTATTTCATTTCCTCTTATTCCCACGTGTCCAGGACCCAACAAAAAGACTAAAATATAGTGGCGGACCAACAGATGGTGGATTTGCTGTTGGATGGTCATAGTCAGTGGGTCACAAGACGAGAAGGAGATGGATTCAAGAGAGCTTTTTGAATCACTGCAGATCACTACTTTCTTTAGTGACTTCGATCCAGCAAATTTAAGTGCCTCCAAGAGCGCATACTTCTCTGCGGTATAGACGCTGCACGAAGAGTCTAGTCGAAAACCTTGCGTGGATCTACTGCAGTAGTAGGCACATCCGACTTTGCCGTTTTGGGAGGAGCCATCGGTGTAAATAAAGAAATGGCCAGGATACGTAGATTTTATCGCCTCAAATTCCGATAAGAATGTACTGGGGGGAGTTAAGGATTTAGGAAGGTTAGACAGTCTAAGATCTATTATCGGCCGGTGTAGTTTCCAAGGGGAAACAAGGTTTCGGGGGGGGGGGTCACAGGGTTGGGTAGTTTTATATGAAGCTTCTTTAAGAGCATACGGAGACGGACACCCAGGGGATGGGGTAATGACAGTCTAAGCGCATATGAAGTCAGGTGGGTTGGATGGAGGACTGCTTGACGCGAGGGAGTATCAACATTGGATAATTTCGCGCCATAGGAGGCAATCAGAATATCCCGCCTTCGGCTCAGGGAGGGTTCTCCAGCCTCGGCCAAGAGGCATTCGATGCGACTCGTGCGGTAGGCGCCTGTACTAATCCTTATGCCAGCATTGTGTATGATATTTAATGGCTGGAGGGTTGATGGAGACGCTGACCCACACACTATGCATCCGTAATCCAAGATAGGGCGGATGAGAGTTCTATACAAACGCAGAAGACAAACACGGTCTGCGCCCCAAGAGCTACCAGTAAGAGTGCGAAGGAGATTCATAGGTGATACACATCGGCCCTGTAGTTTACGGATGTGTTTTCGCCAGGTTAGGCTCTTGTCGAATGTGAGTCCAAGGAAGGTTGCGGATTCAACGAATGGAAGCTGCTGTCCTCCAAGAAAAAGGTCGGGGTGATTATGGAGGTGATGGATTCTGCAAAAGTGCATGCAAGTGGTTTTTGAGGTAGAGAACTTGAATCCTGTTTCTTCGCTCCATTCCTGCAGTTTGTTGAGCGTAAGTTGTAGTTGCCTCTCAATAACTTGCACGCTCTTCGAGCAAAAAATTGCAAAATCGTCAACGAACAGTGATGCTTTCACAGGCTCCCGGATAACTGATGCAATACTATTGATAGCAATGGCAAACAGAGTGACGCTCAAAATTGATCCCTGGGAACACCCTTTTCTAACTGGTGACTAGAGGATAACACGTCGCCAAGGCGGACGCGGAAAGATCTTGATGAAAGAAAACCTACTAGAAACAAAGGGAGCCGTCCCCTAAGACCCCAAGTATGCCAAGGTGCGAAGAATACCGTACCTCCAGGTGGTGTCATACGCTTTCTCTATATCGAAGAAAAGTGCTACCAGGTGCTGACGTAGCACGAAAGAAGTGGAAATCTGCGTAGCGAGAGTGACAGTGGTCCATGGTTGACCTGTGCTTCCTGAAGCCACACTGGAGAGGTGTAAATAGGTTGTTTTTTCCAGGAGCCAGATCAGACGTGTATTTACCATTCGCTCTAAAAGCTTGCACACACAGCTTGTGAGCGAGATTGGGCGGTAACTTGAGGGGGTTGTTCTGTCCTTTCCTTCTTTAGGGATTGGGAGGACGATGGCCTCACGCCAAATCCTTGGTATAGCATGTTCAGCCCAATTTTTGTTGAAAATGCCGAGGAGAAACGAACGAACGTTTTCAGGTAGGCGTGTCAACATTTGGTTATGTATCTGGTCTAATCCTGGAGCAGAATTTTTCGCACACGCGAGGGCACCGGAGTTCGTCCATGGAGAAAAAGGCATTGTAATTTTCCTCCACGCGACTCGAGAAGTCTAATTTAGTTTTCCATTTTTCTTTTCATGTTTTGAAAGCCAGAAGAATAGTGTACGGAGCTGGAGATTTGTTCGTAAGGAGAGGCCAATTCTTCAGCAATTTCTTGTGGAGAGGTTACGAAATTGCCATTTACCATAAGCCCTGAAATAGACGGCGAAGGGAGTCTTCCACCGATCTGTCGGACCTTTCTCCACACAAGTTTAGGGGATGAACGGCAAGGGAGTGACGAGATGTAGGCTCTCCAGGACGCAGCCTTACTCTCCCGTTTCGTTAACCTAGCTCTGGCTCGGGATCTTTTATAGTTTATTAGGTTTTCCATGGTTGGGAACCTACTAAGTTTTGCCAATGCCCTCTTCCGATCCTGGACCGCGGTGGCACAATCAACGTTGCACCATGGCACAGGGGGGTGTCGTGCATGGCCCGGGATGGCAAATGAGGCCTTCGGGATGGCAAATGAGGCCGCATGAAGGACGGCGTTATTAAAATGGGCAACCATAGCATCGATGTCGTTTGGGCAGTTTTCCGATATTCGTAATTCTTTCTTGAATGTTTCCCACTCAGCTAGGTGGATTAGCCACCGAGGAGGGCGAGCAACGTTCAGATCGGGAATATCGAGGTTGACCCGAATGGGAAAATGGTCACTGCCATGCAGGTCGCCAAGGACAGTCCACTCGAAGATTGTAGAAACGGAGGGACTACAGAGAGCTATGTCCACGGACGAGAATGTGTTAGAAGCTATGGAAAAGTGTGTCCTTTCGCCAGAACTTAGGAGAATTAAGTTTTGGTTATCTATGATATTTTCAAGTACCCTGCCTCTCGTGCACGACCTTGTGCCACCCCAGGCTGGGTTGTGGGCGTTGAAGTCCCCCACAATGAGAAAAGGTGTAGGCACCTGAGAGAGCACATCTTCCAGTTCTTTTTGTGACACGACTTGTCCAGGCGGGATATAAACGTTGCAAATGGTAACAGAAATAGTTCGGAAATTTACACGAACGCAAGATATCTGCAGAGTGGTTCGTATGTCTATTTCTTTCGATACCAAAGAGTCTGTGATAAAAGTGGCGACTCCGCCATGGTCGCGGAGGCCACACATCAGCTTGTGTTTCACATAACCTACTAGCAGTATAATCTAGGAGAGCCTGTAATTTAACTTCCGCCAAATGCTCCGTGATCGAATGCTGTTTTCCGCAGGATAACATTTCTTCTTTTCCTCTTGTACTTGGTAATAAGATAGATAAAGTTTGCGCCCACAGTCTTTGGCATTTTCACGAATGCTTTTGTACTGGTTGCTGGTCATGCAGTCATGTTTATTGATGGTGTTTCAGCTACTTGTCTCAATTTCTTCTTTTTTTGTGGATCGCTTTGAAGCAAAAGAAATTTCTCCAACTAATTTTGTAGTGTCCCCTTTCCTCCAACGACTGAGACCACTGTGCCAACACGACACGAGAAGTGAGTGGAGAGGTAGCCCACGCAGGAAATCCGCTGCCCCAAGAGAGACGACTAGCTGTCCAGATCCGGTTACTGGCAGGACCGACGCCGATGGCCCGACAGCCAACAGCGGGCTTCGGATAAAGCAAAATAAGTATAATAATAATAATACTGGCCAGCTACCGGTGTCCCCCATGCCTGGGCTAGTTAAATTCCCATGCTTGGGGGGTAAGAGCGACATGGGGCGAACATGGCGTATTCTCTTCACCGTAACTAGCAACATCCGCCTGCTTGAGATTTTCTTCGTCACACAGCTACAGAAAGTTGGGCCGATTTTAAAGGAAAGCTACAACTTTTTTTGCCTCGACCGGGAAGCAAACCCGGGTCCACAGCACGGGAAGCTAGTATGCTGCCCATGAGCCATCCCAGAGGCTTTAATAATAATAATAATAATAATAATAATAATAATAATAATAATAATAATAATAAAATTAATAATAATAATAATCTTCGAAGAAGTTAGATCGCATTCTCGACAAAGTGAACCGACAGATTCTTCCAGAGAATGTCAATACGTCGTCACACGATCTAGAAACGTTACAAATGGTGATATACTCTGCTGCAATTATTACAATCATGGAAACTATAGGAATAACGAGTGGAGAGAACAGAACAGAAACCACACGAAGGATATTTCAGGCACCGGAAAGGGAACTGCGAATGTAACTCTTACCTTCTCTTCAACACTACAAGCTGTCTCTCGCTTCTCCGGTGGCCCCACAAACACAGCAATTGGACGCTCCAACTCCTTCTGCACAGAACAAAAAAACACAAGAAAATTATTTAGCATATGCTACCGAGAGTTTAACGGAATTTCGAACCTACTATTCCCAAATGGTGGATGTCAACTTCCTCGAAATAAGTTTCAATACAAAAATGAGGCTACCGACATCGATTAAATACTTTTCCTATAATACGCCAAGGAACGCTGACGGGATCTAAGTTTATATGTAATCTAGGGTATTCTACCTATACAGAACGTTTCATCCAGTACAGGAGACAATGCACTATCCGCCACCATAAAGTTTATAATAGTATTTCATAATAGTCACTTAAATGTTTGAATTTGCAGTTTCATTTCCATATCAACATGCGAGGGAACTGGCGATGAACATGTGGGAAAAGTGGAACACGTGAAGATGCATGTACGGTATCTTATGGGAACATGCAGGGAACCACGGGGTAATGCCCAATACGTGCGGAGGCAAGTACATGCAGGAAAATGTGCGAGAATGACATGGGATACTTACGGAAACATGGTAGAGAGAAAGGGGAGTGTAAGGTATGTTTTTTGTGGCATTATTCTACAAATGGTCTTCTACAAATCTACAATAGATCCTTCGGAAACTTTTACTTTTGAGATATAATTCGTCTGTGTGTCCCCACTTCGTGACTTGCAAGGGTGCACAAAATCAATGTAACATTAAACTGACGCATTAATATGCTCGTCACGAGAGGCCTATAATGCTTTATCCACTTACATTAAGTGTCATCAAACTTTCACAAATTTTAAGTGCGGTAAAGTAATGGCGTACGCCAACGGTTATTCCGTGACTACATTATTCCATGGCCTATTGTTCAAACACTGTAACAGTCATAACAGCTCCAACTTTTGAACATTTTCAGCAAATTTAAATATTGCAAAATACTCTGTTTCGAAAGTAGATGAATTTCAGGCACATAATTGACCATAATTCAACCACTTACCTTGAGTTTTTCACTAACTTAATTAACAAATTAATTACATGATGTAACAACTATGTGACATTCAACGGCGTGTGAACTGAAGCGACTATAGCCCTTTACTACAGATATTCAAGTTGAATACCTTACAAGAGAGAACTATTACAGATATATTTCATTTCAAAATTATCAATAGCCTATTGATGAAAGTAATCTAATTAACGAAATTACATTCTATATTCCTTCTCGATCCTTGTGTCGATCTAATATTTTTCACCGGAACATTATGCAAACATCCGCAGGTAATGACAATGCACACCACAGACTCCTGGAAGTGGGGAATAAATTTGGAATTAAAATATAATTTGGCGTTCAACTTTCAAGGACAAAATCCATAGTTTAAAATTAAATGACTAATAACTTTTTTTAAATAATATTATTGTGAAAATTGTGTGTATGTTAAAGTGATTTAATAGGTAATCTGTACTGCTTGTTTATCTATTAGGATGAACTTCAAATACATGCCTAATGGAAAAGAGTTGGAGTTGATCTTCAGAGTTTTAATTAACGTCTGTAATCAATGTATTTACTACAGAATTGCATGTAACCACAGTAGTTAAGAGCAATGTTACTATAAACACATTATTAAATGATCTTATTATTATAAATGCATTCATCATTCATTTTAAATGAATTTTTCTGGTTTCAATTGATTCAATAAGGTTATTTTATTTACGGTCCTACATATTACTGTACATCTTCTTGTAACACATCTATACATTGATGATAGAAGATATAAGACCACCTAAGGAAGTCTGTCTGGGAAGAATGACCTACTTAATAACAGCTCGTTGCTAATATTACTCATTTTATTAAAATCCTTCCACTGTTTTATTTTTGATGAGTTCAAACATTATGAAGATGAGAAATAATAATACATTGTTAGGGCTTTTATTTTAAATGTGTAATGAATACAGAAGTTTCTCAAAAGGTCATTTTTAAGGTTAATTTTTTATTTGCACAAAACAGTCATTAATTCCATTCTTTGAAAGCAATGATGTCATATTTTAATTAGTTGTACACTGTCTGGTTTCTGGATGAGATGTTTCATTCAAACGAAAGACTAGACACAAGGATTATCACATAAACTAGTGGAGCTATAACAGCACATACTTTCTCACATATAGTAATAGTTTTGTAATACAATTAATACCACAATTTCTCTCCAAATTAACAAATTTCAGTCATTTTTGTAAACTTATTTGAAACTGTAGAACATCTGGTGCAAAAATTTAATAGTTTCATGCAATAGATTTTTCATTCAAATCTTTAAATGAAAATACATTTCTGGCATTGAATTCATTGTATAAAGTGTGCAGTGTATTCATGCACATATCTGATGAGTTTTTCAACCTTACAATATTCTGTGTAAGCAGTATGCAAGAAAGTTAAATAATTAAAAGTTAATAAATAATATGATACTGATAGATATTATTTTCTCAATTTGCTCGTTTTAACATGAACTGCACCTTACTCCTTGTCTAAACATGTAATGCTAAATGTAATGCTACATATAAGAAAATTCAGTTTTCACACCTAAGAAAATATTCCCAATTTGTCTTTACTAATCGAAGAACAAACGTTTCGTTTCCATGTGCATTCAGAATTCAACATGTAAATGGGTTAGAGTACGGATCCCAGAATTTACGAAAACGTTCACAAAATATATTTCTTCCCATAGTACGTCACACTCAAGTTTTTTTTTTTATTTATATTAAATAAAAAAATATAAATAAATAAAACAAAGCCTCATAATGGATGCAAGTCTATGTTCAACAAAGAGAAAAATTCAACAGAATTTCACATTTCACTATCTTATATTTTTGCCATTGAACAAAAAACTTCTGAAATATACAATGCTGCATTGTTTCCCAAGGTAGCGTACGCAGTAATATAAAATGAAAATGTCCATAAACATTAATGGTACTAAATTTTCCCAATTTTTCTTTCATGTAAAGTATTAGAAATAATGCTAACATAATTCAAACTCAAACAATTTAAAAGAAGCTCCTGTGGTGAATAACAGAGTTGATTTCGAAAGCCAGGAATAGTAGTCACTTCTAACTTTCAGAAATGAAATATGTCATAATCAGTGATCAAAATTTCTTGAAGTAAAGAAGTAATTTGTTAGTTTGAAGTTAAATCTACTTTCTTTTATAAGAATAGCAATAGCTTTGAAACACCTTTCAACTTATGCTCATGAAGTGCAGTAAATTTGGAATGGACAACATTGTTATTGGTCAAATTACATAAAAATACTCATATTAAAAAAATAAAAATAAAACATGACCTTATTAAAAGATCTGTTTGTTATGAACACATTTCATAACTACAAATGTATCTTCACAATTGTAGTAGGAAGACACTGAAATTTTTTAAATTTTCTTAATATCAGACATTTCAACAAACATGAGACCTGCACCATTCTCTTAAGAATCCTTTACACTAAGGTCTAAATTTAATCACAAAATTCTGTGCCTTTTTAAAGAAAAAATCATTGTTTGATATAAAATTTCGCCTAAAATACTTCGAAAAATTGAACTTGACATTATTTTGTAATATTTTTCATGAAGATACTTCATTAAGAAAGAAACGTTTATTTTCGTAATTGTAGTTGTTGGAAGATTCCGAAAAAAAATTTGAATTTTTCAATTTTCGAAAAATTAGGTTTTTTAACAAACATGAAACTTGCGCCATTCTCTTAAACGTCCTTCACAATATCGTTTAATAAAAACCTGAGCCTTCCCCCCCCCCTCTTCCAGGGACTTCATGTTAAGTACCCCACAAAATTAAACTATCAGTTTCAAATTCAAAGGGGCCGCCACATCAGCCAGATTGATTGGGGAATTTTTGGCAAAAATCAGCTGAACAGTTTAGCCGCTAGCTTTGTTGCAGACGGATGTTTTGCCATCAATTGATTTTTTGGTACAAGGACAATTGGTTTTTGGTAAACGGATTCTGGCTACATTACGTGTTGGAAGATTTCTTTTTAATTTAGCTTCTGTATTTGGCAAATGCTGAGATGGCCCCTTGTTTTGCTTCTGGACGTATATGTAACTTCATTACCTGTGCACTACTTCTAGAATTCAGTGGGAAATGTAGTTATTCAAGTTATCGTTCTCCATGATGACGTTGCAGGAAGGATACCTTGAAGGACATGATGAGGGATAAGAGCCCAAATTTATTGCTGATTTACCCTTGAAAATAGATTTTATAACATTGGAGCAAATATTTTGTCAACAATCCCTGGGGAAAAAGAAAAAAACGCTTATTTTCTTTCTGTATTCAAAATTCAAGTAGTATATGGTTTAAGGTAGGGACCACAGAATTTTAAAAACGTGCACAGAATTCACTTCTCTTCATGGCAAGTCACACAAAGTTTTTTTAAACTGTTTGTGATATAAAATAAATAAATAAACAAACTATTTTTGCCCACATGCCGATCTTTTATGTTACACTCACCAGTGACGCGATCCCATAAAATGAATTCTGTGTGAAAGTGAACTTTGGTGGACCTTTTCAATCAATTCATTTTATGGAAGACTAATTATATTTTAATAGAGCAACAAAATAGCAGTGAATGTGTTCTTGTAACAAAAGTTATTGATAAACGCTTTTGCAATTTAACCAAATTTTAAAGCTAAAATTATAATTCTAAGATTTAATTTGTTCTGTATGTTTACATTACGAGCATAAGAGTATACGAGACAGGGGTGTGGGACAGAAAATCTATTTTTGTTACCTAAAAGTAAAACTAAACTTTAACATCATTAACCCCAAGTTAAAAAATAAATAAATAAATAATAATAATAAACACAATTGAGAGGAGAATCAGTGACAGATTATTGAATACAATTTATTTAAGATTTGAAATACTTAAACCCTCCTCCACGAGACACCACCTTAAAGTAGCAGTGGCCGTGTGGGTGAGGTGGTTTGTGTTCTCTTACGAAGCCGAGGGCGTGGAAGGGTAGCATTGATGGGCTGAATCAATCAATGATGCTTACCAGTAGAGACACCCATAATGTACAGATCTCAGTGGAGGAGCGAGGCGAAAGTCTGTTTCATAACAACCCGCCAGTACTACTTTATCACCTCTATCCAAAATCCCTGGGGTAAAGTGCCTAGTTCCAATGTCCCTCCCTCTCCCCCACCAATGGCAACTATCTGTAAAGGTGGTCCCTTCACTAGTGTGGCATGGCTATTCTTCCTCTGTGCCATACGCCTTTATTCTTTCCTATTAGATCGATCTTGGCCTCTTGTGTTTTTTGACCCCTATGCTATTAGGTTGCGATGGCTCGGCAACCATTTATTTTTTTTCCTCTCTTCTTCTCTCCTTATTCTATTCTATACTTTCTTCCTCCTCCTTTCTATCTCTGTACACTCTCTGTTCCAGTTTCAACCTGCTGCCTTGTAGGAGGGGGCGAGAACCTCAAAAACTAAGGGAAGGAAACCCTGAAATAAAACCATGGGCAGAGTGAGAAGGGCAGAAGAAGTGGTGAAGCCAACCTCTCTAGGGAAGAAAACCCCCAAAAATCCTGGCCTGCCAGGTTGGAGGTTGGGCTATGGGCCAACACCCCACTCCCATAAAAACAAACAAGTTAAAAACTCTAGGCAGCCTTTAAACAGACCAAATCGCAAATGACTTAAGCAATGAAACCGTTCAATGCAAATAGTAACGTGGAACGTACAGGATATTAACAAAAAAAATGAAGTATTCAATCAGTTGGAAAAATTAAATACAGAGATTTGTTTGCTAACTGAAACTAAGAAGAAAGGAAGAGAAATTGAAGATTATAGCAAATGTACCCATATTTATAGTGGTGTGTACAAAGACAATAGGGTTAAATGTGGAGTATCAGGAGCAATACACAAAAAATTAGACAGAGTAATACGAACCCAAAATGAGATTAATGAGAAACTGCTAGCAGTGGAGTTAGATATATTTGGTCATACTATGGTAATTGTATCAGCATATGCTCCAACTGAAGATGCAACAAAATCTTTAAAAGATTCATTTGAAGATGAACTAGTGGCAATATTAGAAGATAGTTCTTCAAGTAAGAAAATTCTAATAATGGGTGACTTAAATGCCTGAACAGGAAGAAAACAGAAAAATAATATAATGGGAAAATATGGATTACGCGTACGTAATAAAAATAGAGAGAGATTAATAAATATATGTAGTCAGATGGATTTTAAAATCATAGACTGGTTCTGTAGACACAAAGATATCCATAATTATGTGTGGACACAATTTACTAGGAGTATAAAGTCAATAATTATGTATTATTAAGACAGAATTCATCTTAAGTGCAAAACGTAAGAGTATTAAGAGGAGCAGAATGTGGTAGCGACCACTATTTAGTTAACAGGACTTATTTATTTTTTTCACAAAGCAAACTTCCAAATACCACAAACGCATGCTCCAAGTAACCAAAAAATTTATCAGTTTAATAGCTTACAAAATGACTTGACTAATTTCCTATATACATTCAGATTGGCAAATAAATGTAGATCAGCCAGCAAGTGAACAAATAAAAACAGTAATCCATGAAGCAGTGTTTGAAGCATTAGGTGAAAAGCCCAAAATAAAGGAAAGAAAACCATACTGATGGAATGAAGATTTGAAGCAAATGACTGAAGAGAAGAAAGTGAAATATAAAAAACATCCAATCTCAAGAAACCCCCAACGATAGAACAGCTTATAGTAATATCAATACAAAGGCAAAGAGAGCAGTAACAAAAGCTAAGGCACGGGTTTGGGAAACAAAATGCTCTGAAGTAAATAGGTTAATGGTTACTAGTATTTTGTGCAAATTTTATAAATAGCTATGGCCAAGTCCATGAACACACTACAAAATTTACAACCTTAGAAGATTACCACTCAGCAAAGTTTGTTGCAAAAGGCAATAATTATTTCTTATATTAGTACAAGCAGAAGAGGATAACATGCATCTAAGTCAGTTTTGATACTGCGATAGTACCTGCATGTAGGCGAGTTATTTTAAGTGCACTGTATGGACTAAAATATTTTATGTTCACTATTTCTGTTGCATTATAACTGTTTTATATAACTACAAACAAATATTATTATTTAGGTGACTCCTGATAAGTGGAATCAATGTTACTCATACTGAAAAAAATAATTATAGATTGTTGGAATACAAAAATTAAACAAATATACTGAAGTACCAGAGGTATTAATTGACCTCCAAGATAGTGATGAGGAAGATGAAGTAAAATAAATGTATACTCCCAAACAGGAATTTAGCTGTTACATTCAATTTTTAACACTTATATTGAATATTAGACATTGTAGTTAAATTTAATAAATTTTCATACGTAAGGTCTCATCATTTGTTTGAATTTATTATTTCATATGATAGTGTGTGTTTCAGACACTTCTTTTTGTAATTATTATTTTTTTACTGATGTGGTCACATGGCCAGGAAAGAGAAGATCTGATCATAACTTATCTTCATCAGCTCTTCTTGGTTCAATTTATTTAATACAGCACATCTTCAGCGATTTAAACTATATTTCTTATTACTATCATGTCTATAATAAATTTATAATTATTATTGTCTGAATAAATTGAATAAAAGTAGTAAATTGTCTTTTTTATTCATTTCTTGAGGTCTTGATGCCTCAGAACAAAAATATCTTATTTTTTAAAGGATTCTGAAGCTTTTCTCTTCCTGATCAATCAGTTTTACTAGTAAAAAATTAATTATTTTAGCCATATTAATGTGCTACATAAATAATAATTTTTATATTAAAAATAAATATTTTCAATAGTTGAAGACCTATTGGGGGAATTCACTTTACAGTGAAATCAGGATTGATACAGTTGACTGTTATTCAAAATTATAATAAGTTTTCAATCAAGATTCTCCGAAACTTCAATTAATCTTAAAATGCTTAGCAGCAATGACTTAAATTGAAATGTCGATTTTTGATAAATTTTAAAATTTTCATAGTACATAGAGTATTTGTGTTGATACTTTTCATTATAGTTGGATTTGTTATTAGTATTAAATTATTCTTAATTTGTGATTTTTTCTGGTCATTAAAAAACTATAGTAACCACTGATAGTACCTGAAAAAGAAAAACACTCAGTTTAGAGAAACACTAATAAATGTAAAAAAATCTTTCATCTCTTTATCAGGATTTTCAGAATTTTATTTTTTCTTCAAAATAATGATTATACTTGTGTTAAATACACACAAATTTGTTGTGAATTGATCTATTACAAAGAATGATGAGCCCCAAACCCAACAAGCTCTGAGCTTCCCTGAGCTCCAATCCGAACAACATGAAGAAAGAACGGGATAAAAGTAATTATGTATCATATCCCCAGTGCAATTCATTCTGAATATCCGCCCCTTGGAATATCATGGGTCGGGATGGAACCCTTACGCTCAGAAGTTGGTGGTACTGGTAGACAGCCGTCAACACCACCATATTGAAGATCTAGTGTGGCCTGTTAGGCTGAGTCAAGGATAAAAGAATTAAATAACGATATCGGAGGGATAAAAAATAATAGATCCCAGGCCCAGAAGGTATATCGGTAGAACTGTTAAAACACAATCCAAACCAAAAGAAAGAAATTATTGTAAAACTATTTAATAAAGTAGATCAAGAAGATATTCCTCAAGAATGGAAAAAAGCAGAAATTATACCAATTTATAAAAAAGACAATAAAGAAAAATGTGAAAACTATGGAGGCATTAGTGTCACGAGTTTAATTAGTAGACTGTATAAGCAAATAATTAAAGGAAGAATTGAGTCAGAGACAGAAAATCTGGAAGAACAAAGCGGTTTTATGGCTGGCAGTTAATGCGTAGATAACATTTTCTGCATCAAATAAATTTTAGAAAAAAAGAAAGCCTGTAGAAGACACACGCATCTATTGTTTGTTGTCCTTCAAAATGCATATGGTAGCATTCCCTTTAGAAGGGTTTTTAAAATTTTAGAACAAAAATGTAATTTTCAATTTCTTAACACCATTAAGATGATGTACAAAGACAGTAAAAGTGTTGTGAAAGTAAACGGAAAAGTATGAGGTGATATAATAATTTCTAAAGGATTAAGATGGGTGGTGTATGCCCCCAACTCTTTTTAACATGTTCATTGCCGAAACTCTGAAAGAATGGAGGAGGAAATGCAGTGTAATGGGAATGCAAATTGGTGAATCAACACTGGATGTTCTACTTTTCGTGGATGATCAAGTCATCAAGACTGAAGATGAGCAGGATATTAACTATAGGTTTAGAAACTTAAAACAGGAATTTGATGTATGGGGATTGCAAATAAATGTGTCCAAAACACAGTAAATGGTTTATTTATTTATTTAGTCAAAAACTGTATGTGACGTATGGGGGAGAAATCATCATGGTAACAGGAGAATATGGATATGATCTATATGTTAAAAATGATAAAGTACAATTATGTGATGATTTTAAATATTTGGGCTTTACAGTTTCAAAAGAGGGGACAAGTAATAAGAATATTAATAATAAGATGAATCAAGGGAAGCTAGTCATAAATATGCTAAATCCATTTCTGTGGGACTCCCAGTTATCAAAGAAAAATATTCATAGTACCACAATAGAAAGTACTATCACATATGGTTCAGAAGTATTGAAACTAACAAAAAAATAAAAGGAGATTGGACTTTTAGGATGAAGTTGCAGAATATCTCATTTACACGTAATGAAGAAATAAAGCAGAAAATGGAAATTCAAAAGGATATAATAGATACTGTAGAATGAAAACAGCTTCAATGTTATAGACAACTGTTGAGAATGCCACAAGAGTGGGGGCCCAAACAAGTATGTGAATGGATACCACCGTATAGAAGACGGTGGGGCAGACCACCAACCCCATGGAAACAAATGAGGAATACTGACTGTGACGGTGACAAGTAATTTAACAGAGGAAGATGTAATGCATAGGGAAGGCTGGAAACAAGGAACTGAGGAACATTGTCAGATGTAAACTCGGACACATGTTAACTACTCGGATAGACAATTTTGTAATATTCAATTTAAATAAATACAATGAGCATATTTAATGTGCTTATTTTCCATCCTAGAGTCCTCAATCAGGATTTTTAAGTAAGATTCAACTCCACTCCCAAACTCTTTAATAGCGCCCAAATTTTAATGACAAGTGTTATATTTTTTCTGAACCTTCGGGTGAATTTTAAAACAATTTATGCATGAATCCAGGTATTGTCAATTAAAAAATACATATTTTTATTGTGCATATAAAGTCGTATTTACACTGTTTTTAGTAAAAGGTCATATTTTGTCCAAATTTTGCCCAAAATGCATACATATGTCATATTTTTAAGGACACAAGAATAAAAGGCTTTAAAATGTGTCTCGCATGACAATGTATTACATTAGGTAATATGGTCACAAATAAACTCAAAATTTTTACCACAAAGAATTATTTGAAACATAAGTGAATTTGAACGAAGTGAGTTGGGTCGAGCTTTTGGTCATGTGGCTGAAAAAGTGAACAACAAATTGCTGAGTGTTCTTCAGCAAAATCCTGGATATTCTACAATGTGCAAAATTGACGATATAATTTCTGGAAATGCCGCAACATTTGGAGACAATGAACCAAAGCTGCCCTGCAGTGACATCGTCGCCTTCAAATACGGTCCCGAGACGTCATGTGATGTGGAGAGGAGCTTTCCCAGATACAAAACTATCCTCAGCAACAACCGCAGGTCTTTTAAGACGGAAAACCTGAAAATACACCTTGTGATCCAATGCAACTCTTTAGAAACTGAAGACTTGAGAGGAAATTAGAAAACATTTAACAAGAAGTATGCAGTAGTAAAGCAAGACATTTTGTTTGATGGGTTTTATTGTACTGTACTTTATTTGTTTTATAGACACAAGCAATTTTTTTAATGCTAGTTAGTTCCAAAAACTGCAAACCAAATGTGCCGTACTCACAATCTGTTCTTGAGTGAATGTTGTATTTGTTATACCTAAAAATCAACAGGAATTTTTTAAAAATAACCTTGCATAATGTCATATTTTATTTTTAAGGTCATAAATGCTTGCATATTTCGCTGATTTTTAGGTCATTAAAATCCGGGCCCTACTCATTAAATACATATCAACTTCATAAATCAAAATGTATTGGCCAGTTCTTATGGAAAGAAAGAAATTCACTAAGTGTGCAGAGAAACACAACAGTTTTCTTCAAAACCAGACATTGATAAAATAGAATCAAATATTAATAAACAAGGATATAATAAGCAGATATTTTCTCTTAAAAATAGGCAAATTGAGTTATCTTCATTCTAGGTTTGGAGGTCAAAAATTTTTTAACTTACCTTCACAAAACTTTAATCTTTTTTTTAAATCCTTCAATTACATTAAGCTTGTGCATGCATACACAAAATAAAACATTGTGCAAATTCATATATATGAAAGGAAAGGTGGATTCTAGGGATACTTGGTTATTTCAGACACAAAAATATTCCTCTCTCTTACATGTGAATACAAGTATGAGTAATAGGAGGTCTTTTCTACCCTATTCTACAATAGTTCTTTACAATTGATTATTTGTTACTTTTCAACAATGCAATCAAAATTAGTTTTTCTTTCAATTACAATTACTCAATTACAGTTATTAAAGGATTTTGGCACGACTTGGCAGACCGTTGGAATGTCAGCTAGAATGCCATCACTCAGTACTGCGGTATATTGGCATCTTTGCGAATGGCATTCATGACCTCCTGAGTCTTTAATAGTGATTGTTCTAAATGAGCATTAAGTTATCATGACATACAGCCTGCAAGGACATTGGAAAATTACAAAAAATACTTAGTGATACTATGTCTCTAAGGTCCAAACCATTATGGAATTATTTATGGTTAATATAATAAGGAACACATGTTTTGGTAATAACCTTATGAAATGTGTTCATATGTATTTACTTAAGATAATATTTATGGTGTGCCAAGGATGTAACTTAACCCTACACAAATCCAAAGACAGATCATTAAATTGTGCAATTAAACCTCCTTGCTTATCTTTCCAGCACCAAGTGTTAAGAAGAATCGAAGAAACTATACAACTTCATGTAAATTGCATTATTTGTTTCTGAATACATACACATAAGTTAGAAAAAGTCCCATTGGCTGCCCAGGTATTTATCTACAACAGTCTGTTAGACAGAAACCAGAATTAATTCTATATTTGGTGTATTTACACCCTACCCTGCCCTCATCCTTGTGAATTGCTCTGTGCAATGCCATCCAATTTCATCTTGCCCCAGTCCACCCTAACCTACTTTGTTTCGCTATAATCTTATTGCTATAGGCAGCTGTAAAACATGCACTGTTGCTTAAAACTGACAAACACCCAGTAACAATTTTGATCTTCAGTCAAAGCCTCATTGAGCTTTTGAAATTAATTAAAATGCATTTACAATGCAATCATATGGGTTGTCGAGAACATTGAATTACATATTTGTTTATATTATTCTATATATTACAGAAAAAAAGCAGAAATCATTATGTACAAAACACTGAATTACTCACTGTTTTTGAGCTTTTTGCAAAAAACTTAACAAGTGCAGACTTGAATTTTGCTTGAAGGGGTAAGAAAGCAGTCTCATACTTCTATTTAGAAATCTTATACTGCATAATTAATATTACAAATTTTCCCCTTTAAATTTTTAATTGTATTATGTGTGAAGTCACAAATACACACTTTCGTAAAATATTTCTGTGATCATATTGCATTATCAACATACTTTCATTGTTTTTAAAACATTAAAATGAAATCAAATATTGAGCTAGAATTTATAAGCAATATAACCGAATTAATCTCAAATATTTTGTGTTATTGAATGATTCGTTCGTTGATTTGTGTGACTACCACAAACTTATTAGTAGGGAACGGTTTTTAACTGTTTTTTGACGTAAAATAAATAAATAAACGGACTTTCATATATATTTTTTCAGGAACAGGACACCTGCATTTAATAATAGTTTTCAGTTTTCAAGACTTTTTGGAAGAATTAGAGCTATTTGTATTTCACATATTTTTAGTGTAATTACCTATTTTTACATATTTAACCTATTTTCATAATCATTCATAACCTATTTTCATAACATTTAAAAAACATATTAATACTTTGAAATGGAACATTTCAGATGCGAGTTTGCAATATGTTACTGGAATCACCTTTCATATGAAGCAAAGCGCTTCTATGGCCACCGGACCTGCATCTTAAAAAGTGCATACTCACGATCAAGGATCAGAGGAAGTGTGAGTGAAACATAAGAAATGTTTACCTTACTAAGCTATCAAGGGCAAAAGCCCCTCCAGTCACATTATAAAACATAAAAACCTTTACTGAGATTCACCATAAAATTCAGTTCTCCTACTGGCACAACAACATATTGAACAATTCTGTGAAACCTTCAATATTCTCCTGTTCCAATCAGAAACTGAACATGGACACTTAAAACCCTGAAAACAAACACAAAATATCACAATTTCTCCAACTCTTCAATGATGAAAAAATCTGCACCAACATTATGGTGGCTACTACTTCTAACCCCAAACATGTCAGGATTTCAATTTCTTTCCGATTACCACAAAACAGTGATCATAATGTGCTACTACTGCAATCATAAAAATATTACTCACAAATATTAGGTATACTTAATGGTCGTTGGTCATTAATTAAAACTCCTAGTTTGACGATTTTAATGAAATGATCAACAACCATTAACTACTCCTAGAATTAATAGTGTGGTCTTGAATTCAAACGCCAATTACTCACAAAGGCATTCAAATAAAAATCTTCGTTTCCATCAACAGGTTCTTCTTTAACCTACAGGTAACACAAAAACAATTCTTTAAAAGTATGCACATTATTAACACATACTGCACTTAGAGCATACAATACAACTGTGTTAGTTCAGTATTTGTAAATCGTAACCCTAAATCATAGGCCTTCGTAAATATTGGCAAATCACGTAGTACTATATGTACAGAAAATGCTTACATCTTCTATTTTAATAATGCTTTCTGCCTCAATATTAATCTCTTCCATTATTATCACGGCCAGATCACACAAATAAATATAGAATTGTACTTCCAGTTGTTTACAAACGTATGAAAAAGGACATCTCTAGTTTAACGGGGCCGGGCCTGGCCAAAAAGTATATAACAGTATACTCTCTGGTACATAACTTGTATTTTTCTAACGTGGCATCTGTGAGTAGTATCTCCAAGATGGAATTCGGCAGGACCAGGGACGTTCCGATTCCAGCAATTCGATTCTTGATGGAATCGATTCCAAAAGGTCGGAATCACGGTGTAAGATATATCTTACGAATGTATATGAATTTTTATGTAACTTATGAATTTCTTATGAATTTTTTTGTAATGAGCTGTTGATACTGTCACCTGATGAATATGATTTCTACGTCGAGTGTTATTGTAGACATCGGCGTTTTCTGAAAATATATTCCCGCCCCTAAGCAAGTCATTTTTGACAAAAAACACTGATTCGTAAATCAACAGACAATGTAATGGTAAAATTCCTACATTAATGAAGAGAGGCTTATAAGAATCACGTGGGTGGGATTTGGTTATTATTCGTACTTTTTTTAAATCTAAAGGTCTTGGAGCTATAAGATGTATCTCCCCTGAATATTATGCCATATCTCAGGCTGAAATGAACAGTAGCGAAATATACACAACGAGGAGTATGAAGGCGACTGAATTTGAAAGAATTCTGAATGCGTAGCATAATGAACTTAATTTTGTGTTCAATTCATTCAGGATAGGGGTAGGGTTTGGGACACTTCACAGGGGTTGGACTAGCCCTTGTGAAGCAGCCAAACTCGTTTTGTTGGAACAAATTTCACATGAGGTTCGACGGGAATCAAACCCGGACCTCAGGTGTGAAAGGCTAGCGACTTCGCTAGCCTTCTTTTGATCAATTGTATTCATCAAGAGACAATTCTCTTTTGATCAATTGTAACAGTGGGTACACCTGGATCAAACCCTGCTCTTCTCAACGAATCAACTTTACCTTTATTTCCTTCATCATTACTACATCATATACAGCTATCGACAAGACTTTTACACCACAAGATGTAGGTTTTGAACACCTGATTCAAACCAAATTATTGTAACTTTCATTACAGTTCTGAGTTTTTCCATATACTTATTTTTTTCAATAGTTCTGGGTCAGCTAGAGCTCTGAACACTGGCTTTATCTCATTCATTACCAAAGGGGAGTGTATGTTTATAATATTTATCAACATTGAACTCTCACCAACCCTCTTTAGGGCATAGGTAATGCATCGGATTATCATCTGTTGACAGCTTGTAAAAATAGCCCACACTACTTTTTCATTTCTTCCACACTTTGATTATTGTCTCTTATGGCTTTACCATAATAGATTTGTAGCAAATCAATTTCTTTTGCAGTTAACCTTCCTCTTCATCCCAGACGTCTACCATCTTCAAAAAGTACTTCCTTTTTTGGCTTTACTAAACTGCAAAACCTTCCTCCAACCCCATTCTGGATATGACTTACATATTCTAATTTTTCAATTCGGCAGTCATAAGGATTGCTATCCAAAACACATTTGAATGACGAGGAATCATCACCACCTAGGTATTTGGCATACTTAACACCATATTGTTCTTGAGACTGATTGAATATTTTGACAACTGCAACAGCCTCCTTTCCTCCTCTGGATCTATCATAGTTCTTGCAACAGTTATATTTCTCAATACAATCTTTCTCTACTTCTGGGTATGATACTGGCTTCCTTGTTGCACACTGATGACAATATTTTGATTTTATTTCCACATCTAATATTTTGCCAGAATCTACACTAATAACTGAGGCCACATCGTAAAGAGATGTTCATTTAAGTGCCATCTACTGAAACATTGAGATCTGTGCTATTTTATTGTGATTGATCAAATGCAATAATTTCCTCTTCTTTCTCTTTGACAACACTAGTCACTGAACCTTGTATACTTTCCTTATCAACACAAGACACTATATTTTCAAAACGACGATTAATGTTGTCTAACTTCATATGTGGTGCAGGTATGTACATTACACCATACAACACATTTGCTGCTTCTCTAACTTTTCCCAAACATCTCATATCATACACAATCCTCATATTGCTTTCATATATTCCATTCACACCTTTCTTTGCTGTGCAGAACGAAAGTTCAAAATCACAAGCAAATGAGAAAAAATCATTCACTTACTTTCGGGCCGTGGCCCTGATCGGACTTGGCTTGTACCTGTAATGGACCTGTGTGCTCTAGCAACTCCATATTGGAGTTGGTCTGTAGGCTGACATGGAGTTTGACCATTTTGTATATTAGTAAGCCCTGAGGAAGGAATTCCATATTCCGAAATGTTGGCAAACTAATGTGTTTTATCAATTGACCGATCCCGTGATCCATATCCCACAAAAGTTGTCAATGTAAACATTGCGGCAGTAAATATTTCTGTTGGCAATATTTCATGCTAAATATTCCCATCGTAGTGTAAACTCGTGTGTTTCCGTCCTCGGAAAGATATTGCCGGCTGTTGCTAAGACTAGAATTGGTTTGATGTCTGAGCAAGATATTGCTGGAAGAAGTTAATGATGACCACTGTCACATGCGCAGGATGTAGGGTTAAGGTATTACATAGACCTATTTTTTTGCATTGTTATATGCGTGTTTTTTTCGTAAAATGGGTGTGTGAAAAGGTTTAATGCAATAAAAGAAGCAGTAATAAATATTATAAACCCTCTATGGTTGATTATCGAATGGTTCAGATTTTGGTTTAGCAATAGATACTCCTTAATTATTATTTTTTTAAGTTAAAAAATCAAAATATCTAATCTAAATGAATTTTAAGATTAATCTTTAATACATCAACAGTATAAAATAGATATTTAAAAACTTTTTACTGATATAATAATTGAACTTTTTATAAAAAGAAAATTTCTTTGCTCCCACGTGAATCGATGTCCACGAAAACATTTTGTTTTATGAAAAATATTGAGGGTCCTCTACCGAATTTGCACAAGCCCCTTTCCCTTTCTTGGAAATTGGAAGAGAATCAATCACGTCAAGGCACAGTAATCGAGAAGCCTGGGCTAAGGTGCACCGTAAACACGGGATCAGCCCCATTATTCTTAAAATACAGTCACAAGCCTTCACAAAACGGCGTTTCTTTATCTCTTCACTGAGCACAATAAGTGCGACCACGACTCGCATCTTCTGCCTTCTACTAGCCATGTCGGAAAGTAAGGTATAACCGCACATAAGTTCACGCGCCATTTTCCTCGTAACGTCACCAAACACGACAACAAAATGTTCTAATGTAAAACGATCGGCAATATCTTGTTGGAAAGAGCTTCCACCCATATTTCTGGCAACATATTGCCCCGTCTTGTTCTTTCTAGTGTACAGATAACCGCAAGAAACTGCAACACATTGTTGAAAGATATTGCGGAAACCTATTGCTAGTGTAAAGTCGGCATGAGAATGGTGGTAATGGATGAAAGACACAAAACAACAATGGCAGGACTTCAGGTTGGGAATTTTGAGAATATTTTTTATGCCTTTTGTTGTTGCCTAGTCAGACAGAGCTTAGGGTTGGTGATTCTACCTGGGAATCCTGCATTTGTCATTTCCCAGATGACGTAGTGACTTCAGGCGAGGACGAAGCCCCATTGTCCTGATGTGCTTAATGTCTCCATATCTTCCTTGCCTTCTGAAGCAGATCATCAGCGGGAGTTATTACTCAGGGATTATAAAAATTAATTGACATTTTTTAAAATTATACAAAATATGAATCTCACTTCAAACAAGATTGCTTGATAATTGTGGGACTAATGTAATAGATTCCATTGCTACAGCCATCTTGCAGAACCTCTTGTAAAATAAATCAACATTTAATATTCTCTCAGTGAAATAATTCAAACCAAGTGTTGTATGTCGTCCAAATGCACGAATATAATTGAAAGGGCCTTGGATCTCATTATAAAGTGTAATACTTTTTTTTCCATAGCAAAATCTGCGATGTTTTTGTATTTTAAAAAGATTACATGGAAATATACTCACGTAAACACGGAACTGCACCACAGCACAATTTCCTTTTGGGGCATTCGTCACCTTCCTTACTCCCCCCTTTGATGCGACGTTTTTTGGACGAATGACTCGAGCAGAAGATTAGATTCGCTTGATGAGTGGCTTGGATGGATGTCACTAGTTTTATTTTCACAATGGATGTCACTAGTTTTATTACAGTTGAAATGTTCCCACTGCAAAGCAGGGTATGGGGTCGTCTTTCGATGCCAATTGAAAGAATGATCAGGTACTTTTGAAAAATTAATAAGGAAAGTATATTCTATTTTAGAATTACAAAATTTTGAAAAGAATGTCAGTAATCGTTGAATTGGATTACATAACACACTAGCATTTAAGACATCAACACTTAAAAATTATTACACTCAAAGCACAGTAACAAAAGACACAATCTGAAAAAGAATGAACATACGCATATACCCTTATGTACAAAAATGCACAACACACAAAAGAAAGAACAGATTCGGAAAATAAACCTCTTAAATAATTCCTATACCGTACGTAACAACGCTTGTGTAAATTAAAAATGAACTTCCTCAACTTATTTACAATTACATTAAATTGTATAATCCAGTGAAAAAAAATATTAGTTACAACACGAGTCTAATACCTTTTTCAAAGCAATCTCACAAAGATAATAGTGAATAAGTAACTAGAATGCATTCTTTGATGAAATAAAAATGTAACATCAAGTTAACAATTTCTTTCTCCTGGAAAGAATTCGTTAATCCCTAAGAATTTTGTAGAGTGAAATTTACAATAACTAAAATGTTAAATCATTTGTTTTCAGTTACGACAGTCGTTGAATGAATTACACTTTCAATAGTAGTGACTTAAATCATGTACGCGTAAAGTAACTAGAATTCTATTCACTTTGCATGCAAATGTAGCTTCTAGCTAAATTACGCCAGATACGCTAAAAATAGAAAACGACAATGCAGTTAACAGCAGAACGTTACAACTCACGACACCACTGAATGTATTACATCTACACGCAGTCGTAGGAAATACAGAAGTTACCCGCAACCGTCAGACAGCCGAGTTTCCTGGCAAGGCGCTGATGCCGCCATCTTGTGCTCCGTTGTCTTGGGTAGTAGTGTGGTGGCGTCGTATATTTCGTTTACCAGACCGAAAATTAGTCATCTTGCATCAGTGTCACGTAGGAGAGAAAAGTAGGTAAAAGAGAAAAAAAAGCTGTGGGGAAGGACGTTACTTATTAGTCGCGAATTCGCCCAAAGTTAAAGTGCATGCTATGGTCCACTGTAATACTTCATTTGAAATTACATGGTACACTTCCCATGGAATTTCATGATTGTTTTTGACATGTTAATATAAAAATTCTTTTATTTCATTTGTGTTAAATATTTCCATTCAGTAAATTATAACTTTATTACTTCCAAAGAGCTTTTCAGAAGACGTTATCCGTAGATATCCTCCGCAGTCGGCAATCTTCTAGTACAACCTTTCGCTTCGCAGGTCACAGGCAAAATGGACGACAATTCGTTTCTTCATCGTAATTTGCGAGCTTGTCGAAGAAATTTGTGATTTATCGGTGTGTTGAAGCGAACAATTTCTGAAGCGGTGGAAATTATCTGCGCCATCTAGTGGTCAATGCGAGTACTCTTATCGTAGGTATCTTATGTGGTGTTTTGTGTAAAACTAACGCTTAAATGTACCGCGTAAATGTTGACTGACTAGTATCACAACGTTCATCTGTTCACCTTGCAGAGAATCAATTCCTTTAAGGTGAACAACATTTTTTGTGTCAAAGGAACTGTATCTCTTATTTATGTAATGTAATTGCTGCCATACTAAAAAGTCAGTTATAACTTGACAAAGTCAAATTCAACCAATGCAAACAAAGTTGCTGTGGTAAACCATGTAATAAATTAATTTTGTGTATTTTATATTGAACAGCTAGAGCTGGGAAGTAAGCATCTATACCCAAACTGTGTCCCAATTTACATAAAAATGTTCAAATATGCAGAGATATTTTTAAGAGATGCATCGTGTGGTTAAAAGAAAATTAATTTAAAATTGAGTGTTATTGGCATCTAGAAACACTAGAAATAAGCACAAAAAACTGTATCTTTTCTGCGCATTTTATTTATAATTAAGAGCACAGAAAGTCACAAGAATTTTATTCTGGTTATCATTTGTTATAGAGTGAATCCTATCAGACAATATAACTTTGTGAGTTGAAAATAATCTTTCCACATTACATGATGTGATGGGCGCGAACTTATATTTTGACAAATTATTGCTTAATACATTATGTGGAAGAGGAACATTCTTTCCATCCAAGTTTACCAAGTGTCTGTAAAGTATGAAGTCAAGATTATTTCCAAAAACTTAATTTATTTTCTTCCTAAATTATTCTCCCATGTGCATACATGAGCATCATTATTACACTCTCCTAAACGTACGTATATATGGAGTAATATACGTTGTATAGAGAAAGTTATGTAATGCACGAAAAACGGCGGATTTCCGGCGGAAAAAAAAATCATTGCAGGGTTGTGGTCACGAAAAAGTGCATAAAAACAGTTGCTAAATTAAGAGAGAAAAAATATCTAACACATGGTGTAGCCAGAATCCCTGTTTTGTGGGTCCTTGATGCTGAAAAACCAATTGGAAACAAAACGTCAGTCCGTCCATTGTGAACGCTACTATGGCCTAAACCGTGCGTAGGATTCTTTTTTCCAAATTGAAGAAACCCCTGTCGATCTGGCTTTAGTTGAAGGTTTGAGATTTTGAAAATCATTCTTTAAAATTTGGGCGTAATTTACATGAAGCCCCCTGGACATGTTCAAAATTTTCTCAAAAAACGGCTCCATATTTTTTCTTTAAATTTCTTGTAAGAATAGAGTAAAATACTCTAATAAAGGTGGCATAGGTCCGAATTTTACGGGTAACTCTGAAGTATTGAAAAAGGTTGAATTTTTTCGGCGTCTTCCTACAACTATAAAATTGAAAATAGAGATTTTTTTCTTCAAATGAATGAATTTACTTCAAATGAATCTTGTCCATAAGTAGTTCGTTCATTAAAGTCATGTAATTTTTTTTTTTTTTTTTTGGAAATTTTAGTAGTTTTCGCGCAATAGTGCGTGCAATATTTGCAATTTTAAAAAATAACAAAAAAGATTTTCTAAAAAAAAACGGCTCCAAATATTTGCTTTAAATTTTTGGTAGGGTTAGTGGTAAATGTACACTATACGATGACAAACGCCATGTTACTCTTTTGTTTTTTCAAAAATTACAGAAATGTAATTTTTTTAACTTGTCTCAGATGTATTTCATTTTTCCAGGCGTTTCTTAACACTTGAGCTTCAAAGTATCTCTAATGATGGTTTTTTGAAATTCTCCATAATCGTTGAGTATAATTGAACTGAATTCGCGAATTTTCTGAAATGTTTGAACCAAATTTTCTCAAAAACGATGGAAAAATTTTTCGCCTAAATTCTCCACAATGAAAACTCTCCGATATCCTCAATTCAACTCAATTCTCTCCGATAGTCCAAAAGCTTGATTTTCGCCAAGATATTTGGGCCCCAAAATCAAAATAAAGCTGAAAAATATACGATTTTTTAAATCATAAATAAGATAAAAAGTATATATTGCAGAAAAACGAAATGTAAACCATCGTGTCATTTGAAAAAAAAGTTCTAAATATTTTGTTTTATAACATTTTATCGATATATTGTAAATATTTCCGCAAATGTGATTTTTCTGCATTCGTTCGCCTAGAGAATTCGTCAGTGATTTAGGAATAAAACTTACTATGACAAGAATGTTATTGTTAAACAATGTATTTGTGTTGATACAGTCTGAACACGAGAGCTATTATCAATGGAGTATTGAAAAAAATATTACGTATAAGTGAGTGTGTGTGTGTGTGTGTGTGTGTGTGTGTGTGAGTGCGTGCGTGCGTGTGTGTGTGTGTGTGTGTGTGTGTGTGTGTGTGTGTGTGTGTGAGAGAGAGAGAGAGAGAGAGAGAGAGAGAGAGAGAGAGAGAGAGAGAGAGAGAGAAAGAGAGAAAAAACAAATGTTCTGGAATATTTTAATTTGGTTATGTTGAATGGTGCAGCAACTGTCCAGATTGGACAAGTGTACTGCATTATGGGTCTTATAATGGTTTTATAAAATGTAATTGCACTTGTTAATGAAATTTTGAAATTTGCGTTCAATGTTTCTTTGGGCTGAATTAATCTGATTTTGGCCTGTTGGATTTTAATGTTTATGTGTTTATTCCAATTGAGTCATGTGCCAAGATTTACTCAGCAGTATTTGATTGGTGGTGTCCAGTTAATTGAACTAATTATTTATTTAGCAATGGGTAGGCAGAGAATGGTGGTAATGAAAATATTTTTGCTTTTGATTTGTTTGGGTTTAGTTTTATCTTTCATTTCATTGGCTCATTCATCTATTTTATTTTAATGTTATTGAATTTTTGTTCTATTGTGTGTCAGCGTGCGACTTGATGTGAATTTTGCCGTATCCTCAGCGAACTGTGCAATTGAAGTGTTATGAGTAATGAGCCTTGTGGTAATCTTATATCTGTTGTGCTGAGGGTCGGGGCAATGATTTTCTGTGGTTACCGCGTTAGATTTGTCTGATATAAATTGTCTGTATGAAGCGTTGATGCATGAAGTTGTGATGATGTATGAAGTGTTGATGCATGGAGTGTTGATGTATGAAGTGTTGATGCTGTATGAAGTGTCTGTATGAAGTGCAAGTGTAAGCATTTAGGTGTTCCTATTATTTTGATTTTATGGATAAATACGGGGTTCCAGACTCTGTCAAATGCTTGGTATTCGTCTAGGTGTATTGATATTGTATGTTTCTTTTCTTGGAAGGCTGTATGAATGTGTCCAGTTATCCTTAGTAATTGATGCGCTGTTTAGATGCGATTTCTAAAGACGAATTGGTGATTTGGAATGCCTTCTAAATTTGTTAGATCATCGTTCAGTCTTTTTAAAATTATTTTTTCAACTATTTTTGAAATAGTTGGGAGGAGATTTATTGGTCTATAATTCTCTGTAAAGTTATGATTTGTGTTTGGATTAGAGATCGAAATTATTTGATATTTTGCAAGTTACTTGTAAAATAACCTGTTCGGAATGATGAATTATAAATGTAATTTATGTATGCGATTGTGAGTGTAGGAAGGTATTTAATATTTTGTTGCTAATTAGGTCATATCCTGGTGCTTTTCTTTTAGATAATTTTTACTTTCTCGCCCTGCTTTTACATGTAAGCCAGTTTCTAGGACAAAAACTTAAAAGAGAAATGTTAATTTTTGTTTTTCGCCATCGTGTGTGTGAATTGGTATTAAAAAGTGTGTTCGAACTGAAATTCAGTCAAGTGACTACAAGCCCTGATAGTTCAGTCTTCAAAAACTACCGATATAACTGGAAACGTGTTGATCCTGATAAAATACAGAGCTAAAGATCAAAACTTTAACCTGCATGACTGTTTCAAAAATTGACAAGTTGCTTGGGTTTTACCAATCTGAACTGACAAAATAAATAGTCAGAGATGACTATCGAAAGCTGGTAGAGCTTTATAATTACACTTATTGGCGTAGGTAAAGAGAAAATATAAAATTCGACCTCCAGATTCCATGCATTATGCTCAATGGATGGCGAAAGTGATCTATTCCTTGACAATGTTTTTGTTTAGAGTTCAATTGGAAGTTACGAGCGAGGATAAGATAGCACTGTAAGAAGTCTGCCTGTTCATCGTGACATCCTACGTCAAGCCATGAATACAATGCATTTTGACAGTAAAAACACCTTACTAAGATGTGTGTTTCTTGAAGTCAATGAAGGCTTACGACATGATTGATAAAAGCATCTTGAGGGCAGCTTGACATAAGTTAAGCCAGCATTTATGGTATTTGACTGATAAAGTATCTGTCTTGTCACTATTTGACGATAATGTGGACCAAGAAACCAAAGTAAAAATGGTCGTAAATTTAAACAATGGAAATGTATTAAACCATAGTAAACATTATATCCCAACGCAGGAAGAACTTTGTGGTCCTTTATACGAGAAAAACATGATTTTATTTAGGTAAAAAGCAATATATTGTTTGAACGTCTTAGAATTATTGACGATTTTCTCTACGATGGTCCTACTTTCCGGTCAAATAATTCTTCGTTTGAAAGAGCTAGAAAGGAGGTTTCAATGTTTAGATCAGGGAATGTTTCAGCTGAAAGAGCTGTCAAGTTGAGGCATGGCTTTCATAGTTGAATTACGGTTAATGAGAAACAATCAATTTTTATTACGTTGCGCACAAATTCATGAGATGGTTTATCCTGATGGAAAAAAAAACATTTTTTCTAAATGTTAAATAGATATAATTTGGACATATTCATGCATTATTTATCAAATAAACATCGAGTTCTAGAATCTTTCCTTATTAACTCAGATTAAACGTTCAAGTTTAATGTTTGGCATCATTTCAGCATGAGCTTTCCTTTTCCAATCACAATAAGATTTAGGTTTTTGAGGTCAAACAGAAAAAATACAGTGTGCGTATCTAATTTCGCGAAAAACAATTTCCCCTTATGTTTTGGGACACCCTTTTGTATACAGGGTCCATTATTAAAGTAATGCGCACGATTTTATTGTGACGCAGCTAAATAATTCCTATGTACATCAGTAGAGGGGAGCACATGCACAAAATAAATTTAAGACTGCAGAGAACGGATGTCGGGAAATTCTCTTCCACAAATCGAACGAGATTGGAATAGATTGCCTGCAAAATCCTTTGAACTCTTTCCTCGAAGAGTTCAACAGTTTAGGAAATTAATTTAGGATATTTCTAAGTTTATGAGGTAGTTAACTAAGAATATTAAGTTATGCAGTGAAGTGAGGTGTCGTGTAGTGTAGAGCAAAGAAATTATGAAGGAAATGTATTTAGTGTTATAGTGAATTGAAGGACAGTGCAGTGCGGTCTTCATTGTATAAACACTCAGTGTCGCGTTAGATGATAGATGTTTCTTTTCTTTTTTCATGTAGTTTAATGTTTTAAGAATCACCAGTTTTATTATGTATTCATGTAGTTTATTGTTTCATTACATTATTCATGTAGTTTAATGTTTTTGTTTCATGTAGTTTGGGTGGTCTGCCCTTCCAACGCAGTCAGTGGCCAGTTTACTTTGATTGATTGATTGTTTCGAGTTTCCGGGCGCGTCAACTGCTTTGGTCATTAGTCCCGTTAGTGTAGTGTATGCTTTTTCTCGGGAAATGGCGGTGATCTTCCCCCGCTGGATGGCCAGATCCGGCGCCGACCTACCGTCGGCTAGTGGGGTTTCCCCCTAACCAGGACTCTCCCACCAGCGGGCACCGTCCCAGCCGGGACAACCTCTAACTTCCTGACCGGTCTCCCGGAATATGTGGTAGTGTAGTGCATGTTAGTGTGTGTGTGTGTAAGGGGAGAAGATAGAACAAGAAAGAAGAAGGAAAGATCGCGCGCGGTCCGTGGCCCGTTTGGTAGGGTACTGCTCCGGCATTCACCTGGTGTTGATCGGAGAAACCACGGAAAACTACCGATTAGAGCAGCCGACCGCTAGAATTTTCCTCCAGACAGCGACTGAATTCGACCTAGCTGGAAAGCTAGTGTCGAAAATCCTGCCGCCGTCAGGACTCGCACTTAGGACCTCTCGATCAGAGGCGCTGCAGTGACATCAGTTGATGCACTGAGCTACCGCTCCCGGTCCAGTTTGCTTTGAGCGGTGTGAGCGGAAGTACGTGCCTTCGCATGAAGTGTTTTTTCCGACTTTGCAACACGGCGCGTTGGAGCGTTCGCTTGAACATCGATACGCCATCAAGGTTTGCGTCAAGTTTGGAAAGAAAGCAACCGAAATATTCAAGATGCTTCAAGAGGCCTACAAGGACAATTGCATTTCAAGGTCACAGTCCGGGAGGTGGCACAAGGCGTTCAAGGAGGACCGGGAGGAGGTCGCCGACAAACCCCGTTATAGGCGTCTAAAAACGGCCACAGCCGACCAAAAGGTGGATCGTGTACGCGAAGTTTTGCGTTCCGACCGTTGATTCTGCATCCAGCACATTGCTGACAGCCTACACATGTCCACATTTGCGGTACATGGGATAGTGATCGAGGGTCTGCAAATGAGCAAGGTCTGCGCGAAGCTTGTGTTGACAGAAGATCATAAAGAACTTTTCAGTTCTGCGCTGTCAAGCATTGTTGGATTTGATTAAAAATGAGCCAGACTTTCTTAACACCGAAGCAACACCTCGGTGATTCCCCATGTACAGGGTATCCCTTGCAGTTGACTTTTTTTCTCGACTAAAGAAAGCTGAAAGGAAAGCACAGAGATCGTGGAAAACATCCAAAAGCATCTTACGACGTTCCTGAGAGACACTGCCGACGAGAACTTTCAGGCTGCCTTCAGGCGTGGCAGACACGTCTCCGCAAGTGTACTGATGCCGGGGAAGATTATTTTGAAGAATTTTATGCATTTGTACAGGTACGTTCAATAAATCTATTTTTTCCTAGGAAATGCGCATTACTTTTATAATGGACTTTTATAATGTTTAAACTTTATTTTATTCAGAACGTGCATAGTAGAAATTTTCAACACTTGAAAATATTTTTAAAACGGTTTGCAGTGTCGGTGCCACCACATTCTGCTGGTAAGAAGTAATTCGGAACGAAGCTTGAAGTTCTGTACAGAAGACAGGGCTTTCGCATAGCCACACCTCTACGTAGGCTACAATTCAGTTTTTGATAAAGTTAAAACATTTAATGTGTTGCCTCCACGTTGCGTCTAATAATTACCTTCGCTTGTGTATCCTAAACATCTTTGTGGACACCCAATGTTTCTACATACACGCTGTTACTTGTTTTACACGCTTTTACTCGTTTTACACCGTTTACTCGTCCAAAAAATACTATTTAAAGCGTTTCGGTCTTATTAAAAACCTTTTTTGAAAAATAACGTTAGACAACGCAGAAATTTACACCAATAAGATGTCTTAACCGTTGATGCGACTTAAAATAAATTAAATAAAAAAAAAGATGTCTTAAGCATTTCACCAGATTAAACCGTACAGAGTATTCCATCCCATTATCATACCAATTTATTCTATTCCTTTACATTCCCTTATTAACCCGATATCCATCCATTGCCATTCCGTGCGTAAACTCCCTAAAACACGATGAACAGAATTGATCTTAACAACGAAAACACTCCAATTCACTGCAAATTATATAAACATGCATGAAAATACCTTTCAAACTCCTAACTCCCGACAGCGACCACCGAAAAGATTCCGACATTTCAACTGTCTCCCGAAATACAACTAACTTAATCACACCCACGACGATTTCACATCACGACCAAGTCGCCTCTGTACTGACGGACGCGGAAAACACCAGTGTCGACCACAAAGGGAAAATTAGTAGATATTTAAGGGAGCATTTATTTGCATTGTAATCGAATCTATTTATAGTAATTACTATTTTATACTTTAATTTCAATTTTTATAATCATGTTCGATTACTTTTTTACAGTTATTTCTATTAGAAATTAGTTTCCCTTTGAACATGGTGTGAACGTCATAACACTAAATCTTAAACTCGCGTAATTATTAACAGTAATGGAACAGTTCACTTATTTTTATCATTTGTAAGCTTATTTGTATTTTTAAAAAAACTGTTCATTCTGAACTTGGAATCTCTAAACCCGTCGCCAAATACCCACAATAACGGGTAACGGCTCAATTGTCTACCGTGCCGACAAAACTACACGATATTGTTCTTCGTGATGAAACATTTGTCGTAATTCCTAAATATGAATAGACGAGTACATTGTCATATTTTAAAGACATGACTTTCAAGCGCTTAAAGAATGTTTTAGTGACGTTAAAATCTTCTAGGTATACTGTGGACTTGGTCCGTACATTAACGCTTAACATACTAAAATTGGAACGATACAGAGAAGATTAGCATGGCCCCTGCCCAAGGATTGACACGCAAAATCGTGAAGCGTTCCACATTTTTTTTATTTTTAAGTGAGTTTCTATTTTGTTAGCAGTACAGAAAAATAAAATCTGTTCATTCGTTTACCGTTAAAAATAAGTTTTCTATAATTTGGTAACGAAAATATCTGGTTTTTGAAATGTTAATCTCTCGCTTTTAAGTTTATTATTATTATTATTATTATTATTATTATTATTATTATTATTATTATTATTATTATATTATTACTATTATTTTTCATCTTTCAACTATTAATAGTTAAATTGTTGGTAAGGGATTCTGAAACTCAAGGAAGCGTGCGCAGATGATTTTCTCCCCCATACGTCACATACAGATTTTGACTGTTTTTGACTAAATAAATAAACCCGGAAGTAGTCGTTACTTCGCGGCCTAGTAAAATGCCTCTACACCAGTGGCAGTCGGCAGGTAGCGAATTAGGAGGGGGCGGCATGGTCGTCCGAACTGTCACTTACATTTTACCTCTTCAAAATATTTCTTGAACGAGGAAAACTTTGGAATGTAGACTACAACCGATTTGCACGTATCTGGATTTAAATCCTTGTCTAAGACAACTTTTACATTGATAAGGGAGAAGGCAATGTGCTCACGGGAAAACAACAGACTAGAAAAATATTCCCAGCAAAAAAATCAGTAACTTATGAAATTCTATGAAAGGAACCGTAATCTTAGTTCAGTTAATAGCCGCGGACTCTGCCAAACAAAAGCCAATAGTAGCACGCTGACCCACCCAACTCCCAGTACTCTCACTCGTCCGGGCAGTTAAGAAGATACTGTCGGTGTCATCCGATTGTCAACAAAAACTGTCCTCGTCGGCCTGGTGGCCGCGGTCGCTGAGGCAGTAGTGTTGTAGTGATCTCGGACCGAAGGGTCGCAGGTTCGAGTCCCGCCTCGGGCATGGATGTATTTGTGTTCGTCCTTTCACCTCTTATCATCATTTCCTTTCATCTTCATTATTACTATAACGTTAACTCTAATAGTGGTCGCTAATGACTTAGATGTTGATGCGACCTTAAATAACAAAAACAACGCTGTCCTCGATAGCACCTGCACGGCATTCGTGTACTGGCATCTCATTCGTGTAACGAGGTAATTCGGTTCGACTGAGGGCACTGGTATCGATCGATTGTCTGATTTAGTGTTCATGGGCGTGTCAACTGCCATGATCAGTAAGTCTAGTGTACGAGTATCACGTAAGGTGGCGGAATTCTTCCCCTGCTCGATGGCGAGATTCGGCGCCGGCGTACATGTTGGCTTGCGGGTTTTTCCCATCCAGGTATTTTCCACCAGCGGGACACCTCCCCAGCAGGGACCAGCTGTAAGCTTCTGACTGGTGTGTAAATGAGAGGATAGGACAAGGAAGAGGTAGGAAAGCTCGCACGCGGTACGTGGCCCGTTCAGGGTACTGCTCCGGCATTCGCCTGATATTGATCGGAGAAACCACAAGAATTACCGATCAGAGCAGCCGGCCGCTGGAATTCTCCTCCAGACAACGGCGGAATTCGACATAGCTGAAAAGCTAGGGTCGAACTCCTGCCCCCGTCGGGATTCAAACCTTAAAAGCTCCCGGTCAGACCCAATTCAGTGACATCAGTCTTGAGCCACTTCAGAGGACATCTCGTTGAACAACGCAGGTGAAATATCCCTGCGGCAGCTAATGATTGTGGTGAGGTACACCTTTTGTTTTCCTAGGGCTTTTATCCAGCCGACAGCCGGTTGCCCTTTACGTCCCGAAGGGACGCATATTGGACCATACACTAGACAAACACTTGCGGGCTCCTCTGATCTGGGGTCAGCAGAACGCGAGGCCCTCCGCGACAACACGCAGCAATATATATCACGCAGCAGAACGATCTGCTTTGTATATCACGCAGCAGAAACAGTGTTTGGTGATATCGAGTGTCTACTTCTGGGCACTAAATTACGAGGGCTCGTTCTTCACGCTACGTCGTGTTTCAAGAGTTCATCAAGCCTCCTCAGTGACTATGGGACCTCTCAGTGCAGAGCAGTATAACAACATAGTGTTGGATACAATTTACCACTCATTAGTGTTCACTATGCCAGTGTATTTTGTCTTTCCTTTTTGGTGACACAAGAGTGAACAGATTTAATTTTATTCAAAAAATGTATTAATAGTGTATGTCCATTGAATTGCCCCCACGGACAGTTCACTGGTCAGCGACGCAACCCCCAGTTCTATTCCGATCGGAGCAGAAGATAAGAGTGCGTTTTCCTTGCAATCTCCCATTACCTGTTGCTATGTGACGATGAGAAAGCTCACCTCTCAGGTTGAGAAGACCAGAATATGGCGTAAGGGTGTCTATGTGCTAACCACATGTATCCCTTTATTCATGGCCGCAAGGCCGGGACGCCGCAGGGTGGCCTTGGCCCCGTCAGAGGCAATGGCTTCCACTACAGACAGTCGATTCAATTACCATGATTCTCATTCTTTTCCGAGCTTGATAGGTCCAGCCTTCCACTGAGCTTCGTAGAGCTTTAGGCGAGGTTTACCATTAATTTCATTATACGGTTCATTTTACGGTCTGGACATTTAGTGTGTCCTTTGCGAAAAATATTCATGTTTACGCCATACCGAACAACTTGTAACCATTTTCAATATTTTTATGCATGTCAATTTCTTCTTGGCCCATCTCAGTTTTTCAGGAGCCAGCAGAATTTCATTACTTTGCCATTAACATTTTCTCCAACTCACTTTAAGTAAGTCAGAAAAGGTGAACGATTTAAAAAAATACTGCTTCACGCAGACTGTTCATGGCCATTTCATACAAGTTTTTGTTTTTAATATTTTATTGATTTTGTTGGTTATATATAGGTCAGCTTTAGTCTGAACTTTACATATGTTTGATAGGCTTACATACTATCATACAAGTAAGCAGCAGCCGCAGAGAAAGTAATTTGAATACATGTGTGAACTTCGCAGTAAAGTATTTCAATTCTTAACCTCTCATGCGTGTACGACGGCATATGCCGTTCATGCTTTTGAATGCGTCGCCAGGGTTACTCGATAAATTTCGTCAAGTGATCGCTAGCTAGCAGTTCAATGTAGTATCTTAGCTACTTGTATTTCGATTTTCACGTATTTCACATCAGATGAGTTTTTATGAACGATCGTTGTTTAAGATACGAACAATCAATCTAAGGCAATACCTCGGATTCCATATGAAGGTAATTTTGAAAGTAAAATGTCATGATCAATGACGTCAAAAGCTATTGAGAGATCTAAAAATAATCCAATAGGTGCTTCGTTTTGGTCCAATGATGAGGCGACATCTTTAAGAAAAGAAAATATGGCTGTTTCCGTAGATTTTGATTTTCTAAATCCATGTTGGTAATCTGAAAGCGCGTCGTGTTTACTGAAAAAGGTTTCCATTCGTGCGTAAAAATGTCTATAATATTTTTGAAAAAACTGACAGAAGAGAAACTGGCCAATAATTTTGAATTTAATTTTTGTTGCCTTTTGTGGAGAGCGTCTTAATTTTAGCTGTTTTGAAAATATCTGGAAACGTTCCTGTACATAAGGATGCATTAAATATGTAAGTTAACGGGTGTATAATGGCAGGCGTACATGTATTTATCAATGAATTCGGAAATTCATCACAACTAGCCGAATATTTACCTTTCAGTTTACTGATTATTTTGAGAATTTCGTAGGAAGAAGTTTCGGAAACGAACATCGTGTCTAAAATTTTGGTGGAAATGTCTGGTATTGAATTTAGTGCCGGAAATCTCGAGATATAAATCTAGCGTGTTTCCTTTATTCTAAATAAAACGTCTATTGTTGTGAATAAGAATATAAGTAATTGCATAATTGCATTGTTGTAGTTGTGTTGTAAGTAGTTGTATAGAAGTCATTGTATTGAATAAGAATAGAAGTATTGTTATGTAAATAAAACTCTATTGTAGTGATGAAATAATTAGGAATGTCTGTTGGAAGAAATACCAAATGTATCTTCCGACGCAGTTGCCAAACATCGTGCAAGTGGGACAAAAAAAGAAGATAAAAGGAACGGAAACAATTGGGAGATTCTAGATGACCCAGAATATGGAATAGGACAGCACTGAGTGATTGAGTACACGCTAAATTTACCAACACTTTGAAGTCAATTTACTCAAACTCTTGTTTTTTTCCTTTTAGGAACACTTATCTCCGGGAAAAATTGTAGTACATGCTTACGTTTTTTGCAGCACTAACTACAATGTTTGTAAAGTCATAATCAGCAACAAAACTACCTAAACGGTTAGCCATTTAAATGTAAAGAAAGTGTAATTTTTTCATAGTTTAATGAAAATTCCTGTTCAGAAACGAATGATTGTAAGTCAGATTTTTGAGCTGATTTGCATTAACGATGATTTAAATGTAAAATATTAAAATTATCAACCCTATAAATAAAATCGTTTTTGACATATGTGTACCTAAAAGCCATAAAATTAACAGAAGCAAGATAGGGATGTCCTTCTATCATTAAACTCAATTCCTCCCGTCATCGCAGCGGGTATCGCATATTTGTAGCAACAACGAAAAAACGCATCAATCTGTGGGGCCTTAAATAACCTTTTCTTAGGCGCCCACTAAAAAGTGGAAAATAACCCGAGAGTTATTTCATCATTTTTATACGTTTTTTTCGTTCGTAAAGGAAAATACGTATGTATGACTTATTTATTCATTCCACCCATACATATCCAAACTTGAGGAAAAGCAGCGGGGGCTTCTTCTCTTAAACCCTAAGTATGTGAAGTATTTAGTATTTATTTAGTAAAAAAAAAGCAGTAAAACCTGTATGTGACGTATGGGGGAGAAGATCTGCGCACATTTTCTTGAATTCCAGAATTCCTTCCTAACATTTTGACTATAAATAGTTGAAAGATGATAAAGGTTTTAAACAATTGATGATAATAATAATAATAATAATAAGAAGAAGAAGAAAAACTTCAATAACAACATCAACAACAACAATAATAATATAATAATAATAATAATAATAATAATAATAATAATAATAATAATAATAATAATAATAATAATAATAATAATAATAATATTTTTTAAAGCACAAGATTAGCAACATTTGAAAAACTAGACATTTTCGTTCCATAGTAATAGAAAACTTATTTGCAACGGTAAACGTACTGCAGATCTGATTTTTCTGCATTGCTAACAAAACAGTAACTCACCCTCAGCTCTACTGCCACTACAAGCAAACGGAGAGCTCAACAACACGTGCGCATAGTGAAGCTACTTTTATGTCCAGAAGCAAATCGAGGGGCCATTCAGCGTTTGCTCAATGGATTAGGGAAACTGGACAAAAACCTGATTGAGTTAAGTTCCTGAAACCAAATATGCAATTGCAATTTAAATTTCCAATAGTTAATTTCAGAAACCACACACATCCAGTATTTTATTCAGAACTTTAAAGAACTTATGTATTTACGAAGAACCCGAATGATTGTTTTTAGGAGTCCCAGCAAGATATATTTTTTCTACGTGTTATACGATTGCTCAATAAGCAATTTTCATGAATAAAAAAAGAACAACAGTAATTAAAAAATTAAAGACCAAGAGAAACTGCAAGAATTATGCATACAACGGAAGTAAAATAGTGATAAGAGAGGCGAGTTTTATGACATAAAGAAAATGTTCAAGAATTTATAACCGACTAGCCAAATAGCCGGTGTTGCCCGAAGTTTTGTTTCATATTCAATCCTTGTGAAATAGGAAACATATTCAAATTTTAATAAAATTACTATAATTTTCTTTCATTTTATTTTACAGTACATTCCTATTGAATTAAACATTTTTATCTTATGCACTGCTGCTGACCTCTAGCAAAACTATTAGGAATACCAGTTACGTTGCACCACTTCTGGCCTCTGGTGGAATATATTACGAACCAATATGCTCATAGCGACAGGCAAAAAATAATGATCGTGTTGCATCTACCAACACATTTAAATTATTTATTTTCCGCATTTGTGATGTATTATTCTTTTCCAAACTTTGCAAGGTCAGATTTTTTGCTGATGACGTGGATGACCTTAAGTCAGATATTATTACATTGTACATCAAAACTATGGCGTAAGTATAATCTTACACCATGATTAAAACTAAAGGGGGCGTAGATACTCTTGATTCATGCATATTCATGTAGGAGAAACACAAAGAGATAGTCCTTCGCATTTGTCACGAATTTGAGCAATGTGTCTGCAATTGCGGGTTGGTCACGTGAACCAGTTTGTGATTGGAACAACTCGGATTGGAAACCGAAGTCTGTAAAAAGTAAAACATTTTTAGTAGAGCTGACTGAATCTTTGGTAGAGAAACAAATCAGAAGACGAATAATAGATTTACATCACCATATATTGATGGCCATGGACATACAAGTTCGGCATGTATTCCCATCACTTCCCATTCATTCAAGCACAAAAATAAAGAAAATATGTTATTTGTGCGATCCTGGAAAAGGAAGAATGCGGCACCAAACGCGTGACTTGCGTGAAAATAATGTGTGTGAGGAACATTGGGTCAGTCAACAAAAATGTCTTCAATGTAGTAAAAAAAAACTTTTAATTTTTGAAATATTGTATACCCAGAACTCTTAAATATTGGAAGTAAGTTTATGTAGAGAAGATTGTAGATTTTTTTAAATCTATTTTTTTAAGTTTCTTAGATCATTCCTCTACAATAAAAAAAACAGAAAAATATATTGTAGGAAGGCATAAATTTAAAAAAAAAACTATCATCATCGAAATTATCAAAATCTATTTTTAAACATATTGTAGATATTGTTGTTATCCATGAGCTCAGTGGACTCACCTTACGCTTTTCAGGGTTAAACCAGATGGCGCGAGTATCAATTATTGCGTCTTACAGGTAGATGGTAAATCTGCACATGACAATATAGGACCAAATGGCTTGTTTCCAAAATCTGCTGCCTAAATCAAAAATTTGGATGAGTGAATCATGTAGTGAATACTTGACGTATATTTTAACTACATTAAAAATAATATTTAATACAAATAATATTATTTGTAACATTGCTCTATTTTTTATGAACTCATTATTTTTAGTAAAAGTCTTAATTCATATATTCAATTCACAATAAGTTTTAATTCTATTCTTACAATTTTTTTTCATTATTTATATTTTCTAATAAATAATACTAGAAAAACTATGAAAATTAATAAAACAAAATCCAATTTTAAGAAAATAAATAAGAAACTATTAAATTACTGTTGAGCTGTCGACTGCAAATTGTATGATAAAATGTTGGTATTTTTGGAAACTGTAGACAATACACAGGGCTAAAATTTGTATTTACTCCTTTTTATGATCTGCGACAGAGCATGAGATATTCTTCCAAGCACAGATATTTTAAGTCGGGCGCGCTGAACTTCACTGTACCAGCGGGATGATTTCCAGTCCCTTTACATTTTAGGTGCCGTTTGAAGTGTAAATTGTGGAACACTTTTAGGCGCGAAGTAGCAATCACAATGAATATTTACGGAAATTAACTTAGATACATTCTAATTCAATGCTTTTAGTGCAAAGTGCATTCGCAGTATGCGTGATGATCACCATTGACATGTATGATAATCGTACCTGTATATCGAGGTTTCGGTGTTGAAAAGAAATGGAAGAGGAATTTTCTTCTCAAAATTGCCTTTCTAGGAGACTTCATAATATTTTACGGAACAAGAATATTAGAAAGCAAGCCAAGAGACAAAAACACGAAACAATGGTTGAGTTGTGTTACGTATGGATCTGAAATTTGGGTTAAAAGGTATTCAATAAACTGTCGGTTAAATGGTAAGGAAATTAAGTTTTGGAGACGATGTCAGTATTCCCTGTTTGATAGAATTCTTAAAGAAAATAATAGATCGATAATGCAGAGAGACAAGTGATCGAAAATATAGAATTTAAACAACTTCAAAGGTATGGCCATCTAATGAAAATGCATGCTGACTAAATAACAAACATAGTATTTGAGTGAATTCCTTTTGCAAGAAGAAATCGGGGAAGGCCGAGGAAATCTTTGAAGACTGTCATAAATTCCATAATGAAGAACAAGATGCCTGGCAGAATAAAAAGGAGTGGCGTGTAGAGTGTGAGATACGGTCATTAGAACTGTATAAAAGCTCACGTAATAATAATAATAATAATAATAATAATAATAATAATAATAATGCATGTACGTGGCGTTAATGCGTCGGTAGTACGACTTCGCCGGCCAGCTATCGGTGTCCCCCATGTCTGGGCCTAGTTAAATTCCCATGCTTGGGATAAGAGCGACATGAGCCGAACATAACGTATTCTCTTCACCGTAACTAGCATGATCCTCCTGCTTGAGACTCTTTTCGTCACACAGCTTCAGAAACTAGGACGATTTTAAAGGAAAGCTACAACTCTATTTTTACCTCGACCGGGAATCGAACCCGGAACCATAGCACAGGAAGCTAGTACGTTGCCCATGAGCCAATGCCGTTGTCCGTTCTAGAGGCCAATAATAATAATAATAATAATAATAATAATAATAATAATAATAATAATAATAATAATAATAATAATAATAATAATAATAGCTCTATCAAAGACGCAAACCAATATATTGACATCCTGTATTTTCCAACTTCATAAACCTTCCAGGATAACTCACCACATTACCCAAGATACGCTTGATTTTATAAAAAATGTGCCTGGTCCGCCGGTTCTTTCTAGTCCTCGCCGTTAGCACGAGATCGACTCCGTGCCGTTCAACCAGAATTCGAGGCTTTGGTGAAGGAAACAATCGCACGTCGCTCAGACAGCTCATGACCGCCGCCTCTTTACATCTAATACTATGTTTGTCCGTATTTTATGTGCTGTCATTCATGTGCTTGCGTTCATTCCGTTGCGATAAAACTTTTTTCAAATTATTACTTGCACTTACGCGAAGAATGTACAATGAAAATGTGCGTAGGTCTGTCGCACAGACGCGCGTTGAAAATGATTTTATTCATTTATGTTGACTCAAGCGCCCCTGAACAGAATCTCTACGCAACCCGTCGCGCCCTCAAGTATTAAGTGCGTCTTGCCTGCACATTCTCCCCCTGCGATTGTGAAATATCGGCCGGAATTATTATTTGAATGTTGTCTCGGATAAGTAAATCAAATTCCTTCTCTAAGACAGTCGCACAATTAAGGCCCGGAAGTTCAAGAATTTATTTTACCTAAAATAGGCATGCAAAAAGGCATTTATTGTACCTAAAGTAGGGGTGCAAAGCCATGAAGACAATAAAAACTCATATTTGAAAGAAAATATTGTAAAAAATTAATAATTAAAAGTATACACATTTTAGATCAAACTCTAAAATTTACATTAGCACTTAACGTGTAAGAAAACGATATTTTCTTAGAAATCTTGATTTCATTCCACATGAACAAGCAGTATGAATTTCTTTTCCTCGCGACTCTGTCTCTCATAAATGCTATTGGGAACCCCCCTTTGAAGCGTTAAATGCCATCAGTGAAAACTGAATAATATTTTTCGTTCTTTGCACTTGTGTAATCAACAGTACCGAAAAGGATATATCACATACTGAGAGCTGTCCTCAAAAGGGATCGGGAGCCATACTCAAAAGTAGGTTTGGATTCTTCGTGAAGAAACAAAGCCTGTCAATTAAAAAATCAGAAATCTTGACTGCTTTCATCTTTCTTTTTTCATTTAGATTTTTATCACAGCCTCCGCTTCCACAGAAAGACAAAACATGAGCGCGCATTGGTGTTGTTCAGTTTTGCAGGTATATACTCAACTTGATGGCAATCGGTGCCAGGAGAGAAAAAATCAAAAGAGACAAAATGCTAAAATAGAAAAAAAAGGGAAAATGAAAATCTACTAAAACAACTCCAAAAGTACAATTAAGCGATTCCTACTGTTAAATGTCATAAAATAGTAACATTAACGAAAAGGCATTTTGCCAAACTTCCGGGCTCTCCTCATAATGAATGCGTGCTCAAAACTTGAGGGAGAAAGTTTTAACAATAGGATACTTGAAACCCAATCCGGACATAGAACAAACCCGTAATCGCGAGAAAATCTTTCATCTATTAAAACGTTTGCACAGTCTAGCGTAAAACGTGATTAACAATCACGTGACAAGGAGCTTGTTTAGTGTAATACATTCCAATAGCAAAGCATTGCCTGGGACCACTAGTCAACTTTTATTTGGCGTCCTCGTAAAGCTAAAAAATGCTGAATTCTCGAACTATCTCACACCACTACCCCGTGAAGCATATTGATAATGCGAACACATACGGACGCAAGTACTTCTCTTGATTCAATCAAGGACTACACACAAATACCTATCCATCAAGACGACATTAAAACTGCTATCATAACTTATTTTAGATTATTTGAATTACCTTTCCTGAGTTTTGTCCTAGACAACGTTGGTCAAATGTTTCAACATTTCATAGGTAACGTATTGCAAAACTTACCTTTTGTTTTGCATATATTGATAATTTTATTTTTTCCAGCTCTTTTAAGGAACACGTCAAACGTTTCGAGCAAGTTTTTCAGCACTTAAATCATGGTATTCTCCTCAATGTAGAAACCTGTTCCATAGCTAAATATGAAATCCATTTTTTAGGTTACATCTTGTCTTGCGGAAAAAGTACAATCCAAAAAAGCTAAACCTGATTATCACAAAATACTTACGTCGTTTTCTTGGTAAATTTAATTTTCATCAAAGAAATACGCCCAAAGCTCCGCCAACTTCAAGCATAAGTTTTGATTGCTTTTTAACATTTTTACGAAACACGACAATCAAGTGAACCGAACCTTAACGACGCTTTTATCTCTGCAAAGAAGCTTCTTTTTGTCGCATCTTCGTCGAAGCAACTCGTCTTCGTCTAAACCCTTGTTGGACATTGAGCTCCAGGAATCATCGTTAAGATTTTTTTGTGAAGTCGCAAAAGTCGTGTGAAGTGAATGAAAAAAAAAAGTGAAGTCGTCTTTAGATGCAAGAATGTCAAATAGCTAACGCGAAATTCATAAATTCATTGATTTTTTTCCAAGGGATATTGGCAGATATCATTAACGAGAGAAACGAAAAAGAAGCAGCTTTTATAACTCCAGACGGGAATTATCTTACAAACACATGCCTTTTGGATACTACTAATGATTTTATCGGTTAATGCGTAAGATTTCCAATGGTTATGGTGAGTTACGATGATCATCGCATCTTGGTGAAGCATATAATTAACTTAAAAACATTAAATATTCTTAACGAAAATGCCAAAAATGCTCATTTATTTCTGCATTCAGAATTCATCTTGTATGTGGTTTAGGGTAGGGATTCCAGAATTAAGAAAACGTGCACAGAACACACTTCCCAGCAAGGGGGATACTAGTGCAGATTTGTTATGAGCTGAGTGCGATGTGCGTTTGTTTGCTAACGTCATTCCCACCAATTGTTGTAATCATACTGTCAACCTAAGCGGAAGAAATATAAAACAGGAATATATAGGACCCGTACCCGCCCATACCCCATATTCACACACACTTTGTTCCCGCCACATTGCAATGCCAAATTACTTTCAAAGACAAGTTTTCTCACTTCGCTCGCCCGTATCCAAGTCAAGGCCAGACTCGGGCCTTCGGCCCCCGCGTTCACTATAAACAACCTTGTGTCTATCCACCGCATAATTACCAATTCACTTTTATAGTTCACTACCCTGCATCACGTCACTGCAGGTGACAGACAAATGAACATCGCACAGCGCATAACCTAGTCTCCGCTTGTATACCCGCAGGAAGTCACACACAATTTTAACTGTTGTATAAATAAATAAATATTTAAAAAAATAACTGATGACAGACGCAGATGTGGGCACGTAGGCTGGGACGTCGTACTCTCATGTGAAACGAAGCAGGTCAGTTGTTCCAGCTTTTGTCAGTTGTTCCAGTGATGTCAGAGTGGTGCCGAATCTTTCATAGTGAAACATCTCAGTATAAAATTATTTGGGATTGGTGAAAAGCGCATCTTACTGTACATCAACACATTTTTGAAAAAAAAGAACTAATTTTCCTATTGTCCAAATCGCTGAACTGACTTCAAAATTTATCTGAATACATGTTTCCAGTATATTGAAATTGAGAAAAGAGGTCGAACAGGAAATCGTCAAACTCGAAAGAAAACAAGAAAGAAGAAACCAGTAGCGGAAACATTTGATGCATCAGTTGCGAGTGTTGTGCGCTCCAAAGCGTTTTCCTACTTTTTCCGAAACGAATCACCAACATTCGTCAAAGAATTACACGCAGTGTAAAGATCCTGAACTACCAAATTTAGGACAAATAGTTTTTATGATCTAATTGAACTAATAGCGTTCTCAAGGGGTTAAAACATCCTTCTAGTAAGGTCAGGCATTTAATTGAGACCCACAGAGGTAGTGAAAAAGGATTTGTGAGAGGAACGCTGTCGGGTTTTGAAGCGATAAAAGTACTGAATACCATAAAGAAATGACTGGTGATACTTTTATTAATTGGTTTGTTTGCATCCTTTCATAATTAAAATAATTAATTAAATTTTCATAATTAAAATAATTAATTAAACGTCGTCATTGTTTTAGATAATGCCCCTTACTATCGTGTAAAACTATTGCAGCGGCCGAACAAATAGTGACTTAAAACAGATATAGCTCAATGGTTGTCAGAAAAATAACATTTTCGGGAGACATTGCTATTTAAATTCTGCGCCTTAACTTCTTAACCAAGCTCCGTGAAGTCATTACGGTTAACTTAACGTAAAAAGTAATTAAGGTACCACTCAGTTGTGACTATCTTCTGTGTCTCCAAAACTACTACTTCTTCCACAATTCCACTCGATTTGAAAAATACAGTTATCATTTCATTCTATACAGATTGAGATTTTCTGACAGAGACGGGTGTCTCGTCTTCAAAAATCCAAACTTCGTTTTGAGACTTGATCGGCACATCAGTGTAGTACAGTCAAGTGTCGTCACATGTCACGATGTTACATACCGAGATAGACCCTTAGACAACGATTTTAGCATCTCCCGGCACCAAGTAACACGTCGTGTCATCTGCTTTTCAGTCAGTGTGTGCGGCACCAACAGACAATAAAGTTTTTTCGCTCGCAAATGATCATGCAAAATCGAACGAAATTCTAGTGCAATTAGACCTAAGATACCCTCTATTTGCTTGTAGGCCAGTCCCTGTCAAGCATTTTCCTCACAGCAACAATGTTTTCCCCCGTCACTGATGTTCGTGGCCTGCCCACTCTCTCAGGCTCCTCCAAAGAGCAATTTACCCTTTCTAATTCTAGGTACCACCTGAATATTGTCATACAATGTGAAAAAATATCAGTGAGTGCAAAAGTCGTCTCTGAGAAGCACTGGTGTACGTTTAAACCACGTCAAAGTTATACCATAAAACTGCCGGAAACTCTGTTCGAGACCACAGCCAATGCCACAGCAAGCACTTCAAGCTGTCACTGTCACCGAACAACGGAGCCCACAGACGTGGCCCAGCAGCTACTGTGCGAGTATGAACATACCTCAGCATCCTGCAACAAGCAGCCTTCTGCGACTCACGGTTGCGTCACCTTCCAAACCTTTCCTGGCACCCTTTGTAAATAAGTCATATTGATGCGATTTGAATATTAATATTTGTTCGTGTGTGTGTGTGTGTGTGTGTGTCCCTTTGTATTGTCGTAGATCCACTAACAATGGGAAGTGTTCCCGAAGGCTGACCTAGGGTACTAAATGATTTAAAATATATTAAAACTTTGAAATGTGGAACTTCGTAATTCATATTAATTCAAGATACATTTGATCAATATTTTGGTATTTTATACAATGAAAAAATCTTTCTGGTTCTAATCAATCAAATAGTAATTTCTCCTCCAAAGGAACGTGAGTGCATAATTTGTCTAAAAATGAAATGTGAAATATTAAATCGCACGTCGTTCTTAACCCAACAAAAATGTTTTGGTTAAACGTCATTTCCTAGCAGGTTCTCACAACCAAAGAAGTTACATAAAAAATTAAAATTGGCCAATTTCATAGAATTTTAAAAATTTTAAATTAAACATAATGAAAATAGAAAATATATTCGCAATTTTGAATTTGAAAGAAATTATATACAAGCCTATCTTTGAAATACTATCATAAAATAAATATTATATCAGTATTTCAAAAGAAATGATAGCATGGTCTGTAGAATCATAGAAAACGAAAATTCGAAAGCAAAAATTACGTTTGGTACTTCTTTGGCGTTTGGTATTTCTCAGAGGTATTCTTAATACAATCATTAATTTTCTTTTTATCCATGCTTATTAAATGATTAGCAAAATCATCGTCTCATGTGAGAAAACATCAATGAAGCATTTAAGATACACTTTCCAGCTCCGAATATATCTTCACATTTAGCAATCGCATTCCGAAAGTGTGAATTTGGCATGAAACAAAATTTTAATTTGAACGTTTGAATTTGATTAATTGATAATGTCCTGAAATAGTTACTCATTGTAATATACGTCTACAGTTGTTAGGAAAAGGAATTCATTTATTAACGGAGTCGAGTTACGGTAGCAAAGCAAGCTCCCATATGATGTCTAACAAAAAGTGTGATATATTTCGGACACAACATTAGTATCAAGAATCTGATTATTTATCCGCTAATTATTTTTGTTTCGACTTTCCCAGCTAATATAAATATAGAATCACAATCACAGCAACACGTAACGAATGAATGGAAAACTAGATTGCCTAATAAAACAACTCGCAGAAGTCCCGTGTTGACAATAGTCACCACGGTCAAAATTAAAAGTTAATTATCTTTATAGTCTCTTCAAAGTATACGCACTTTGGTTATAAAATGTAGGTTGGCAATACAGCTATGTGCACTTACCAGCCTTAAGATTATATCGTTCACTTTGCTTGTAACAAGTTTCGGCGTTATCAACTAATGTTCGCTTGAGTTGTGTCCTAAACACGGCTGCACCACTCTCCGTTTGCACAAAAAAAGAACATGCTTTCGAATTCCGTTTTTTTTTGAGATCTGAATGTGTATCAAAAGTCGATATCTTTAGAAGACTTTCATAACAATGTGATTGCAGTGGTTTTTCCTTCGCTAAGAGTTTACCAGTGGTTTGAACCATTCAAAAGTAGTTCCACAAGCGTGCAGAATGAGCAAACAGCAAGATGCCAGCCTCATCCACTTCTTATCCCAATACTGGGCCAATACTAGAGTACACAACGAGTGTACGATGAGTGTATTGATGAAATGGCAAATCATACGCACGTTATTCAGATTTTGCATGTGAGAAAGCCGATATGGATTGTCGAAAGACATTCTATTGTTGCAAGACAACTCGCATATACTTACCCAAGTGGCCCCTACTGCCCAAGCCTTTCAAAATGTCGTCTCTAGCCGTTAAGCAGAATTGTTTAACCACGCACCGTGAAGTGGGACGGAGGTTAAGTAACTGGAAACACTGCGTTTTCCTGGATGGGTGACGGTCTGGGAACCACGGAGATTCCGAGCCTGAGGCTCAAGGGATAAAGGGACTGACTTCGACTGACTAGATTAAAGGACGATTAATCACAGTTCCGTTCGATGCCATTAAAGGATTTATAGAATGTTGTTACGAAAAATGTAAGAACTTAAAATATCGATTTTGCTGTGTCAGATCATTCGGCCGTCGGCCGGGAGAGCTCGCTAGAGGCGCACCGGAGACGTTCGTCATGTCCGTACGGTCACAGGGTAAAAGTTCTTAAGGGCCGTATTTATAAACATCTGCCAGGGGCCTGCCAGGCCTAGCAGGCTGCCAGATTAGTCAATTAGTCAAGAAATGTCAATAATAGCATAATAGCAAATAATATCATCGAAAGGTCAAATAAAATACATCGTAACAAAATAAACTGCCAAAAATTAACATATATTAGTGAGAAAAAAATCAAAACCAGTTAATGCTTTAAAGAAATAATTGAAAAGATTTCCAGGCTGGTCAAAACGGGTCAATTATTTTAATGGTTCAATTTCTGGTATTTTTTTTAAAGTACTACGAAGTAACTAACGGCGCCTAGCCCCTAACTGAAGATGTAAAAGGCACTTACAGACTGGGGCGTGACGAGACAAAAAAAAAAAAAAATCTGGACGATAAATCCACATATGCTCAATACCCAAGAAGGGCTAGGTGACTTGTTGCGGGGACACAACAAATTTAAAAAAGAAGCCAGACTCACGACACACCTAAATGGGCGTTTTATTCATTTCTCTTTGCAACCAGGAATAATAAATTTCTAGAGATACCCGCATAAACGTTTCAACCGAGAATTCTTCCAAGTTTCATTTCAACGATCATGTCTGTAATCATATGATTATAGTTAATAATTTAAATAATTAATAATTTAAAAAAGAAGCCAGACTGACGACACACCTCCTAAATGGGCATTTTATTCGTTTCTCTTTGCAACCAGGAATAATAAATTTCTAGAGATACCCGCATAAACGTTTCAACCGAGAATTCTTCCAAGTTTCAGTCCAACGATCATGTCTGTAATCATATGATTATAATCCTCTGACAAAAAATGCACTATGTGGTAATTTGTATTTCGTACAAAGGCATCGCCCACTTCAATTAATGGCAGGTTACTAGCAATTGTAACATCCAGGCGTTACAAGGCCGTACAAGAAGTAATATTAGAAATAACAAAGATATCATTGCATTTGATTTCTGTTAACACGTCTTCGTCCAGACCAACCTCAAGTGACTTCCCAATTGTCGATTTGAAGTCAGCATCAATCTGAAACATCCTCTGCATAAAGATACTAAGGAAAAAAATCTTACTTCTTATTGAAACTTCCTTTAGTATTTACAGTTGATAAAAGTATATTTTGTTGCTTCAAAGAACGAACATTAATTCATCGCAAGATTCCGACAAATAGCACTTCCCAATCTAAATATGGGATTTCAGAATATAGCATTGTTTGCGTCAAAACATTCCTTAAATAATAAATTTTCATTTCCCAGCGAGGCAACCTGATACACTCAAAATGAACAATTTATCTCCAGACATTATTTCTTTACGAATTCTGAATGATATAGATGAAATTGGGCAAGCTTGCGTTCGCGAATTATTCCGACAGTGGTATGATGATGAAGATTTTAGATAGTATCTAAGGTTGGGCGAGTAAATTTATCTTAACATATATCCGCTTTAGGAGTGGTCAATTACGTTTGTTAAAATGCATTATAATGTGCGCAAAGAAAAACAAAGATGTACAATCATGTTTAACTAGCAGAAAAAATAGTCATCTACCGTCTGTCTTCCTCTTGAACTTTGGTCTCTGGTCCATTATCTACTATTCCGATATGATCAGGAACTCAACAAATAAAAATACAATTATGCAGCCTTAAAAGTTGCATTATGTGGTGTATATTTTTAAGACGTCACAAATGCATTGCAATCGCTGCAAACGACAACTTCATGCAATGACGCAGCTTGTGTGTATCCCTCAATAGCACATACTTCTCTGCAGTGTCACACCAGCTGAATAGATGGTAAGGAATTAAAGCATTTTATTTCCTAAAAGTGCATCAGAAATGTAATAAGTTGTTAATTTCGGGAGGTTGAACCATCTGAGGTTTACGACAATCTGAAAATTTGCCAATTTTGAAGAGCTTTCAAAGAAATTGGCAGTTTAAAGACAAGCTTTTGGACTAGAGAGTAGAAACGGATATCAGGGGGATATGGTATATAATTTTTTTGACTTTCTCACATTGGTAATATTTACATTAGAGGAGATTTCTTCACATTGTTGTATTTATGAGTATATGTGCTTTAGACAATGTCAGATAAAGTTTCTCGAAAACTCAACAGTTTTCTGTTAAGATGAGCTCGAAATTCCGCATTTTCAGAAACGCTCAAACGCCATTTTCCTAAAAATGGCTGTAAGTTTTTCTTCAAATTTTCCAACGGATAGTGCTAACTGCACTGTTTAATAGGATGTACAGTTCATTGTAGTGTGTTCTTTTATTTTTTCAGAAATTACACATTTTTTTGAAATGTCACTTCTGCCGTTAATTTGTTCATTTCCATCACTTTGTATACATTATTGCATTTGTGAGTGAAAGTGTATCAAAAGACTTTAAATGAAGTTTTCGAAAACTCAATAGATCCCCGTGAAGAAGAGCTTCAAATTTCGCATTTACAGTAATGCTTAATCGGCATTTTCTTAAAAATAGCTTCAAATTTTTCGATGAAAATTTCCATTTAGGAGGAGGTTTTACTCTTCTTTGATACTCTTTAAGTAATATTTCGGTTCTGCTATTCGAAAACCGAAAAGTTGAGAAAATATCAGAAAAATGTACCTTGTGACGATAAACGGTAGCTGGCAAGAGGATGGGACAAGACCATAAAGCCAGTCCACTCCAAGGAAATTAGAAAAAATTGCTACGAGAAAGTCTGTGCTATTCTGTAGCACCACGAGTTATCTATTTTCTCCACCTCCAAGATCTAACCTCTATGACTATGTTGATCCCTTAACAAATGTAATAAGGACATGATAAGATTTTGCCGACAATTGCAGTTTCTGCAAAAAGGAGTTAATGACCTGCAACAAAACGATCTGGGTGATTGTGTAAGTGATGAATCCTACAGAAATAGATGAAGCTGAATTTTGAGATGAGAACTTGAAACAATGTATCGTTCCACTCACGCAAACTATGAAGGGCGAGCTACAATTACCTTTGAAAAACACGTATAGTATTGGAAGAATATCGACGAATAGCAGTTCTTTCACGGGTAATCGTGTAACTGATCTATACCGTTCACAGCAATGGCAATCGGCCGGTTTTTAGGACTGTAATTATTGTACCACCATTTCACTGATATTCAATGTACTTTTGCCTCTCAAGCATCGAGGAAACAGATTTCTGACGGCATGGAAAGTAGGAGTTTCCGAACTTCGCAAGCTGACATATACGGACAGTATGATGTAGAAACAGACTTCCAATGAATGAACCCAGCAGGTGCTTAATCCAACTATAATAATAAAAAATTCTTTAATTATTAGTTTTACAAATGAGCTAAAATATCTTTATTCAAATAGTTCATTGGCCGTTAATTGTACTAACACTCAGCAATTTGTTCCACTCAATAAACTAATTTTAGGAGAGAGAATAATCAGGAGTATCCGTGAAACAAAATTATGAACCCTCTTGAAGAGAAAGCATTTCTTACCATAAAACCAAATCTGCACTTAATTTCGCAATTCAAAACAGTTTTATGCTTCTCGGAAGCAAAAATCTCTGGTTTGTAATCTTGCCAAACATGCTCGTTTGATTTGGATTTGATTTATGTCAAAGAACAGTAAAAACTGTGTGTGATCTATAGGGAAGAACTACAACCTGCTCACGTCTCTTGAAGATTCAGAACCTTTTTCCCACCCTTGGTATCTTTATTCCTAAATTATTCGTAGTAAAAGAGAAAGGAAGGGATCCTGGATCTCAAGAACACGTGAGCAGATTATATTATGTTTTTGATGACAGATGATGTAAATAAAATATATTAATTTTATAATAAACGTATGTAAAATATGCCTAAGCCTAGTGGCCTTAGTAAGTAAATATAATGTGAAAGGAACCGAGAAATACCCTTATTCAATGAAACAATTGTCCCATCTTATAAAAGAACTAAGAGCAAACAATGCTCATGGCAACAAATTCGATTCAACGCAAAAGTAAATGAAAGCGTTAAATACGTAGATGTTCTTGACAGCTTCTATCCGAGCTGGTTCACACCATCAATGAAGAAATAAAATAAATTATCTAGAAAAATCATTCACCATATTGAATGCAAATAGCACTGTGAAGTGTGCCATGACAATTTGATTGAGATATACAGTGAGATAATGAACAGTGAAACGTACATTTTAGTGAGGTAATGAACATCGTTTACAAATGTCGTGACGAACATTTTGTAAACGGAGAGAATCATTTATAGTTAATGGATTTGAAAACGTACTCTTAATTATCATTAAAGTATTTTGTGATGAGAATAAATATCAACAGAGTCAAAATGTATCATGGGCGTCAAGAAAGCAAAGACCCGATGAGAAAATTGCTGTGTAAATGTTAGGAAGTTGAAGAGATGAACCGGCGCATTAGATGAACAAAAAATTAGTTTGATTTGAATGTGTGTTATAATTCGTACGCGAAATAGTAGTTGAACATCTCGATAGACGGCTACTCTTCAATCGATTTGGGCACAAATAATACTAAATAACGTGCACATTTTGTCACAATGTTAACAGGACGTACCACTTGCTACATATTAATTTATTGCTTATTTTGTATATATCGTATTTGTTTGTATCATAAAAGCAAATATATTCATTTAGAGGTAACAATGAACCAGGGTTCTTCACTTGTTTGTTGAAGCTCCAAAAATTGTGTGTGAAATAAATCCTCTACGTTGAAATGTAAGCCTACGTACTACTCAAACGTTATCTACAATAACTACGAATACTTTAGATAACAATTCGTCGATAACGATTCCCGTCGAATCTCATGTGAAATTTGTTCCAACAAAACGAGTTCGGCTGCTTCACAAGGGCTAGTCCAACCCCTGTGAAGTGTCCTAAACCCTACCCCTATCCTCATTCCTTCCTAATTCTGGCCGCTGGGTAGTGACGCAGGAGCGCGCGGTAAGAGGCGCGTACGCGGAGATGCTACCTGGCGGACATCTTGACAACCGACTGCGACGAGACGCGACAGACAAGCGCTGTTGCTAATGGGAGGATTACTCCGAGAAGCGCAAAGCGCTCAACACCCCCCAAAGGGGCTTGGAGACGCGTTGCAAAGTAGATGCAACAAGTAAGTCCACTCACTCAATCATTGGAAATATATAGATAGATTTATTAAAGTTCGCTTTGAGCTAATGCTCGGTAGTAAACATTATTACTACTCGCGCACCTTTTCTTGAGCGATGACCTTGCTTCCCCCTCCATGGAGCCATAAACAGCTGAAGGCAAAAGATCGCAGCGAGCACTGATGACAACATTCCCAGCATTAAACTTCGTTGGAGCGAAACATAAGCTAGTAGCTTTCATAGTAAAGAACGTCTGTTCAGGTTTATTATCAGTATCTGAAGAAATGGCTGAGGCAGGTTCAGGTCCTTCAAGGGAGGCACCTAAAGCTCCCGAAAAAGTTAGGAGGACGTATCGTAACGGCGAACGCAAAATTATAGAAAAAGTTGTGAAGTCTTGTGAAGTGGAAAAGGAGGACAAGGTTTTGTTGCATCCTATCATTCATGCTGTAGATCAGGCTTCTGCGTATACTGGTGCTAGTATTTCCACTATACGTAGAATAAAGATGCAAAGAGCCAAAGACCCCTCAGAATCCCCAGAAACGCCCGGTAAAAAGGTAATATTCAAGTAAACCCATTTATCATTCTGTAATTATATTTTTTAATTAGCAAAATTAGCAAAGATCTACACAAGCCGACCACTTAAATACATTTTAATTCATCTAGTGTCCCTGCTGTTGCCTACCCTGAGCGATGACCTGGCCGCAAACGTAGCAGGTTTGACTTTCATCTACCAAAGGTTGGCATTACTGAAAATACTCTAGTGGCTTATTTTTTTTATTTTACGTTAAAAAACAGTTAAAACTGCGTATGACGTGCTATGGGGAAAAGTGAATTGTATCATTCGGGCTGTCTTTGTAACTAATACCCCCACTCCGCCCGCATTTCGTCAATCTATCGTTCAAGAAAAGTTGCGCGAAAGGTACAACTAGATATACGACAATTACAAAACTATTACGAATATTTACAAATATAATTACAATTAGAATTAGAGATTGATTTTGAGTTATCTGTAAGTTTATTTATAGCTTTTCTAACACTTCACTCCACTTCACTGTATAAGGGACATGACCATATTATTAATAATAATAACCATTATAATAATATAACTAATAATAACAATAACTTAAAAGTTACACCAAAACCAGTAACAGTGTTAATAATTATGATAATAATAATAATATTAATAATAATGATAAAAGTCCCAGTATTATTAATGATGACCTACATAGAATTAAGTATATTTTTAAATTTCACTACATTAGAAGGAAGAGTCTCTAGTGCTTTTGCAGGTAGTTTGTTTCAATCTACTTTAGTACGATTCACAAAGGAGAACTTGCCAATGTAAATACAATTCACAAAGGAGATAGCCAATGAAAGGCATCATGACTACTTGCAAAATCAATGTCAGATCGACAAAACCAACAATATCTATACTAACAACCGCATTTAAAGAGTTAGTCACAAGGAGAAAAATCTAAGTGTGTAACATTGTGACCATCAAACACAAAATCAGGTTATACAACCCGGGAAACCAATATGAAAGTATTGATCAATTTTACTGAACTGTATTACCATCACACGAAATATGGCGCCAATCACCGTAAATGTAAGCAACAATTTTAGCAACAATGGCACTTATGTTTAGTAACAGAATAAATATCAACGGAGAACGAGTTAAAATTAACACGCTTACAGCAGAAAAAAACCGATACGAAACTAGAGCCACTAAGTTAAAACGTTACTGAGCCATCACTAAGCACATTCGCACGGCATATGATGAAAAGCCATGGATGAGTTTTGCGTAGCCTATCCGAATTCAGCCAATGAGCTTCTTGCACCTGTTTGCGTCACAATATTAACGGGAATTTAAATGCAGCTCGATAACAAAATCACCCTGTTACATTTCATTGAAAGAGATATACGAAGCATTAAAAAAAAAATTGCATCTTATATGTCAACTACACCTTCATCTTGTTATTTTTTTTGGTAATCGTTGAAAATTGTCACTTTGTGCCCCCTTTCAAAAGGTTTCTCAACACTTTTCGGTTGCGATGCACCATGGCGGGCAGCATATGGCCTGGCTTTCCGAAGTGCCCGTTCTGTGGTCAAAAGGTTCGTGAAGTATGTGGTGCTGAGCAGAACGAGCAAAAATCGGTGAGCGGAACCAGCTCATCCATGTCTTTTCATCATGGACCAGCCGAAAAATTTGGCACTTGTGAATTTTAAAAGAACTGCTAAAACCTGTTTTAGTAATGAACAATCAATACCTAACCAGAAATCGTTTTCAATTTGACAAAATATAATATACTAGCTGGACCCATGTGAAAACTCCGCACATTGTAAATAATTATTTTAAAAGTAAAATTTATTTTCTAGTGCTTAAACTTTGCTCAGTCGGCCTCTAAGCTGTGCATTACAGCATTACAGGTCCAGTATGGTGACTCAGTAACCGTTCTAATAACGCTAAACGTTGAGATTAAAATTGGAGGTAATATCAAAAAATCCCTTCAAATTTATCGTGATTTATTTATTTTACGTCAAAACAGTTAAAAACTGTGTGACGTGCTATGGGGAGAAGTGAATTCTGTGCACGTTTTCAAAATTCTCCGATCCTATTCCTTAGCCATATACTAATTTAATTTTAAATACAGAAGAAATGAGAAATTTTTGCTAGGATTGTGAACAAAAGTATTCGCTCCAATGTAATAAAATCTATTTTCAAGGGTAAATCAGCAATTAATTTGGTTTCTTATCCCTCATTATGTCCTTTGTCAAGGAATAATACTTCCTGCAAGGACATCATGGGGAATTCGAATAGCTATATTTCCCACTGAATTCTAGAAGAAGTGCACGGATAATGAAGTTACATTTATGCCCAGAAGAAAAAAGAAGGGGCCATTTCAGCGTTTGCTCAAAGGATCAGGGAAACTGGACGAAAAACATGATCGAGATGGGGGTCATTGACCCGGAAGCTGCAGTACAATACTTGCTACCGGTTGTTTATAATTATACTGTCCAAAAGGTAAATAATACATTAAATATCAGTGTTAAAATTAATGTTACTTTCCTTGTTATGCTCAGTATAGTCTCTAATTGTATAGAAACAGTTATGCAGCAGAAACGATTTCACTTGGGATTTAAACTTTTCTATTGAATTTAATCGTTTAATGTCATCTGGCAAAGTGTTGTAAAATAATGTACATGCATTTTATGTGATTTTTTGTAATGAGTTGTTGATATTGTCACTTGATGAATATGATTACTACGTCGAGTGTTTTAGTTATAGACATGGGCGTTTTCTGATAATATATCCCCTCCCTGAAGCAAGTCATTTTTGACAAAAACTACTGATCCACAAAATCAAGAGACAAGGTAATGGTGAAATTCCTAGATTAATAAAGACAGGCTTACAAGAATCACGTGGGTGGAATTTGGTTATTATTTGTACATTTTTTTGTATTCTAAAAGTCTGGGAGCTATAAGATCTATTTCCCCAGAATAGTATGCCATATCTCAGGTGGGAATGAACATTCGCGAAATATACACAACGAGCAGTATGAAGGCTGACTTAATTTGAAAGAATTCTGAACGCGTAGCATAATGAACTTAATTTTGTGTTCAATTCATTTAAATGAACGTTCCATTTGAGGTTTGACTGCATTGACAGACCTAAAAGTTTTGTATTCTTAACATCAGTCAATGGTACGCCGTTCATTTTTCAATGCAGTACAGAATTGTTTATTGGAAATGGAAAAATACATTAAAACCGTTTTCTTTTCATTTACTATTAATTTGTTATTTCGAAACCAATTTCAAGCATCAGATATTGTACTATTTACGGTTACTTTATTGCAAAGAATGATTGAATCATCCGAAAAGAGAAGTGTTCTTCCGTTTCGATTCGTCGAGGGCATATCGTGTACGTAGGATATAGGACCTAAAATCGATCCCTGAGGGGCTCCACGTGCAATTGGTAGTCAGAAAGGTGTGTACATAATGTTCCATTATTCCAGTAAGGTATTTCTACTCTCTGAGATCATTTTTTTAAAAATTTGTTGTGTGCTTAATCTTATCACATTATTTATCGACGCAACGCGTCTCTTCGCCCCTTGTCGACCGTTGAGCGCGGAGTAATCCTCCATTAACGTAGTAACGCAATCCTACATTTTACGTGTCTGGTCTCGTCTGTCGGTTGTCAAGAGGACCGGCAGGTAGAATCTCCGCGTACGCGCCTCCTACTACGCGCTCCTGCGTCACTACCCAGCGGCCAGAAATGGGAAGGAATTAGGAAAGAGGTAGGGTTTAGGACACTTCACAGGGGTTGGACTAGCCCTTGTGAAGCAACCAAACTCGTTTTATTAGAACAAATTTCACATGAGATTCGACGGGAATGGAACCCGGACCTCAGTGGTGAAAGGCTAGCAACTTTGCTATGAGCCACGAGCGAGATGTAAACACAAAACGAGATCGTTGTTTGAGATGCGAACGTAACCAATATTGGGCAATGCCACGGGTTCCATATGAAGGTAATTTCGAAAGTAGAATGTTATGATCAATGACGTCAGGTTTAGAAAAATCTCAAAATAAACCAATAGGTGCTTCGTTTTGATCCAATGATGAGGCGACATCTCTAAGGAAAGAGAATATGGCTGTTTCCGTAGATTTTGATTTCCTAAATCCATGTTGGCAATCTGAAAGTGCATCGTCTTTACTGAGATAGTTTTCCATTCGTACGTAAAAAAGTTCTCTAATATTTTTGAAAAAACTGACAGAAGAGAAATAGGCCGATAATTTTGAATTTCATTTTTGTTGCCTTTTTTGAAAAGCGGCTTAATCTTAGCTCTTTTAAAAAATCTGGAAAAGTTAAGGTGCATATGGATGCATAAAATATGTGAGTTAACGGGTGTATAATGACAGGCGGACATGTCTTTAACAAACAATCCGGAACTTCATCTAAACCGGCTGAATATTTATGTTTTGGTTTACCTATTCTTTTTAGAATCTCATAGGAAGTTTCGGAAACGGACATTGGGTCTAAAAGTTTTTGGGAAATGTCTGACATTGAATTTTGTAGCTGAAGACTCTTAGTGATATCGGCAGCAATTCTCGAAAAGTATTGGTTAAAGAGACGAGTCACTGTTACCGGGTCGGTCACATTTCTATCGTTACATTTTAAAACAACATTGTCTACAAGGTTTCTAGTTGATTTGGTTGTATTTTTTATTATATTCTACATTGCTTTTGTTTTGTTATTTGAGTTCAAAATATCCTGAAGATGTTTTCTATCTTCAATTTAACTCCTTTTCAAATCCGCATCCAAAATAATTTAATCTCCAAAAATATGCATTAACGTTTAAAAAGATCTCATTTTTAGATTGCAGCGTATGAATCTTAATTTTTGGGTCCTGTGCCCACCCAACCCGTATCATTTGCCCATAATCCCCACCTATCCTACGTACGTCCCCCATCTTCCTTTACTTCCCCACCATTCTCCCTCAAACTCTCACCTATTCCCACTAAACGCATGTCCCTTCAGGCCACGAAGCCTGGTTTTAAGGGTATAGGACACAGTTTTTGAATTAGGTGCAATAGTAGTGAGTTGCATTACTCTGTTTCCTAAGCCATTGTCTGTTCCCATCTATTTTCTTCGAAAATTCGTTCGGAGCAGGTCTGAGGAATAATTCCTTAATCAATAGGACCACAATTATAGAGTTTTGTTTCGATGTTTTCTAGTAAATAGCTAAAAACTGCCATATGCCCTTAGAGTATTTTACAAAGGGAAAACTGCTTCATTAGCCTCCCCGGCTGCAGTTCAAAAATAAAATGTCAAATTTTTGTTGAGATTTCTCCTTACTAATTTTTAATTTGAACAAGTCCAAGTTCGGTACTTTTAATAAATAACGTAAATTTCTTAACTTTAAAAAATTAGAAATTATTTATTGATGTAATTTTTGTGTTAGGGTCAGATTAATCAAACTTTTGCCTGTTTGGTGTTCCCAGGCCTGGGTTCTAAATTTTGATTAATTACAGGGTTGCCATTTGTTTTCCTTTTTAACATTTTCCTCCTGTTCTCCCTCCTTTTTAACATTTACATGGAATGTCCTTCCTCTTTTTCTGTTCAATTAAAAATATTCTGGCATAATTTTAAAGTACTGTTATTAATTAAAGGGACTTCGTTTTTTGAATATCTACATTTTTACTTAAATAATGGCCTGCATAAGAGATCATTAGACTTTTTGTGATATAAAATTTATTTATGTTTATTCTTTGATGGATAACGAAGGGCGGGAACGGGGGCGAATTTATCCAGGCGGAAGCGTTCATTTTTTAATGCGGCGAAGACTAATATGATTTTCAGACTATTAATGGTTTTGAATTGTTGAATACATTATCTATACATTGTGAACTATAAAAATGTAAAATGTCCTCCCCTAGGAAAAAGAATTTCTGGTAACCTGGGTCTTTATCCAGGCCTCGAGGTGCGGAAGACATGTAACGAGTTTGACATATTCCCATCGCCGCACCAAACTTACTTGGCCTGTCTGAGCTTTTTCTGTCATCATTCAGCAATAGAAACTGATGATTGTATTAGAAATCTATAGTTTCATAATTGCCCTTGCCGGAAATTAAACGTGGGATTGCCTCACAGAAAGCAAGCTCGCTATTCACGCGCCACCCGCGGGGCAAAATATGTTATATTTTTTAATGTAATTTTCAGACTACCTATGATGGGGTCAAGCCGTCCTCGAAACGTAATGTCCATGTTTACTTAAATATCATAAATATACGAATGAAGTCCCAGCTGGTGTTACAATTTCCCGCCAACTATTCTTCCCAGTGAGATAATGTGTTTATGAACAATCAGATAGGCCCTTTGTATTAAAATTTCGTGACTCAGAAGAGGACCAGATAAATATTACCGTAAAATAAATTTAAACATCAGTCAAAAAACTAAGTGAATTTCATGATCTCTACATCAACTCATTAACAACATTAATATAATTCTTTCACATATTAAACGTTTGAATGGCCGCTGCAAATTGACGAACATTAGTTGTTGGAATCATCAACAATCATTAGCAATAAAAGCGCATGCGTTATTTACACTGAAGGTGTCAAGCTATCTTGACACAACGTAAACGATTATTTGGACGATAATTCAGTAAGAAGCTGCATCAACTTCAGTTGACGAAAGCACAGAAATCAACGAAATAAAGGATTAAACACTGGAGGAAAAAACGAAAGCTGATACTCCGAATACGTACATAATTTAACGGAAATCTCATTTGGAGTATCCACATTATTCCAAAAGCAACGGTCTTCTTAGATGAGGCTTGAAAATGTTTCTCTATTTACTTCAAATTATAACATTTCTTTAGACGAATAACAATAATTATTTCGGGAACGATAGACAAAAATTAAGGTCTCCATCAACTCCTGAACTTACTACAGTATTGGAGAAATACACTGACCTTATCACTGCAATTATTATCGATGCTGTGTACATAACTCCTAATGCTGATGAAATAGATGAGAAAAATATAGAAATAAATCTGGAGGAAAATGAAGTACAAGAAGAAAACGTGATCGACATTGCATTTTTCAACTCATGGAAAATATATAGTATTTCAATTGAAGAAAAGATGTCACTTGGCAATGACCCAAGACAAGACCAGAGGTGTGGTGGTGATTCCGATGTGCCTGTTTCATTCCGGAGCTCTTCACGTCGTGGTTGTTACAGGTGTTATTTGCATTCTGCATGCAACCGTCGCCACCCAAGACGGGGATTGAGGAACAATTTTGATCCGAAAATAATAGTTTTAAAAGATAAGGTGGAAAAGAAAAAGAAAGAAAGTTAGATAGAGACGAGGAAAAGAAAACAGAAAAGAAAAATATACGCCTATTCCGCTTACAAACAGAAAACGGAACAGGCTGCTCATACTGTTCAAGCTGAATTCTTCAACTTCAGCATGGACCCAACAGACGACCTTACTTCACACATTGCAAAGTTTGAAGGACTCGTGTTACGGTTACCGCAGCTGAGAGTCAAGCCAAATGTATCATAGCTCATGGCGAAGCTGTTGGACACGCTACTGGTCGATTACGAAAGCCTGCGGCAGGCCTGGTGGGCTAGATAGGTCGACCAGAAGACTTAAGCCAATCTGGTGAGCATTTTGATGTCGGAAGTCAGGCGGCGTCAACAGCGAGTTGCCAAGCGCGAGGAATTGGTGGCGCTTGTGGCGAGTAGGGACAAAATCGACGAGAAAGGTAAACAAAAAGCATCCAGGAATCCAGATAAGGGTACAGAGAAGAATCCGTCATTTCGATGTTTCAATTGCGGAATCGTCGGTCACACGAGTCGAATCTGTCGCAAGCCGAGGCGGAACGTACACGCGTAACTCTAAGGTGTCCAGGGACTGCAGCAAGGATCATTAGACAACAGGGTTCATCAGCGAGGTTCTGAACTCGGAACTGAACAATGAAGTGTGGATCGTCGACTCTGGTGCGATTAATCATCAGACGTTCCCTCGTGAATGATATTCGCCGCACGAAAAGTTCACGTCGCCGGTGAAGATCCACATCGGAGACAAGTCAGTCATGAGTGCTGAAGGATGCGGAGCAATACCTTTTGAAGCAGAGGTCAATGGTGTGTGGTTGCCATGTCATATGGAAAACGTATTGTATGCACCTGGTGCTCGGAGGAATTTGTTCTTTGTTACATCTACTCTAGAGAAAGGCTTGTCGTTGAACTCATCAAAGTCCTACTGCGAGTTTACAAAAGACAGTGTCGTCAAAGCACAAGGCATCAGATATTGTTCAGGATGGCAATACGTGTGCAGGTACCTGCGGCGGTACGGGACAAGGAAGCCAACGTAGCAGTGAAGGAGTCATTCCAACTGTGGCACGAGAGGCTTGGGCACCAGAATAAGCGTCATGTTCTGAATATTCTGCAGCTTAATGAGATCGTGGTTAGCAAGAGCGACGAGTTGTTGCGGATGTTGCAAGCCAATTTTAAAATCACGGTGGCACCAGCTGGACACTTTCTGAGCATCCGGATCAGTCGTCAGAAAAATGGTTCAGTCGTTATAGATCAAGGCTCTTACGCAGAATCCGTACTTCTTCGCTTTGGCATGGCTGACGCAAACAAAGCTTCTACACCAATCGCATCTTATCTGGACAAGGAGGAGGCAGATGCAGATTCTATAACAGTACCATACCGCGAGACTGTTGGATGCCTGATTTACTTGGTTGTAGCTACCAGGCCAGATCTTACATTTGCTATCAATTACGTTTCCCAGAGTCTCTAGAGTCCTAGTGAGAAACACTGGATCATTGTGAAACGCATGAGGTACCTGAAAAGCACGACTCACCTGGACATCAAGTACAGCACAACCGAAGACCACGAAGAACTTACTGGCCTACAGTGATGCGGATTTCGCGAATGACCCAGAGACAAGACAATCTGTGAGCGGACTACTCTTCAAGTACGCGGGAGGAGCCATCACCTAGGCCAGCAGAACGTCTCACTTTCTACTATGGAGGCAGAGTATGTTGCCGCTAGCGAGGTGGCAGTAAGACCTAGTATGGTAGAGTCTCTGAAAGTTTTTGCACTGCGGCGCTCTGTTTGTTTGTAGTTCTCAATTTTATCACTGTAGTTGCCAATGTATTTTATTGTCTGTTTTGTCACTGTCAAGTCACGTCGTGGAATTTCCACTGTAAAGATTCCAAGTGCTCAGTCCGTTGGAGTCCCGTTTCAACATTTCTGTCGCGTGAAAGTGTGTCAGCTTTAGTGCAGTCTCCTTAATGGTGTCAATGGGGTAGTTGGGGGTAGTCCTTTGATCACCAGTTTGCCTCGTATTTCGTCAGTGGCACGGTTGTAGTGATAAGCAATGTGTTTAAAAAAAGTTGCTCTTCAGTCAGTGGTTCTAATGGTGTCCAGTCTCTAATTTTGTTGGAAGCCACCACAGCCTTTGGTGAAATGATCAGTTTCGTGAGAGTACATTTTGCAGTCATTTGCCCATTACAGTGAGCCAGTAAGTCTTCAGTAATTTTTGTTGGGCAGAAGATGGACGCCAGGTCAATTTTAAATTGTCCTATCTTCGGTCTTACTGTCCGGGTGTTGATTGGTACGTGTACTTTGTTAGTAGTTGTATCAGTCTGGTCAGAAGAGTTGACATTACTAATCGAAGGTTTGTTGACGGGAATGAAGGCCGCAAGGGGGTTGAAAAAATTTTTACATGACACTGATTGAGCTGGGGTAGAGGGCTGTTTCCTAAAAGATTCCTTATAAGGTCTAAATTCATGAAGATTACCAGCAGTGTGGTAACAGTCTTGTGTAGGTGAGGGTGCATGTTCACGCTTACTTCTGTCATTGCCGGTTCCAGCTAGGATGCCGTGCAGGTTTGGATCTGAATCATGTTCGGGAGAGGTGTCGCAAATCGTGGAATCCATGTCAAAATCATGACCACGATGCACAAATTCTTACCAATATAAGAAATGCGAACACTGACACAATAAATAATACACGTATTACTAGATCGAGTGAAAGTTTCCGGGCTGGTAGGCCGTGGTCCAGTTGGCATTGAAGAGCCAAACGTTTCGTCCACGTCTGCGGTGGACATCTTCAGTGGCGGCCCCACGTCGTCGGGGTAGTCTCCGGGTCGGCGGCTAGCTAGCGACTGACGCCGCGTTTTTTTAATTCTCCCCCCGTCAATAACCTTGGCGAGGCGGGAATTTATTCAGTCTTAGGGATACATAAGCTCCAGCTGTTACGCTTATGGAGCGAAGATGAGGGCTTTTGTCTTAAACAAACTAACTTAAATCTAACTTAAAACTAAGACATGGCCACTTTGGGCAGCGAGTTTTAAAAATAAAGTTTATTAAATAAATTTTCAAATTGAAGTTCTTAGTATGTAGTTCTTATTGTTCGTGTATTTTCTTGTTTTTAGTTTTTTGCATTTACACACTCATTCATACTTAACGATTACATACATTGACGTCGCGTTCTGCGTGGCGGCGGTTTTATAGTCGGCGTGAGGGGTGCGCTGCGGTGGAGATTTCGCGCGCTAGCTTGTGATTGGTCGATGGTTCGCGGGTTGGCTCCTGGTTGGCTGTCGATTGTTTTGTGGCTGGTTTGAGAAACTGTCCTAATATGGTTTTGTTTTGGTGTTGCGGAGTACGGGATACCAGATAGAATTGAGTTTGAGACCTTCTTTCCTGTTGAAGTTATTGGGATGTTTGAAAATCTCAATAGCTTCCCGTTGTAACCTGGCGTGGTAGTGGTTGGTGGTAGATAATATTTCGGTGTCTTCAAACAGGATGTCGTGTTCTCTTCCCGAGACGGCATGCTCAGCCACAGCAGATTTGTCTGGTGGTATCAAGATTAATGGTAATTAACCCTACTGTCCCAAAGTTGCGCAACATATTGTTCTACTTTGACTATTAGTTTAAAAAATTCGTTTTTTCTTCTTTCTAGTATATTTGAATAAATAAATAGTATTATTTAAAAATATTAATTGAATGCTTGGTTCTTAATGGGTTGAATGGAAACATATTCATTGATGCGAAAAAAGAAAATATGAGATATATTTGGCAAAAAAAGAATTGAAAGCCATGTTAGAGGACTTCCGTACAGAAAAGAATGCAGAAGAACGCAAAGGAGTTCTGTTCATGTTTCGTCTTAAAAAATACCTGAACTTGCTAGGAGACATTAGTATATGATGGAACTGTCGAGACATCACTGTAGTAGAGGGACTGTTGTCAATTGTTTACTTTTAAAATAGATACTTCGGGTGTAGAAATGAATACTGGATGGAGTAAAGTGACCTCGATTCATTATCAGCGACGTAGGCAAATAAACTTTAACACTGTAAATGAATGCACTAGGAATTTCAAAGAAAATAACACAAAAGATTATTGTGTTGGATTTTCGATATAAAAATTCATGAAAGTCCTTGGTGAAAACAGGAATAAATTTTTCCAGGCTTAACTTTTCAACGGTCAATAGTGCATAAGCGCATTGAAGAATATTTTTTTCTTAGAAAATTTACGTTCGAACATCTTGTTTTCTTTGCTAATAATTTTCTACTAACATATTTTATTATTTTACTTTCGTTTGTATTACGCCCTTATGAGGTTTATCTGAGAAAAATTGCTCGGTTTTCATTCGAATTTTTACGTAAATTTTCGTAAATTCTTTCTTAATTAATTCTTAATTCTTGCTTAAATTAATTTATTTTATTCGTAAATTCAAACTCTCATAATTCCTAAATATATTCATCTAAAAAGAAACTCTTTTACGTCTAATGATATTATTTATTCTTCTTTTGATTAATGTAAACAAATAATAATAATAATAATAATAATAATAATAATAATAATAATAATAATAATAATAATAATAATGAGGTGTATTAAGTGGTTAATAATTCTTGGTGTCACTTCATATTGCTGAAAATTGTGCCGGCCCTGCCAAATAAGTTTGCGAGTTGCAAACACTTTTGTGGATTCTACTAGTTTTTCCTAAAACTTTATGTAAAACAATTGAGCACAATACACTATGATTAATAGCAAAAAGAATTTCACTTAACTTTTCAAAATTGCTTAAAGCATCGCAATGTAAGCTTTAAGGCGAATATCGTGAATTACGAGTTAAAAGAGCACGTATTTTGAGGAATTTATTTCCATTTTAATAATAATAATTATATTTTTCGACAATTTTTGTTCTTAGCAGTAAAATAATAATAAGAAGAGTGAAAATGAATGATAATATGGATTTTGACCTTCTGAGCATGCTCAAATGCTCAAATGTTTTACGCAACTCGAACTGCGCATAAGATCGATGTTGGTGTCGATTCTTGTACGCCACGCTCGACTTCCATTCCTTAGTGTATTTGTTCCAGCCAGAGCAGTTAGAAGAGATTTATTAAACATAAAATCGAATATTTTTTAGCTTCTTTGCACCGAGAGCGGTGGCTCAGTGCATCAACTGATATCACTGCAGCGCCTCTAATCGGGAGGTTCTAGGTTCGAGTCCAGACGGTGGCAGGATTGTCGATACTAGCTTTTCAGCTAGGTCGAATTCAGTCGTCTGGAGGAGAATTATCGCGGCCGGCTGCTCTGATTGGTAGTTTTCCGTGGTTTCTCCGATCCATACCAGGCGAATGCCGGAGCAGTACCCTCACAAACGGGCCACGGACCGCTCGCGATCTTTCCTGTCTCCTCCTTGCCCTATCCTCATTCCTTACACACGCACTTACACTAGCATGCACTACCACACACGCCGGGAGCTTAAAGCTTGTCCCGGCTGGGACTGTGGGAGACCTGGTTTCAGAAAAAACCCTAGCCGACGGTGGGTTGGCGCCGGATCTGGCCATCCACCGGGGGAAGACCACCGACATCTCCCGAGCAAAAATACGCTCTACACTTACGGGACCATAGACGCTGACGCGTCCGGAATCACAACCAATCGAGCTTCTTTGTGGTCGATTTTTGAGTAATGGCTGAAGTATTAGTAGGATGCAAGGTGAAATTTAATATTACGTATCCGTTATCAATATTTCGAGAAAGTGTGTGCTGTAGAAGCGCGATTAAATTGTTCGTTTGTAACAAAATTAATTTTTTGCAGTGTAAGTTATGTTTGAGAAATAAAATCTAACTGAACAGTCACTTTTTTTTTAAATCGTGTATGAAGAGAATGAAGAAAAGGCAGCCAGCGAGAAAGAGCAGCTATACCCGTATGAGACTTCCAAGAAGGGGAAGAGAAACCAATACGAGTAAGATGACAATCACGAACGAGTGCCTTCTCGGGGAACGAAGGCAACAATGTGGAATGGCCATCTACGGCAAACAAGTTTGTGGCTGTGGAAATTATTTTCTTTCATCGTCGAAGAGTGATGGTTCCTTCTCGGGGAACGAAGGCAACAATGTTGAATGGCCAAGAACGGTAAGTGGCCAACTACGGCAAACAAGTTTGGGGCCGCTGCGGCCGTCAAATTTATTTTCTTTAATAGTCGAAGTGATGGTTATTTGGTACTATAATTTGAACTTTGAAATTATCTTTTGTTATTTATTCGAGTTTGCCTTGAACTGTTTTACCTTTTGATATTCCTTAACTCCTCTTTGTTCTACGCACGTGTTAGAAAAATAACTTTTTATTTGTTCCTCGTTTTAATATCATCGAAATTTTCACCTGGACCCGCTCAACTTGGAATACAAGTTTGTCTGCAAATACGCCTGAAGAATATTTTAAACTTTATTTTACCATTATCGAGTGTCTGTCAAATCATCCTACACAATCTACGAAGACAACGCAAAAGTTCTCAATGTATTAGACTTAAGTTTGGTGATTAATGTTAAAAGCGAAATAATTGTTTTATTCATAATCAATTACACGACAATCAGAAACGGTTTATTTATTCACTTCCTAGACCAATATTTTACCAAAGAGATGACAATGCATTTAAACACTCTCTTTCAACTCAAAATTTGTGATCATGCAAGTCTAATTTAAGAGCCACAAGTAACTCGTTCAGCTAGAAAACGAAAACAGTGAAGCTAATAAGTTAGTGTACGTTATTTACGACTCCCCAATATCCAGATACCCGACAGAATATAATTTTTAAATAAAATCTCACAAAACGAAAAGTATATTTTTACAATTATGGGCACAACTTTACGTTTACGCTAGATAGCACTTGTTCTTTCTCACACACTACTTACATAGAGAAAGCTTTGCAATGCCGCGGCCATAAAACTTGTCCTTTCTCGCATACTACTTACGGAGAGATAGCATTGCAATGCCGTGGACAAAAAACGGTGATTAGTCGGCTGAAAAACTCTTTTCGTGGATCCATGATGCACTTATCAATATCATGTGTAATAAGAATCCACAGTTTTTGGATACATGATACTGAGGTTCCTTCGTGGCTGTCTTTACCAAGGAACACAACATGATGGTTAATGAAAGTTATGGGAAGAGAATAATTAATGGAGCATACACAGGAATGCTCATTGGCAGGGAAAACGGGCGTACCCCGAGAAAATCTGCCAAAAACCCGCTTTGTCCACTACAAATTCCACGTAGAACCACCTAGTTTGATTTATTGTTAGTGATTCCGGGCAGTCAACTATTCATCCCGTAAGTGTAGTACGTGTTTTTCGGGAGTGAGCTTTGTTCTTCCCCCGCTGGATGGCGAGATCCGGCGCCTACCTACCGTCGGCTAGCGATTTTTCTCCAACCAGGTGTCTCCCACCAGCGGGGCATCGCCCCAACCAGGGCAAATTCTACGCTCCCGATCGGCCTCCCCGGCGTGTGTGGTAGTGTAGTGCATGTTATCTGACAAGCAAGTGTCGAAAATCCTGACACCGTCGGGGCTCGAACCTAGGAGTTCCGGGTCAGAGGGACTGCAGTGGCATCAGTATGCACTGAGCCACCTCTCCCGGTAGAACCGCCTGGGATCAAACCCTGACATCAACATTGAAAGGCGTGAAATCTATGGTTACATTTTAACCACTTGTTTTTATGATTTTTTTCATCTTCATTTTAAGATTTTTTTCTACGAAGGGTACGTTTCTCGTTTTACATTGTATCACGATTATTGAAAAGCAATATCTGAGTTCAAAACATATCAATCATGATTCGGAAGACACATCGACGTTTATCAAATCACTTTGAAATAAGTTGTTTTGTTACAGGTTTATCTTGAATTATACACTCCGCTTACTTACACTATTTCTCACTGAAAATGTCAAAATGTTAATATGAAAAATTCCAATACACTACAGAGGCATGGACAATGGCAAACCTATGTATGAAATGTGAATCACAAGAACAAATCGTTGATCCCGGTGAATAAGCTGATAAGTCTTGAAACGTAATTTTACAGAACAGCAAAAAACAACCTACAAGTAAATCACGGATTAATGATGTTCAAATGAAAGTGGTATTTAAACGAAACTATTTGTGAGTAGGTTTCGTTTGAATATCATTAATCCCTGATTTGCAGCATCAATTGTAAGTGATTTTTTGCTCTCCTGTAAAATTAAGTTCTCATGGCTTATCAGCTTATTCACCGGGGTCAAAGAAATATGATTTTTACATAACTTCACGAGAATTAAAATATGGCGTATTATGTCTCGGTTTGTAATGTTCCAATAAATGTCCAAATAGGCAAGTCAGAAAATACATATTATACACAGATTTGAATTTAAAATTTGTCACAACAAATAAGACGCTCACAAGTAGTGGAAAAAACGAAATGGTAAAGAAATATCTCAAAAAATTAATTGACAGATTATATCACATCAGGGTTCGAAGAGTAAAGAGTACAAATCAAGTTTTTGTTTCAAGAATTTGTAGCAAATCTGTTTCGCAAATTGGCATCAATAAATAAATTTCTTTAGTGCAATGATGAAAGACTGCAGAGATTGTTCCCCCACCAGGAATGAGTGAGATTATGCACCTTTATCCGTCAACGTATTGCTAGGAGTAAAAGTTTACCAAGTTTTGGCCAAATTGAGTCAAGTACAGTCGGAAAATTCAACTTGATGTCAAATTTCGTTTTTTCATAATATGTTGTAACTAATTAACTAACATAACAACTGGGAAAAGTTAGTATTTTATAAGTTAGTTCGTTTACTTTAATTGAAAGGAAAATATAAACTAATGGTGCTAAAACAATACATACTTTAAGGCATTACTTTTAACTTTTGCAACTTTCGAAAATTCAGAAAATGAAACGAAAATGAGATCTGCGCCGTTATTTAAGTGTCAATTACTCTATCCGAGGAAAAATTGTAAAAAAAGGAATAGTTTTTTAGATGTTTTAAATTAAGTTGCGTATATTTTCTTGCAGAAATTTCGCGAAAACTGCCGTTTTAAAAAACGTTATTCATGACCATTGTTAATACTTCGTAAAGTTTTCCTAGAATTTGTAGGAGAGCACTAAGAATGATTCGGAGGCGGCTGCTTGTTGATACAATGGTAACAACCATGCATTCTTACAACAGTACCTTTACAGCGATAAACGATTCGGCTTCATGGAATGGTTTTATCCTCGGGAGACGGCGGTGATTTTCCTCCGCTGGATGAAGAGATCCGGCGCCGACGTACCGTCGGCTAACGGGGTTTCCTCCAAACCCACCCCACCAGCGGGGCACCACCCCAACCGGGACAAGCTCCCCACCGGTCTCCCGGAATATGTGGTAGTGTAGTGCATGTTAGTATAAGTGTGTGTGTGTATGTGTGTGTGTATGTGTGTGTGTGTGTGTGTGTGTGTGTAAGGGGAGAGGATAGTACAAGCAATAGGAAGGAAAGAGCGCGCACGGTCCGTGGCCTGTTTGTTAGGATCCGCCTGGTGTTGATCGGAGAAACCACGGAAAACTACCGATCAGAGCAACCGACCTCTACAATTCCTCTCCAGACAGCGACCGAATTTGACCTTGCTGAAAAGCTAGTGTCGAAAATCCTGCCGCCGTCGGACTCGAAACTAGGACCTCCCGGTCAGAGGCGCTGCAGTGACATTAGTTGATGCACTGAGCTACCGCTCCCGGTACAGTAGTTGGATTTGACCCATCTTCACAGCTGGTGTCAAAAATCACCACCGTTAGAACTCTAACCCTCCGGCCCCTTAAATCACGTTTAAGGATGCTGGAGAGGCGAAATCATTACCGCCACATTATCGCAGCCGATACGATTATTTAGATCTTCCAGCATTGCATGATCTGATCCTTTGAGAAAAAGGGTGGGCTTTCCATCGTAAAATCTGTTGAATATGTTCAAAACAAAATTTCACGACAAAGATTTTACATATTTTTACACACGTATGAGTTTCATGTGAAAATTCATTATTCGATATTGCTATGGTAGCTTATGAGGTATACCAATGAAATTGACTAGCTTTAGCGCGATTCACATACAGCATAATCAATAAAATAGTTTTATTGATAAATAATAAAAATATCACTACCTACAATAAAATCTATGTGATACAACAACGCATACTTTGTTGTTATACTAGGTGCGGAAACGGAATATAATATTGCAACTTATACCTGTACATCAGTCATTCCCTGAAAAAATTTCTTCCCCAAAACTAAACTCGAGAAATTAAAAAAACAACGTATCTTTAATTTTAAAATATTCAAAACGTTTTTATAACAATGACTCTTCTGCAACTGAATTCACAATTAACAAATATATAATACATAGTGTACGATACTTTGCAACTTATATCGAGATGTCACCAAACAATTACAATTGTTACATTAGTTTAAGTTCTAAGAAAAATCGGTTCCACTGCTATGTGAATACAATTAGTCTGTGTTGTAATTATGCGCGCTCTTTTTATTAAATAAATACCGCGGTCGGGCGTTAAGAGTGTTGTGATCAAATTAGAACTCTCGCAATTCAGTATAAAACATTTCACTTGTTCCAGCCACAACACCGAATCGTACAAACAAACTTTGCCAGTTTTCCGTAAAACCGGAAAATGTACCGAAGACTAGCGTAGCCGCCGTGAAGCAGTAATGTACGATAAACAGCACAATTCCTCATTCTATCTGAGAAATACCAATTTCGTCGCACTGCTCGTCAACACTGTCTTCCACTCATCATTTGGAACTTTCGACTGCCACTCTCCCTTCATCACCCATTTCGGTTGCGACGCTTCTTCTTTATACTAGTGGCATCCGGAGGTGCCCCAACTTTTGGTTAAAGTGGTAGTATGATTGCTTTTCAGACCGATTCTTTGAATCGTTGAAATCGTTCTCCAATTGTACCGATATCTGCGCTGTGGTAGGCGAAATGCAGTTATCGAGACGGCTCTTTCAAAATCACGAGAAAATGGCTTTTCATAGATAATGTAATTAACATTTCATAAATCACAGAATTTTCAGCACACACTCGAAAGAGACGAACATAATGTCTTTATAAATCGATCAATCCATCAATAATGTCATGTTTTATGTCAAACTACCCAATGAGCACGAAGTTGTCTCTCCACATGGATGTATAAATATAAATTAATGAAAGATAGATAATTAATCATGGAATATTTATAAAGTGAGGTATTGTTACATAACTGCAGTTCTTGTGGTTTATAATTAAATCGTAGTTTGCAGATGAATTCTTCAACACACAACGACTTAGAAAGTTGCACGAATGATTATTCCCAGAAGCCTGGGGTTCCCTCTCTCGAAATCGATTCACTACTTACACTAGTGCCACAACGGAGCAGACGTGCCATCGAAGAACTACATTACGTCCGACAGAATCACTAGGTGCAGTCGTACCAATCATCAATTGAAAACCTGGGAAAGTTCGATGGAAACTCAAAAGCCATCTCCTAAAGATAAAGTGTATTTTCAAACGGCGAAGAACAGACACCATTACTATAGAAAAACTGTCTAAAGTATAAAATAATTCTCTATAATGACTCACAAAAACATTGACCGACTAGCTCTGTAAATTCGTGTACGGGAGAAGGGCGAACTATAAAACAACTCGTTTGTCCTACGATTCCAACCATGGTTAATCCATCCAATCACTCGTTGCCATCACTACTTTAAACCCGGCAGTGCGGGATATCGCTGGTCAGTTCGATATTTGTTGGTTGGTTGACGACTCTGGGCACGTCAAAAGTTTAGGTCATTAGACCCGTAAGTGTAGTGCATGTTTTTCCTCGGGAGATGCCGGTGATCTTCCCACGCTGACTTACCGTCGGCTAGCGGGTTTCCCACTAACCAGGACTCTTCCACAAGCGGGGCACCGCCCCAGCCGGGACATGCTCTAAACTCCCGACCGGTCTCCCGGAACATGTAGTGTAGTGCATGTTAGCGTGTGTGTGTGTGTGAGGGACGAGAATAGGACAGGGAAGAGAAAGGAAAGATCGCGCGCGTGCCATTTGATCGGAGAAACCAGGGAAAACCACCGATCAGAGCAGCCGGTCGCTAGAATTCTTCTCCAGACAGCGACTGAATTCGACCTAGCTGAAAAGCTGCTGTCGAAAATCCTGCCACCGTCAGGACTCGTACCTAGGACCTCCCGGTCAGAGGCGCTGCAGTGACATCAGCGGATGCACTGAGCTACCGCTCCCTGTCAGTGTCGGTGGTAGCGGAAGCATAGGGCCAGTGATTTTCTCCCAAACGTCACAGTTTTTAACTGTTTTTGACTAAATAAATACCTGGAATACCTTTGGCGATGGCGCTTGTTGACCCGTGACCAACGAGCGTAGCGCTTCTTCTATTCTAAATAGAGTGGCTGGCGCTATGGTTTCAGCACTCTTGGTAGACGCCCGACGAACTTTTGCTGTCAAAACATGAGAGGTGTCTCATGATGGCGTACAGAACTATATGGCGTAGATGGATGGACGTGTTGCTTGTGTCAGATTGTATTTCTATATTGTTGTCTTCGTTCATCTGTATTTAAACTACATTAGTGGTTAGAATAATAATTTAACAATGTCTTCAATAAGTTCGACATACAGCTGTAAAACGAAGTCGTTAAACCACAAATACATCATTTTTCAATTTCGCCGCCTTATTTGTGATCTGTTTGTTTCTTATTGAAATAACATTCACTTTCAGGCGTTATGCTAACTACAATAATATTTAAACAGCTTCCACCGTGTCCACCCATTTCCAGCTAATGACTAGAGGGCGGATTTTGATGATCTAAAACATCGCCAAAAAATGATCAATAAAATGCTCTTAAAATGTTTTTAAAATGTCGTAAAAGCAAAGAAAAATTACGAAAAAAAATGTTATCAAAACCAGCTCGGACGAACAAGTAAGCTGTTGGATACCTTACTGATGTAATCGAGTCTTCTATTCGTTCAGCTCGCAAACGTTTCGTTTGGTCTGCACTTTACTTGGAAATCTCTGATTTTAGTTATCCCGAAATTGGTTGAATCGCCAATTGACAAACGTCACAGGGACCTTAGATTACATACAAAGGCTAACATTACAACTTCTGAGCAAGGAAATCGAATAGGCTATCAGATATAGGAATTCAGGAATTCTGTGGAGAAAATATTTTGCATCTCGTAAATATTATTTGAATAAAGTACAATTAAAATTATATTAAAATCGATTAAATCAGCGAAAAATGTACAAAAAATGACGAAAAAGGATGAAAAATGACTTATCAGTCGAAATCGACGGAAAATGCAAAACAATGAGGTAAAATATTGGGTTATTTCCTTTTGCCATAACATAAATTAATTTCTATACTAAAAAGCATTTTTCTGAAGCAAAAAGATAAAAAACATTTCATTAAAATCATTCCCCTACTTATGACAATAACCGATACAGGAAGGAACGTGTTTTTACAGTTTCTCAATTCGATCTTCTCATATCGTGATTTCCTCTCCAAATGATAGGCGTTTGGTCGTGAAACAGAGCAAGAGGATTTACGCGCGGCCCGCACTTACCCAGCCGTAATCAGCGCCTAATGGAATATTAGAATACTCTGTTTCTACAGAGGGCGCTGCTTTGACTGCAAAAAACAGGGCTTCAATTTTCTGCAAAGATGAAGGCGCTTCAGCTACTCTATGTATTTGTATTTCATACTTGGATTTTTCTAACGTGGCAGCTGAGGGTAGTATCTCCAACATGGAATTCGGCACGACTTTTTGAGTCGTTCTCAGGTCTGCCGCTAGAGTCGCTTTATCTGCAGCACTGCTTGATGCGGTCGCGATCATGCGACATCTTGCGGCAGGATTGAGAATGACTCATAAAGTCGTGCCGAATTCCATCTTGGAGATACTATCCTCAGCCGTCACGTTAGAAAAATCCAAGTACAGCTCGTTGTCCGTGTCAACCCGTCCAGGCCCCTTCTGGCGGGCTCTCTCTGACGTCGGTAGAAAGATATTTCGATTATATTACTCGCCATCTGTAGGTGACTTTCGGCTTTCACGGATTAAATCCTTGAGGTGGATGTATTGCTTTCATACATCTTTAATTAGCTTGCTTAGGCGGGTTTTCATTTTTGAATTTTGAGATAAAAAGTTGCGATTCAAACAGCTGATATACTCTCAATAAGATAAAACGATGTGATAAAAAAACTGCTTAAGGAGCTAGACCACTTGAAGAAAAAGTTGTGATAACGAATGTAATGCTTATAAATGTTTTCTGCGAATACCATAGAAAATATCTGTTTATTATGAACTGAGGAAGTACTGATAAAAATAGTGGTTCACAATAGCACATATTCATTACAACGAATTATTGCTAACGGATACCTGCACAATATTATAACATAGCAATTTGTATCTAACTAATAGTTCGGCCATCTAAAAAACTCTTTACTGAACGAAGAGTGGAGTATTCCGAAAATATACATAGTACTTTTAATTTTTAAACATTCAAAAATGTGAATGAAAATGGAACATGTGCCATATTATTCCGTGTAGTGTCCTGTCTTTGCAACATTTAAAGCAAAAATGTGTATCACTTTTTTTTTTAGAAAACCCTGTTAACATTCTTATGGAAAATGGTTTCGTGTTCACTCAAAATGACGCAAAAACTACTTGCACAATTACACGCGGAACAAACAGCTTGTCTTGGTTTCAAAAAGACGTACATGTTATTTTATCTTCAAAATCCCCGTGCTGACCTGATTTGAACTCACCAAGCGCAACATCCAATTTACTTTCATATGCTATTGATAAGTCAACGGAAACCTGTTACAGGTTCAATAACCGTGCCCAGATTGTAATACTTCCCTTACTATGTCACAGTTTTTATCTGCTTTTGACATTTAAAATGAATTACAATACTACTATCAACATCGTTTACAAAAGGGTGCGCAGTCCTAAGGGTTTCAGAACCCCTGAAATGGAGAGACTTGATATTTAGAGACAATATTCGTTAGCGGCAAGCAACTTAAGATGTATTGAATATCATTATTCCGAATTTAATTGACAGTGCATCCGCGCTGAGTAATACATTTTTTAAAAAATTGTCAAGGCAGTCATACATTTTATATTAGCGTTCTCTGAAAGAAAGATGATATCTCCACAGTGTTTACTGCTGACTAGAGTGGAAGACCCAAAGAATCAAGTTCTCTGAAAGGAAGATTGATTCTTGACGTTTACTGTTGGCTTGCGAGAAAAACACAGAACAGATGGTAGTAAAAACTTGGGAGTAAATAGATCCCTGAAAATGATATCTTGGCGTTAATGTTTGGTACACTGCATAAGACGTTACAGTTAATTAGAATAACACTTTTGGAACAGGAAATTATAAGCGAATCGCCCTGAGTAAAAAAGATAGGATTTATGGTGGGGTTGGCAAACCTACACAATTTTTCAAGTTCAAAACCGAAGGCTACATTTTTTTGAAAATTTCCCAGAGGCTTCATGTAAATTGAAATTTCAGTTTCAAATTCAAATAAACGTGACATCAGCCATATAGATTGAAGAATATCAATTTTAGGGCAAGTGAGCTGAACGGTTTAGCCGCTAGCGTTGTTCAGACGGAGAGACAGACACGTTTTGCCGTCAATTGATTTTTCAGTATCAAGGACCCACAAAACAGGGAGTCTGGCTACACCAAGTTTTTGAGGATTTTTTTTTAAAAATTAGCTACTGGATTTATCCACTTTTTCGTTGCCATGACCGTGTAAAAAGAGTTTTTCGGCCAAAAACCACTTTTTCGCGCAGCATTACACAGTGCCAGGTTATTGAACAGGCTGAGTAGGTTGCTACCTTGGGTCGCGCAATTTTTTGGGGCGAACAAATTCAGCGGATTCAAAATTTCATTTTACACAAAATAATACAAAAATATCGTATATTTATTAAATCAATATCATGGTAGAAATTATTTATACATAAACGTATAATCAATTATTCATACGTACACAATATTTGCACCGGATATATCGTACAACAAAATTTTTCATTAAAAATATTATAAATAGCTTTAATGTTTTAAAAATAAAATTAAAAGGGCGCTAAAACATTTTACAGCCTAGGGCGCGCGTAAGTCAAAGTCAGGCCCTGGCGTTACATAACTTGGAAGTTCCTTCTTATGCGCGAGAAAGCAAAAACAAAGAACAGCACTCGTTGAATTGATTTGCCGCAATGCGGCGGTAGAGTTCGTGAACCGCGCTCAGTGAACGCTTACCGCCCGTTTGCTGAGCTGTGGCGCTGATAACAGCCTTCCTTTTTTTCTTCTTTTCCCTTCGATTCCCCCCCTCCCCCGCCTGTTCCCTGGCGGGGTGGAAATTTATAACTGATAACAGCTTTCCTTTTTTTCCCTTCAATTTTCCCCCCGCCAGACCCCTGGCGGGGTGGGAATTTATTCCGGTATTCGGAATACAAATAGTTGCTCCAGCATTGCTGCTTTTGGAGCTAGGGGCGAGCTTTATCTTAAAAATACTAAAACTAATACATTCAGCCACTTTGGGGAATTGTGAGTTTAAATAATAAAGTTGTTGATTCATTATTAATAATTCTTTAAAATGGTTTTCTTTTAGTTTTTTTGACTTTATCATTCATGCTGTCATTCATTCTTAACCCTTTATAGATCGCGTAAATTTTCCCCCGAATTATTTTAATTTCTCTTTTATTTGTTTAATTTTGTTCTTAGAAATAGAAAAATATTAATTTGTGATTTGAATAAATATTAAGAGAGATAAATGAAAATGATGTGGTGTTAATAACGACCACAATCCATTTAGGCCTACGCATTACACTATATGGATTGTGGTTGCGTACAGAACTACCTCGAATCATTCCTGAATAAAAATCTTATATCCAGTCATAAATAAACGTGTGCATGTACTTTACAAAGTAGAAAACCCGTACGAATATACAAGAAATACAAATTCATGAAAACTGAATATAAATAGTACAAATAGTAAATAAATAATGAAAATAAATGATATACAGTTACGTACAATAAACTAAAATAATGCAATCATTGATTCGTAAAATCGATATTGGTAAAGGAAACGTGGACTGCTAGATTCATAGCAGCAAATTCATTAGTTGCGTTTTTGGCGTTACGTCATTTGATCCGAGTCCCCTTTTATATTCCGTATCTAACGCCGCATAGTCATTCTCGCCAATATTCCCCAAGAAATTCCTATTAGGTTATAGGTTCTAAACTGTAGAAGGTACAAATGTTAGCCATTCTGTAAGATAGATCACCATTAGTAAAAAATGTGCATCTCAAGGGGCGACTACAGCTAGGTTAGGAGGACGTCGACCCCACGCGGCCTCCAGCAACAGCTCGACCACAGCAATACAAGAACTGAAATTTTGCGGCGTCCATGCGTCTAGCGGAGTAGGGTCATTTGCCAATAAATGTGCTCGTACCGCATCACATGATGTCATTTACAAATCAGGTAAATCCACTGAGAGAACACATCTTCCAGTTCTTTCTGTGACACTTGTCCAGGATATAGATGTTGCAAATGGTAATAGAAATAGTGCGGAAATTCACACGATCGCTAGATACCTGGAGAGTGGTTCGTATGTCTATTTCTTTAGATATCGGGGAGTCTGTGACAAAAGTGGCGACTTCGCCATGGGCGCAGAGGCCTTCATCAACGTTTTGCCTGTAGCAACAAAAGCCGCGTAGAGAGAGAACGGAGATGTGTTTCGTATGGCCAAACCTCTGGCATTTAAAACAGCGCAGAGGGTTTGGAAAATACTGCCTGACGCGGAGGTTGTAGAAACTACATATTACCCTCGCTGGCAGAGATGAACGGTCAAAGGTCAGAATCAGCGTTGAGATAGGGGTGAGTACCCCATTTACTCTCCGCCGGATCCTGTAAATGTCGGACACACCATATGGCTGGAAGAAAGCTTTCAAGTTTTCTTCCGATTCGTATAAAAAGTCCTCATGGTTCACCACACCCTTGCAGAGGTTTAAGGTCGTGTGGGCGGACACATGCACCTGGAGGCCGGCTATTTCTTTTAGATAAGTGATTTTGCTTATCTGTTCGTCAGAGCGACATTCGAAAAGGATTGTGCCGTTTCTTTGACGAACCACCGCCTGAAATTTGCCAAACTTTTCGATTTCTCTGGCAAGTTTGATCGGGCTGACACTCTTCATTGTATCGTTATCATTTTTACATGCCATGATGAGAAAACGGAGCTTAGTAGGTCTATCAGAGTCATTTCAAAATAACACTCAAGATTTACAGTTTCACCAAAAATCTCCTCTTCCTTACGGAAGAGGGCGGGGGGGGGGAAGTTTTTCTACCCATGAAGAGGATATCAGATTCATCCCCGTGGTCCCCACCCACCACGGAGCCTAACGAGGGGACACTCCATCGGAGTGCCAGGGTTGCTACGGAGATATAGTGGGGGGGGGGGTACCACAGCGCTGCACCGCCGTGGATCCCCCCGATCACCCTGGGGTTCAGTACAAGACCTAGTCCAAGCTGATTGATCGGGAGTAGGTTAGCTCCCGACCGCCCGTCTAGAAGAGTCCGTAGCCAAAGCAAGTGTATCGAGACCTACAAGGAATGTTCCCCAAAATACGTAAGAGCACGTATCCCTGGGTGCCAAGACGTAGCACGAGAAGAGTAATTGGGAAACAGACAGGCCCCTCAATCGCCAGGACACACATTCCCTCCAACACGGGTCGCCATGCATGACAAACACATGGGTGGGCGTTCAGCATACAGAGGGAGCCAGTGAAATAGAAGAGGGAGAATAAAAGAAACAGGATGTTATAAAAGAATGAGAATGAAAAATGAAGAGAAGAAAAATGATTTGTGAAATAATGGAATTACTTGAGAGACCTCCTTGCATCCGCCCGTCAGAACGTGGACTGACCCACCTCAACGGGTTGATAAAACTGAAGAATCCTTTGAAAAATTGTTTAAAAAATTAATTGCATTGTTTTTTATTTTTAAATGATATTCTGTAAGTACATTCAAAGTTACCTTTATACATGTTTAAACAAATAAATACTTTTTGTAAACAACTTTTCCCTTAATAAGAATATAGAAGGGTAAGGAAGAGGGTGGGGTTAAACACACGAGAGTCTCGCTCAGGTTCGCTACTAATTCGTTAATTAACTTGTTTCAAAAGTTTCAGGTTAAAATGTCTATTTGTGAATGTGCAATGACATAAACATCCGTTGCATAAATGTTCACTGCAGAATGTCCAAAAACAGAAACGTCCACTGACATAAATGACCAAAACAAAATGTCCAAGGGACAAAAAAGTCCAATTTTTTGAAACAATAAAACAGTTACATTGTAATGCAAAATAGCACTATAGATATGGCTTGGAAAATCAGTAATTCATTATATTTCATATCCAATTTCAGTGGTATAATGGCTCAAATTATAAAATATCAAAAGAACAAAAACATTTTGGTGAAAATCGATATATGTACTACCAGTGCTTGATATATAAAATGTTAGGACCCGGAACGCTTCCCAAATTAATTATTAATTTAAAAAGAAATAGTTATATATTTTCTAATATAATTTAAAAATTATACCGGAGGTACCGGAACGCCGTTTCGTTGCGTTCCGCCAGAAACCACGCCCTGTGTGCTACTACCATTCTAGAAGTTAAGATAATACCAAAATTTTTTTGCGTAAAGAAATTCTAGAAAACGTGCACATGCAACTTCATTATCTGTGCACGTCTTCTAGAATTCAGTGGGAAATATGGTTATTCAAATTATCATTCTCCATGTCGTCGCGGCAGGAAGTATTATTCCTTGACGAAGAACGTGATGAGGGATAAGAGCCCAAATTTATTGCTGATTTACCCTTGAAAATAGATTTTATTACATCGGAGTGAATACTTTTGTTAACAATCCTTGCAAATTTTTTCTGTATTCAAAATTCAATTAGTATATGGCTTGGAAATGGGATCACAGAATTTTGAAAACATGCACAGAATTACCTTCTCCCTATAGCACGTCACAATTTTTCACTATTTTTGACGTATAATAAATAAAAAAAGAACGTCTTGCAATGCTAGATGTATTACGACTGCCGATCTAGAAAACAATTTAAATAAAAGATGGAAGAAACCATTTGCATGAAGAGGATTCTGCTGCAATGGTTTTGCGAGTCAGTGCGACATTGAAAGAAGGAGCTGCAGAGAGACCTCATGAAAGCCCGACAGGGATTGTAAGACAGGTTGTAGGAAAAATTGAAAACCAACTTTTGGCATGGCTACCAGAACGAAATAACCTGAAACGCTCAGTAAATAAGAAACAAAATAGAACACGACCACGGAACATCCAAAATCTGGATGAACTTGCCCAGGGGTGAAGAGTTTCTTATACGTGATTCTGGACAACAAAATTCAAACAGAATTCTTGTTTTCTTGAAATAACGCAGAGTATTTTTGCTCAAGCGCATTACTATTTTCCGATGACAAATTTAGAAATTCCAAATCAATTCCTTCAGTTATTCACTGTACATGGAATGATACATAATTTTATTTTTCCGATTGTTTTTTTCTTGCTGACCAACAAATCTCAAGGTTCCTACTCAGCCGTGTACAGCCAATTGAAAGAGCATGCAAGAAGACAAGGATTAGAGCTAGAACCTCCAACCACTGTCACAGGCTTCGAAATTGCACACATGAATGCAGCACAGGATCATTTTTCCCATGCAAGTATTAAAGGTTGTCTGTACCATTTCAATATACAGAATACTCATTAGTCTTGATTTACGTGAATTATACGTCAATATTGAAGAACCTTGTAACACAAATAGATCCAAGAACCTCCCATTTATACCGTTAGAAGATTTGGAAGATACATTTGATATGTTGTACGATGACATTGAAGACGACTTACTTGAACTAGCCGATTATATACAAATTACATATGTGAGAGGTAGACTTGCGCAAGAGCGTAGAAGAGCAATACCTTCAAGATATCCACCAGCATTCTGAAATAAGTACCTTTCTACACTGAAGGAACACATAAGGACGAATATCGCAGTGGAAGCTTTTCACAGTAAATTTCAAAAGACGGTAGTTACTCATCATGTGAGTATCTGGAGATTTCTTCACCATATAAGAAACGAACATGACAAAGAAAGTATTGTCGTTCAATTGCAAACAGGCCATGTACACATTAGGCCTCCAAAAAATTACAAATAAATTACAAACAAAAAAGTAGAAAATATTGTGCAAAACTACAACGTACATAAAAACACAAGAAACATTAAACGGTACCTGCCGGGAACAGCGTACAATTTAAAACTTCATTTACAACCAGAAGATAGAAGGCAGCAAGAAGAACGCGAATAAATAAGGTGGACATTTTATCATATGGATCATTTTGTAATAAAATGTTTGGACATTAAATAAATTGGACATTTTTACTCTAGACGTTTATTACAATGAACATTTTGTAGTTTGGTTATTTCCACGCGGTACCAATTCGGATTGGACATTTCAACCTCCAACCGTTTCAAATGCTAGTTAACTTCAAAATTCAATGCGTAACGATCTAAATTTATTTAAATAATACAATATCTTCTGTATGAAAACTTCAATATCGTTTAAAGCGTAATTTCAGTACTGAACGTAAATCTCCAGGAAAAAATTCCAAAGATTAATTTCCCTAGATTAGAATCAATTAGAGAAATTTAGTTTTCTTCTTTCTGTAATATAATCGACATCGCTGGTTGGCGCCGGGCTGATGAAATTCCGCCGCGGGAAGGAAAATATTTTATTTGGTATGGTTAGCCGTGGTCAGCAAAGGTAGGAATTAAGAATTTTCGACGTACGAAGGCTATGAGGAGCAAATATGCTAGGGATGGCCACCGTGCTCACGAACAACACAAGCACACAAGGAATGTAACATTTATTTTAACAGTGATATTTAATGTATTATTTACCATTGGACTGTATAATTCTAAACAATATGAAACAAGTATTGTATCGCAGCTTCTGGGTCAATGACCCACATCTCGATCAGGTTTTTCGTCCAGTTTCCCCGATCCATTGAGCAAATGCTGAGATGGCCCCTTGTTTTGCTTCTGGGCATAAATGTAACTTCATACTGTGTACGTCTTCTAGAAGTCAGTGGGAAATACAGTTTTTCAAATTACCGTTTCCATGTTGTCGCGACAGGAAGTATTATTCCATGACGAAGTACATCGTGGATAAGAGCCCAAAATTTATTGCTTATTTATCCTTGAAAATAGATTTTATAACATCGGAGCGTTTTTTTTCTTTTTTTTCTGTATTCAAAATTCAAGTAGTATATGACAGTGTAGGGATCACAGAATTTTGAAAATGTGCACAGAATTCACTTCTCCCCATAGCACGTCATACGCCGTTTTAACTGTTTTTTGACATAAAATAAATAAACAATAACCTAGCGACGAAGCCTTTTCGTCAGACGTTCGCGTATCTGCTGACACCAACGACTCGCGGAAACCCAATTTTCAAAATTGAAACTAATCCCATTGTCTGGAGTGCGCTTTATCCATCCAGTGGCGTCTCCTCACTCTGGACCTAGGGCGTTGGCAGTGAAGGAAAGTATTAACCCCCATACTACTCTATTCGCTTACATATTTAGAGTAAACTTGAATTATGTAAACAAAACCCTTATTTATTTTAAATTATAATGTTGGAAGAATGAGGGAAAGAAGTCGCCAAATAACAACAATGAAGTATTTTCTACTGCGAAGATTGAAACAACACATTTTATAGTATTTAAAAAGATGTACTCGATGCTTTTCCCACTCTTTATTTCTCGATTTAAAAATTAAATTCTGAAATATTATCAGGTTAGAACACGATCACCCATCACTCAATTACTTGTTTCTTCTCTTCATACGAAAGGGATGGAAAGCAATTATTTAAAACTATTGTTCCACTTTTTCAATATTCTTATGAGAAAATAACACTAATTTCATGAGTATCGCCAAAGGCTGCAAGGCGCAACAGAGAATATCACAATCACGGACGCTCTCCAGCAGGCCGTTAAATAGAGATCCAACGCCTTGGCACCGTTTGTCCTTGAGTGGGAGGCTATTGCGCGCATGCGCTGCCGCCTCCCGATCCGACCTCAAGACGTTGGAGGCATTCGCCAACGGCCTGAGCATCGCTCGCGCACTGCCTGCGTTGCATGGACGCGCTGGTGCCATCTATGACGCCGATTACACGGAAGACCGAATAAATGAAAGAAATCTAAATAAATTCAAAGGAATATTTTTTTTATTTTCTCGGGCATTGACACACGACTTCCATATCCAAAGAAAACGCCATTGCTTTAAACCGATAATACGTCTCTCCTTAACTTTCGTCTGTCAAATTTGGAGCAATGTAGTAAACACGTCTGAAAAAACAACAAATTCTTCAAAATACTTGAGAAAAGCCGTACATGTCTCTTAGTTTATTCCAAATAAACAAATTCACAGAAAGCTAAAAATTTCATCTATTAACGAATATACACCATTCCTTCTTGTACCAATGCACAAATATTCAATCTAGGCAAAATTGCTACCATTACAAACCACATCATCTCCCAATACCCCAAAGAGTCCTTGAAACCATCATAAATTAGAATCTTTCTACTAGCCCCATTAACCAATACCACAGCCGAAAATATTAAATGTTTCAAAAATAATCATTTCTGAATTACATCTCCACAGCCGTTTTGACAGGGTGGCCCTAGAGACCCTCCTCAAATACTATTAGATAAAATGCCAGCAGTTTATTTGTATTTAAAATTTAAACCCTGAAAGATGTATTATGCCGAGCAGGCAGAATTTTTTTTAAATATTGAACAGACGTAATGCGATTAAGAGATCCCCATGAAGACTCACTTGGAAAACAAATATTCTTTACAGAATAACTCTAGCCACCCCTTGAATAACATTCCATATTCAAACTGTCATCACCCTTGCGACTCACCTTGACTCCAATTTAAACATAGTCTACCTTTAAAGTCACGAGCTAAAAGGAGAGTGGAATACTGCCATCCAGTCGGGAGCTTCGTAACGTCTTAAATTTTTGGCATTAAGTTTCCAATTGGTTGACAGCGTGTCCCCCGCCTTCCAGCTCGCGACCTTGAAGAGACACTATGATTAAGTTGGAGTATATATCAATCAATAATCCGTCCAATCGTATTGTACGCTTCTCCTATCTGGGTCTCGGCTAGCAAATCGAATATCCTAAATATCAGCCGCACATTTCAAAATCGGAAAACCGAATTCTCCCCATAGACTAAAACCGAAACTACCACGACAGTTCATCTACCCTCCCTGAACTTTATGTACCTGATGTGGCTTCGCACATTCAATCCACAAACATTTGGACTCTACTTTACGTGTCCGTGTACTTAATATATTCATCTGTCAATCATGTTTCCTAAACAATATTAGTATAATTTAATGACACCTCAATGTATCGTACTAGGCTGTTGAGGGCCTTCGGGCCAAGCAGAAATAAATGAAAATAAAGGATTCCCAACTCATTGCATCTCTCAAAAATATGACTCACTAGCAAAATACCTGGCGTTGCCTTCTTCATATTCAATGCGAATGGGGGAAAAGATCGATTTTATTTAAACCACGGTATTTAAGGTTATTATTTTTATCGCTAAATTTTAATAAAATAATATAATTTTCTTTCATTTTATTTTTCAACACATTGCTATTAGATGAAATTTGTGTTACCTTATGCACTACTACTGGCCATAGCGAATAAATGAGGTACCAGTTTTGCTGCAGCACTACTGGGCTCTGGCAGAATATATTAGCAACCACGTGCTCTACGCGAAAAATCGACGCGGTGCATCTACAATCATATTATATAAATTATTTGTTTTCCGCATTTGAGTTGTGTTAATCTTTACCAAACTTTGATTGGACACTGCGACAATCCTGAAGAAGAGCTTGCAAAAATGTCATATCTATTCTTACGCTACATTTTGTGGTATCGATGTCGGTTACACGTCGTTGAATTCCTTTTCGTTAGGATAGAAGAGGAGACCGAACCCCATGCACACCCCACGTGACCTCGGAGCCCGGAACGCGCATCAGACCCCTTCTTCTGGGTCACGCAGTCCACCTCAGACAATGTGAAAACGCGGCTTCAAACAAATCTGAGGAATTAACCATTTATTGCATTTTTTTATTTTTACTTGCAATAATTATTTGTGGTTACATTTATTGATTTTAACTAAGGGAAAAATAATAAAAAAAATCAAAAGTGAATATTACTAGAGAAAAACACACAACTGAAGTGTGTGACTCCTCCAACAAAATGTGCTATATTTCACGATTTTAGAGAATGTACTTATTTTTCAAATCGTTGTGATAAAATAAGTATCATTCGTATATTAGTATATTTTCCTAAATTATAATATAATTAAAATATTTTCCTAAATTTTCGTATATTAGTATATTTTTCTTTCGTTTCTGAAATACAGAAATATAGTGTGTTACCAGGAAGTTCCGATTCACGACGCCACTAGATTACCATCATTTCATCCCATTATCTTATCGCGTTTACCGCCTAACAATGCATACGGTGACAAACGTATGATGTACATCACGTGTAATACAAAACGTTCATAATTAAATCGTTAGAATGCGATTATGACCCGAAAAACATTACGTTACAGCTGAGTTACACTTGTATTAATTCTTGTCTGTCCGGGTGACGCCGTGTAGTGGGCTGAGAGGCCGACATTTCGCCTGACATGTCGCAGGCTTCCTCAGGGTACTGACATCGCGATGTTGAGCGACGGGTGTTATATTTTGTCCGGCTGGGTGGGGTGGGTGCGCCGTGATTGGCGGAGGGGCCGCTCTGATTGGCTGGCGGTCCGTGCCAACCCTGGCCTCGCGCCAAGCCCACTACCCGGACAGCCAAGAAGTAATCGACGCGAGCCGCAGAAGCTTACCTGTACATTTGAGTTACACTATGTAATAAAGGGTTAAGCAGCGAGGTATGTCATACGCGAAGCTTATTATGCAGTCGAACATGCGATAATTTCGCACTGCCCCACAAAATCGAAATAGTTAATTATCATCGAATGTACGAAAAGTTCTTTCCAGATAGGGATCACCGAAGCACAAAGCCGAAATAGTTAAGTGTCATCGAAAGCACGCCAGATAGGAGGCTCTCACACACAAAAATGAAATAGTGAAGTATTATCGAATGCACGAAAAGTGCATGTCCACATAGGTTCCTCTGCAGAACAAAATCGAAATAGTTAAGTGTCATCGAATGCACGTAAATTATATGCCCAGATAAGGACCACCGTCGCACAAAATTAAAATAGTTAAATATCATTGAATGCTCGAAAAATGCATGTCCAGTTGGGACCACTGCCGCACAAAAACGAAATAGTTACGTATTATCGAATGCACGTACAGTACATGTCCAGATAGGGACCACTGCCGCACAAAATTAAAATAGTTAAATATCATCGAATGCTCGAAAATGCATGTCCAGTTAGCACCACTGCCGCACAAAAACGAAATAGTTACGTATTATCGAATGCACGTACAGTGCATGTCCAGATAGGGACCACTGCCGCACAAAATTAAAATAGTTAAATATCATCGAATGCTCGAAAAATGCATGTCCAGTTGGCACCACTGCCGCACAAAAACGAAATAGTTAAGTATTATCGAATGCACGTAAAGTGCATGTCCAGATAGGGACCACTGCCGCAGAAAATTAAAATAGTAAAATATCATCGAATGCACGAAAAGTGCCTGTCCAGTTAAGCACCACAGCCGCACACAAAACCGAAATGTGTTATCGAATGCACGAAAAGTACATGTCCGGATAGGAACCACTGCCGCACAAAATCGAAATAGTTAAGTATCCTTCTTCGAACTTGTCGTATGGATGGCACCAATTGCACTGTTTAAGATGACATTAAATTCATTTTGCTGTATTCTTTTTTTCCCCTTCAAAATATACACAAATGTATTTTTTAAAATATCACTCACGTTATTAATTTTCAACATTTCCAGCAATTCGCATAAATTATGGTATTTGTGAAAAAAGAGCTTCAAATTGCGCATTTACACTAGAGCTTAAACAATTTTATCTTAAAAACAGTTCTAGATTTTTCAATGAAAATTGCCATTTAGGACGAGCTATTACTCTTCTTTAATATTCTGTATGTAATATTTCGCATCTACCATTAGGAAACCGAAAATTTGAGAAAACTAAAAAAATGTACTTTGGGCGGCGATAATGGCAATTGGCAAGAGAATGGAGCTAGACCGCAAAGCTAGCCCGGACCAAGAAATTAGAAGTCTAAGTATTACAAGAAAGTCTGCCATTTTGTAGCACCATTAGTTAAGAAGTGCAATATTGTCAGACAGTATTCAGACGCGGAATGTAATGCACCTACGTGCGAATACTAATGAAATCAGTGGACACGAATGATACACAACATAGGGTTTTGTTTATTAAGATAGCTAATAATTAATGAGAGGCAACAAGTTTGATTTCAATTGTAAGTTTGTTTAAGTTTTGTCAAGGAATGGTTTCCGTTGGCGGTATTATTTGGGAAGTAGGGCGTTTAAACAATGTAGATAAAAAGGCTAAGTAGAAATGTCCAACCGAGACTTCCACGAATTTATTTGTGTGTAAATAGTTAACGTTAACCTAATTGTCACTAAGTTTATGAATTTAGATGTTCAATAATTTCATTCTGACCTTCACTTCTTGTAAACAGTTGAACGCGTGATTAATAATTGTGTTCCTTAGTCGGCAGTTCTTAATTATCGGACTTCAAGTGCAATAAACAAGAATAAAAGGTTCCTGAAGGACTTTAAACATTCCACGCGGTGGAATTTATGGTGGAATTTTTATTAAGACATTTTAAAGCCCTTAATAAATTGTTATCGTAATTTAAGTGACATGCCATGAATCAATTTAATGAACTCCAGATATGAACAAATGAAGATCGAAGTCAAAATGGAAACAATATTTGGTTGTACAATAACTATTATAAACATTCTCTTGAAAAAGGGCTGATTTATTTGACAATCATATCCCGCAAACTAATCACTTTCAGAAATGTTCAGTGTATGTATCAGTTTCATAAATGTTCAGTGTACCCGATAGATGGGTCGTCGACTCACGTAAGTATTATTCAAGAAGTATTTAAGGAGTCGGGTATCAACAGGAATTATTGAACTACTGTCGGTCTTTCTGTCAGTCCGTCTGTCGATAGCCAAAAGGCTCGGTCGTAAAATACGGATCCTCACCAAGCATTGGTCCTATCTATTTGAGAGCAATGAATCTTAGGAATCAGATTCCTTGTCACGGATTTGTCCCATCGTGACAACTTGACAACTTTTTATTGGGGTTTACATTAAATTACAATAATTTGAGGCTACCTTTACAAGTCAAAGGAAAGTTTACACACATTCTGTTAATTCCACTTCATAATTCGCATAATTTGGAAATATTTCTCTTTACGCATCGTTTAGACAAAAGAACGAATTTAGTTAATTGTAAAAAATTTAAAAATTGCGAATATAACCAAAACATTGAAAGAATGCGATGCTCGTTTATTTCCACAAGGGAATAAAACTCAAACTCAGGGAAAAAATTTATTTCAATAGCAAAATTTTCAGATGCTGAAGTACATTCCAAATATTTGTATAAAATGATTAAATTGCATGAATTTTTGAGAGCGATGTCTTCTTAGTAATATTATTATGTTTGTGTACGAATTCTTATTAATTTAAATGTAGTACTTATGGAGCTAACTGCAGTGAATCTGTCAATTCGTTTCATATTTGGTGTTACCTATGTTGTAACAGGTTCAATGGAATAAGTTCGAATCAACAATACTCAGTCGAGTGTTTAAAGTCAAATTGTTGATTGATTGAATTATCGATGTGATGTAGGAAAAATTATTTAGATGAATCGTATTGATTAATTTGTATCGAAAATAATAAATTTTTACTTGCTCGTAAACGTACGTATATACGGAGTAATGCACGTAGTATAGACAGTTATAAAATGCTGCGGAAAATCGATTTCGAGGTTACAACGGAAATACACGTTTTGGGGTCCCCTAATACCGAAAAAGTGATTATTTTTAAAACGTCAGTTTGTCCATCCGTCTGTAAACAGTACTGGTGCCTAAACCATGCGTACGATATTTTCCAAATTGAGGAAACCCCTGTCTATCTGGCTTTAGTTGAAGCTTTTAAATTTTGAAAAACATTCTTTAAAATTTGGGGGTACTTTGCATGAAGCCCCCCAGACATTTTCAAAGTTTTCTCAAAAACGGCTCCAATTTTTTTCTTTAAATTTCTTCTAAGATTAGATTAAAATACACTTATTAAGGTGGTGTAGGTACGATTTTCGCAGTCAACTCTGAACTTCCAAAAATTTCGAAAGGTTGAATTTTTTCGGCGTCTTCCTACAACTATAAAATTACCAAAAAAAGATTTTAAAAAAACTGCTCCAAAGTTCTACTTGAAATTTTTTATAGGGTAATATCAAATGTACCTTATACGATGACATAAACGCCACATTTCTCTATTCTTTTGTTTTTTCAAAAATTACAAAAATGTAATTTTTTGACTTCTCTTACATCGGTAATATTTACATTAGATGCGATTTCATTACATTATTAGGTTTATGAGTGCATGTACTTTAAATATTGTCTTATAAAGATTCTCGAAAACTCAACCATTTTCTGTTAAATCAACTCAAATTTCCGCATCTTCAGAACAGCTGAAACGCAATTTTCTCAAAGAATGGCTCTAATTTTTTCTTCAAAATTTTCCAATATTTGCACGGTTTAATATAACTTAGAGTTAATTTTGGTGTATTCTTTTTTTTATTTCTCGCCTTAAGAATTCTTCGTACGAAGAGAATCGTGCAGCGTTTAAGGGGAAAATTCTCTAACTCGTGGTGTAGCCAAAATCCATGTTTTGTTGCTTCTTGATACCGAAAAATTGATTGACGGCAAAACGTGTCTGTCCGTCCATGAACGCTAGCGCCTAAACTGTTCAGCCGATTTTCTTCAAAATTGATATTCCCCGATCTTTCTAGCTGATATCGCGACTCTTGGACTTTGAAATCGATATTTTAAGTTTTTGGCGGTACTTTACAAGAAGGCCATCGGACATTTCCCAAATTTTAAAAAAAACTCCAATTTTTTTTATTACATTTTGTTGTTGAATAGTGCAAAGAACGTGTGAGAGAATGATGAAGGCATCATTTTCGCTGATATCCCCAATTTTTCGAAAATTGCTAAAATTAATTTCAAAACTACAAAACTGAAGATAGATTTTTGCCGTTATCAATGTGCGTTGTAAATAATTAGCACTTTAAATAGGTCACGTACAATTTTTTTTAAAAAAAGGAGTAGTTTTTGCGTAGTTTGAAATTGACGAAAATTTTCTTTCTCAAAAACCACTCCAAATATCTTTTTCTAATGTTACCCTCTTATGTAAAAAGAGACGGTAAAAAATATGGTGCTAGTTCCATTTTCAGGTATCGCTCGTTTTTTTCGAAAAATTGATAAAACAATTTCAAAACTTCAAAATAGAAGATAGATATTTTTGCCTCAGACAGAGTGTGGTACAAAATTCGCTCTTTAAAAAAGATCAGGTACGATTTTTTGAAAAAAAGTAGTTTTTGCGTAATATGTGCTTAAAATTTACGGATTTTTTCTCAAAAACAGATCAAATTTTTTTCTTTAAATTTTCTCCACATATGTAATAAGGGACGGTAAAAAATTGTTAATAAATAAACTAGTGGTGTTGTAGAATGGCACAGACTTTTTCGCGCTAGTTAGTTTTCGAATCTCTTTAGTCTCGACTAGCATTTTCATCTCTTCCCAGCTGACATCTGTTGCCGCCGACTTACGTTCTTTCACATTTTATTAATTTTCCCGGCTGCCTATTGCCTGAACTGAAACAACTATGCGATTATGACAGAAGTGCCAATTCCCTGTATGTCCCTGGTGACCGAACTGGTTAGATGTCCGGTACGGACTCAGCGTTTCAGAGGGAAAAGTCTGGTTCGAGTCTTTCTCGGGGATAATTATTCGTAAAAATTCTGTTGCCATAGTAAACGATTGAGAATTCCAGGAACTTTTTTTGAAATAATTTGAATCAAATCTAATCACAGATACTATTAATTAAGGTAATTAAACTGGAAGTGTCTGTATGTGATTTCGTATTTTGAACTTTTAAACAAGTTTTCAATTCTTTTTTTTCTTCAAAAATTACAGTGTCCTCTTCCAAAATCAACCCCTCCTATTTGTTGTAATTGCCTCGGAAATCACACTGCTAATTACAAAGGTTGTCCAGTATATAAAGATTTACTGAAACCAAATCAAACTAATAATTCAAATTCACATATGTTAATAAATCAAAATTTGAATTTTACTTCTCCAAAATTAAATGCACAAAATTTTCCAGACTTACCGCAAACTCAAATCTTTCAACGTAACAATCCTATTCAAAAAATTCCTTCAACTTCAAATACTCCTACACCTCCAATTTATAATCATAAATCACACAAATTCTCTTACTCTGATATATTAAAACAAAACCCTTCTACTTCAAATTACACAGCTTTAATTTCCAGCATAATTCAACAAATTATTTCTACCCTTATTCCACAAATTCAAACATTATTACAAAATCTCCTACTCCCACTTTTAAATGGCCATTAGTAACAATAGAAATCTAAATATAACACTACTTAACTGGAACTCTAATGGACTAAAACGACAACAAAATATTTTTAATCACTTTCTATCATACCATAATATTGACATAACATGTATTTCTGAGACTCATCTAACACCTAAAGAAAAGATGTATTTAAAAGGTTATAAAATTTATAGAAATGATAGAATCTCTGATCACGCTTCTGGGGGAGTAGCAATAATAATTAAGAATTCTATATTTCATCAACAAACATATTTTCCTACATCTGACATTTTAGAGTGTATTGCAGTAGAAATTAAAATAAATAATACCATTTACCAAACAAACCACCAAACAAACCATTTCCTACTCAAATTTACAACATCATTTTACAATCATCTAATCCAATTATTCTCATGGGAGACTTCAACAGCAAAAACACTTCTTGGGGTTGCAACTCAACAAATCCTCAGGGTATTCGTCTACAACAATATATAATTCAAAATAATTTAGACATTCATGCTCCCTTTGAACCAACCTATTACTCTAATCACAACAATATAATACCAGATATTTTAGATATAATAATTACAAAAAACGTTAATTTACAATTCTTTCAATCTCCACTTCCTGAATTAGATTCTGACCATCTCCCTGTTAAAATATGTTTTAATTCTTCACTATTAAAAATTAATTATCCTCTTCATAACATGCGAATAAACTGGAATACATATCGATCATACATAGAATCAAATTTTAACTTCCCAAAAAACTTAGATAATACTCCAAAAATTGATGTAGAAATCGAAAAGTTTACTAAAATAATTCTAGATGCATATAAATATTCTAGTACATACATTAAACCGTACATACATACTCGATCTCTCCCTATAAATATCTTAAATCTTATAAAATCCAAACATAACCTAAAACGATTCTGGCAACAAACTCGTTGCCCTGACATTAAAAGAAAAATCAAGAAGTTATCACTCATTATCAAATTACGTATAGACCAATATGAATTAGGCAAATTTCAAAATTACATTGCACAAATACATCCTAATAGCATCCACAATGGTCAACAATTAAAAAATTAACAAAATCTTATTCCCCTATACCAATATTAAATAACGGCTCTACATCTGCCTATACTGATTTTCAAAAATCAAAGTTAATTGCAAATCACTTAGAAAAGTCTTTTACCCCTAACCCTATTATAGATCAAATATTTAATAACGAAGTTGAATCTTTCATCTCTTCTCCACTTTATTCAGTCCCTTCAAAAATAAAATTTATTTCTCCTGTAGAAGTTCAAAACATTACACGAAAATTGAATATTCACAAAACATCAGGCTATGATTCTATTACAAACAAAATGATAAAAGAACTTAATTTACGAATTTTATCGAAGCTAACAAATATATTCAATTCAATGCTTCGTATTTCTTATTTTCCACAATCATGGAAATTAGCCTACGTATCCCCATATGTAAACCAGGCAAGGATCCTCATCTTCCCTTAAACTACAGACCTATTAGTCTCTTATCTTCATTATCAAAAATTTTGAAAAACTATTACATTCTCGTCTTTTATCCTACATTAACTTAATACAAGCTATTCCAAATTACCAATTTGGTTTTCGTTCTCATTATTCGACTTCTCTCCAATTACTACGTGTTTCTGAATTAATAGCTGAAAACTTTCATCAAAAGGAACATACAATTGGAATTTTCTTGGATATTGCCCAAGCATTTGACAAAGTTTGGCATTCAGGATTATTATATAAATTACATTCAATAGGAATTCCCATATATTTATTCAAAATAATAAAAAGCTATTTATATAATCGTAAGTTTTGTGTCAAAATTAACACATCTTATTCAACTTCTGGTCGCATGTTTTCAGGGATTCCTCAAGGATCGACTCTCTCTCCTTTACTTTTTAATATATATATATGTCAGATATTCCACACCTTCCTTTTACCACCATAGCGCTGTATGCAGATAACACTGCACTTTTTTCGTATCACAAAAAATTGCATAATGCCCGAAACACTCTTCAAAATTTTTTAAATTTATATATTAAATGGACTCAACAATGGAGAATAATAATAAATCCATCTAAAACACAAACAAAAATTTTCACACTTTGCAGATCTACTAATCCCCCATGTCTCAAAATAAATAATATAACTATACCCTGGATAGAAAATTATATTCCAATTAAATATTTAGGACTCTATTTCGATCGTCGATTAACTTGGAAAACTCATATTCAAAATATTGCAAAAACTTACCAAAAAATATCAAAATTATACCCATTAACTAATAAATTTTCAAAATTACAAATAGATTGTGGTATATCAATATTTAAGGCAATAATAAGACCATCACTTACATATGCATGCCCAATTTGGTGTAATGCATCTGCGTCAAACATGAAGAAAATACAAACTATTCAAAATAAATTTTTACGAAGAATTCTAAAGGCTGAATGGTTCATCTCCAATAGCCAAATCCACAAAGAATTACAAATAGAGCCAATTAAAACATTCATCACTAACCAATCCTCCAAATTCTTCAACTGTTTAAACGATTATCCTGTTCATCAACATTTCGATCTGGGAAAAAATTATCACGTTAAACGAATTCGATCCCGCTTCCCCAAAGATATTTTTCACCCCCCATAAATAATTGTCTACAATAACTACTACTCAATAAAACCTTCTCTTAAAACTCTACATTTATTATAAAAATTAAGCAATAGTTATTAAAATCAAATTTTTATTCGTAATTACTATTAAAATAAAATCATAATTACCTTTAATTATGATATTTATTTCTGGCATCTCCAAAAATGTTATGTATACACTTATTCATCATCCTGAAAAATTTGTAAAATTGAACAGGAAATAAATATATTTAAAAAAAATTACACATTGTTTTCAAAAACATCTCTCACGCCGTTCTTATGCACAATTACATCAATTTGTGTACATTACTGCATTTGTGAGTATAAGTTATTCAAATGACATCAAATGAAGTTTTTCGAAAACACAAAAGATTGCTGTGAAAAAGAGTTTCAAATTTCGCATTTACAGCTTCAACGCCATTTTCTTCAAAACAGCCCCAAATTTTGTCTTTAAACATTTGTTTAAGATGAGATGGAAATACTTTTGATGTCTTATTTTGTTTCTTCACAAATTACAGAAATGTAATTTAGTTGAAATATCTCTCTCGCTGTTAATGTGCACGTTTCCGGCGATTTGTATAGACAATTGCATTTGTGAATTGAAGTGCTTCCAATGACTTCCAATGAAGTGTTTCGAAAACTGAAAAGTTCTCTGTAAAAATGGACATAAAATTCTGCATTGACAGTGAAGATTAAACGCCATTTTCTATTAAAGGTCTCTTAACTTTTTTCTAATTTTATTGTACGAATAGTGCTTTGTCTAAGATGACATAAAACCAATTTTGCTGTATTATTTTTTTTTTCACAAATTTTAAAAATGTAAAGTTTTTCGAAATATATCTCAAGTCGTTAATACGCACACTTTCAGCGATTTGTATATATTGTTGTATTTGTGAGTGGATTTTGCAAAGATCAGATGCTTGTAGTAAAAAACACAATACTGAATCTAAATGCTGTGGCGTTTTAGCTTAAAAAACTATGTTGCGTCAAAGCGTGACTCTATCAAAACTTATGTGACGCAAGGCGAAGAGTTGCCTGGTTCAACAGAGTATGCTCACATGTAAACTGGAAACATGAGTCTTAACCAATTGGATTTTGGCCATACGAAAGAAGTACAACTCAGCCCTTCTAAAAAATTACAGAACATAAACTTTCTTGCCTGTGATTGCTTCTCTTAACCAAAGTCTTCAAGCATACAAAGATATATCAAAAGATTTAGCATTTTTAGCCATGTGAAAGAACTGTCTTCATAGTAGCTTAAGACCGCAGCAGAACAACCCGTCAGGTTTTCAGATGACTTCGACATTACATTTATCGATGAAATGTGTCAGTTTGTAACATTTGCTGATACGAATTTCGTAATAATAATGTCGTGTAATAATTCACAGACGAGAAGACAAAGGATATCGGCACTGAACTTTTTGTGTACAAGGTTATCGTGAAAAAGGTTGCGCAGAACACTTTGCCAAACATTAAGATAGCTTTAAGAATATGTCTAATTTACATGGTAACAAAATGCAGTGGTGAGCGCTTCTTCAAAAAACTAAAATTAATTGAAAACCGATTAAGGACATCCATTAAGCAGGAACGATTTATTAAGTTGGCTTTCTTGAGCATCGAGTCAAATATAATTTGTGACTAGGACTTTTGTGACATCGTTAGCGATTTTGCAGCGCAAAAATCAAGCAAAGTGCTTGGACTCTAATGGTTATAACGTCATTTGTAATATATTTATGTTATTAATTAGTTACGTTATACTACACTTTGAATGAAAAAAAAAATTTCTCTTTCGTAAGTAAAATTGTGTTCGTTTCATTCACTGAAATAAGTATGAAATCATATTCACAAAATAGTGTTCGTTTAATTTCGTGTTTTTGCATTACATATTGCAACACCATTAAAAAACTGGGCCTACCACCAAAAAGGTCCCCGGGCCACCTACATCCTGCCTTGTGCTACAAATTATCTTTTACGACGATAATCAAAAACTGAAAAGATTTCTGTGAGAAGAGGCTTAAATTGCTAAATTTAGGAAGTTTTCACATTAAATTTATATTTATAAAATATAATGGTTTAATGAATATTTATTAGGTATTTAGTGCCGTTTAAAATAAACGAGAATGACTTCCTTGTTTTTTTTAATACTGTATATAAGTGTTTTAAGATGGTGATTGGTACGCACCGTAGTTACAGTATTTCCCTCATTCCTATATAAATATAACTAGAGGTGCTACAGAATGGCGGAGACTTCCTCGAACCAATTTTTTCTAATTTCCTTAGTGTCGCCTGGCTTTAAGGTCTTGCTCCATTCGCTGACCAGCAGCCATGAATCGTCGCCCGAAGTACATTTTTTGACAATTTCTCAACTCTTTGCTCTACAATTTGCTCAACTCTTTCTCTGCAGTACATCTGAATCAATATTTCAAGAATATTAAAGAAGAGTAAAAATTCGTCCTAAATAGAAGTTTTCATTACAAATTCGAAGTCGTTTTTAAGAAAATGACGATTAAGCATTACTGTAAATGCGAAATTTGAAGCTCTTTTTCACAGGAATCTATTGAGAATTCGAAAACGTTCATTTGACGTCATTTGAAGCACTTCCACTCACAAATGTAATAATGTATACAAATCGATGGAAATGTGCATATTAACTCAGTGAGAGATATTTTTAAAAAATACGCTTGTGTCAATTTTGAAAAAAAAAAAAGGAATATATTCAAATGAACTTTACGTCACATTAAACAGTGCCGTTAGCACTATAGAAAGGACAACATCTATACCGAGAAATTCCCTAAATTTTCAACGCTATATCATGTGTCGCCAAGCTCTGCGCCCGGACGTGAGGTCCAAGATCAGCGAACGAGCTCGTGTTGATGTCTGCGAAAGACCGTTGGCTGGGCCCTCCGTCTGACGGCCCTGGCTACGAGATTATCGAGTCGTCTCGCTCCCGAGAATGCGTTCTCGTTGCACGAGATTCTCGTGGGCCCCACTCTCGTTCAGTCTTTCTTGCATACGAGAACGAGAGAGAATATTCGGAAATGACCGCCTTTAATTGGCACGTTTGGTGAAAAAAAAGAGGGCCTTTATTTTTCCTCCTTGTATCAAAAAAATAAATTATTTTGACATATTTTAAAAAATATTTCAGGCTTCCTTACCTTAAGGTTTGAACGATTAATGTTTCAAGATATTTTTTCCCTTTGTTTTTTTCTTTTTTTTCAAACGCTCTGTAATGTTCCTAAGAGACACCTCCATTTCCACGGCTCAGAATTATTCGATGTGGGATATTTTCCTCTAACTGAACAGTAAATAGCGATATTGAAGCAAAATGTTTCACATACAGAAAGAACACTTTCTTGTCTATTTCGTGATCAGTAGCTATGTAACTGACTGATTCTCTATAATACGTAGTTGTAACAATTTCAGGAAATTGAACCGTTATTGCTTGAAATATTGCAAGTGAGGATTAGACAAAATACCTGGGAAAGCTGGGCAGTGTTTCTCTCGAGCGGCCAGGGAAAATCCGCAGGCCCAAGGAACCCCAATTCATTGGGACCCAAAACAGGAAGTATGAGCCAATGCTTTCTAAAAACGTAAGGTTTGGAAATGCCTTTCTTTTTATACAACTGTGTTAATAATAGAAATAAAGTGTACGTACCTTTCCTCTAAATAAACAGTAAATGACTCATTTGCTACTATCATGTAAATAACAATAAAACAAGTACTGCGAGGTGTTCTTTGAACTATCATACTTACAACATTTATAAACAATATTTGTAGTTTTTCTTCTCATATTTTCCTTGAAAACACCACGTGAAAAAAATAATTACTAAACTCACGACAAAGTACTGACCGTTCACAAAGAATAAGAATTACTTTAGTTGGTATTTAGACCTCAAAATAGTTGGAAGCCACCAGAATCTCTCGCTTTAACCCTTCAACTTGGGATGCCGTCCATAGACGTACCGGGGCTTTTAACTTCTATCTGCGGGATGCCATCTGAAGACGTCATGACGCACCTTTTCCGCGTGCGGGATGACGTCCTGAGATGGCGTGGCCGTTTCTCTCCTCGGCGAGGGGGCGAGGGGATGCAACCGCAATCCTAAAGGTTTTGGCGAAGGAAGTTTCCCTTCATGTAGCGAGTCCGCCAAGGCAGCTGTTCTAATGCTGCAGCGGAAGTGTTTTAGAGCGAAAGAGGAAAATTTTCAAGCACCGGGCGCTTTGCATATGAGTGAGGAACTCATGTACCAAAAACTACTCTCTACGTCAAGGTACTGACCGGAGAAATATAGAAAACTATCGTTCAGGAAACCTGACCTCTAGATTTCTTTTCAACGGCAGAACTCGACCTAGCTATATGGGTCGAAAATCCGCCACCCTCGGGACTCGAACCCTAGGACCTCCCGGTCAGAAACTCTGCCGTTTAAATAGTTGTTTCCTCTAAGACATCTCAGCAGAAAAAATCACAATGAATTTCCCCCAAATACCTGTATGTTTCTACTGAAACACCGGTATTTTCTTCTGTCAATACCGGTATTTCGATGAGAGAATACCGGTATAATACCTTTAAATAGAGGCATTTTACCGTTATAGACGTCGGATAAAGGTAAAATACCTCTAAAAATACCGGTATTTGACGTCTTATACTGGTATTTATTTATTTATTTTACGTCAAAAAACAGTTAAAAACTGCGTATGACGTACTATGGGGAAAAGTGAATTGTGTGCACATTTTCAAAATTCTGTGATCCCTACACTAAGTCATATACTACTTAAATTTTGAATTTTTGAAAGGGAGAAAAAAACTCCCATGTAATAAAATCTATTTTCAAGGATAAACAAGCAATATTTTTTGAATTTGGAAAGGGAGAAAAAAACAAAAAAACTCCCATGTAAAACAATCTATTTTCAAGGGTAAATAAGCAATAAATTTTGAATTTTGAAAGGGAGAAAAAAAAACAAAAAAACTCCCATGTAATAAAATCTATTTTCAAAGATAAATAAGCAATAAAATTTTGGCTCTTATTACTTCCTGCCGCGACAACATGGAAACGATAATTTGAATAATTGTATTTCCCACTGAATTCTAAAAGACGTGCACAGAAAATGAAGTTACATTTATGTCCAGAAGCAAAACAAGGGCCATCTCAGCATTTGCTCAATGGATCAGGGAAACTGGACGAAAAACCTGATCGAGATGGGGTCATTGACCCGGAAGCTGTGTTACAATAGTTGTTACAGGTTGTTTATACTCATTTATACAGTCCAAATGGTAATTAATGCATTATGTATCATTGTTAAAATTAATGTTACTTTTCTTGTGATGCTCAGTATAGTCTCTAATTGTATAGAAACAGTTATGCAGCAGAAACGATTTCACTTGCGATTTAAACTTTTCTATTGAATTTAATCGTTTAATGTCATCTGGCAAAGTGTTGTAAAATAATGTACATGTATTGTATGTGAATTTTTTTTAATGAGCTGTTGATACTGTCACCCGATGAATATGATTTCTACGTCGAGTGTTATAGTAATAGACTTCGGCATTTTCTGAAAAAATATTCCCGCCCTTGATCAAGTCATTTTTTACAAAAACCACTGATTCGTAAATAAAAAGACACGGTAATGGTAGAATTCCTAGATTAATGAAGAGAGGCTTACATGAATCACGTGGGTGGGATTTGGTTATTATTCGTACAATTCGTTTTTGTAATCTAAACGTCTGGGAGCTATAAGATGTATTTCCCCAGAATATTATGCCATATCTCAGGCGGGAATGAACATTCGCGAAGTATACACAACGAGCAGTATGAAGGTTGACTGAATTTGCAAGAATTCTGAACGCGTAGCATAATGAACTTAATTTTGTGTTCAATTCATTTAAATGGACGTTCCATTTAAGGTTTGACTGAATTGAGAGACCTAAAAATTTTGTTGCCTTAACATCAGTCAATGGTACACTGTTCATTTTCAATGGAGCACATAATTGTTTATTTGATATGGAAAACCGCATTAAAACCGTTTTCTTTTCGTTTACTATTAATTTGTTATTTCGGAACCAATTTGAAACATCTGATATTGTACTATTTACGGTTTCTTTATTGCAAAGGATGTTCGTATCATCCGCAAAGAGAACCGTTCTTCCGTTTCGAATTGTCGAGGGCATATCGTTTACGTAAAGTAGGAACAGAATAGGGCCTAAAATCGATCCTTGAGGAACTCCACATGCAATGGGCAAAGAGTCGGAAAGGTGCGTACGTAATGTTCCATCATTCCAGTAAGGTATTTCAACTCTCTGAGATCGTTGTTTAAGGTACGAACATTACCAATCTAGAGCAATACCACGAATTCCATATGAAGGTAATTTGGAAAGTAAAATGTATTTTTAAAGGTATTTTGGTATTTTTAAAGGTATTTTGAATAAAGGTATAATAGAGGTAAAGGTATTTCTATACCGGTACAAAAATACCTTTACCGCTATTATTTCGGTATTCGGTTCCTGATTTCATATACATACAACACTGAAGATAAGTACAAGCTATGTTTTATTTAATTAAATTTTAATATTACTAATTCATTTAATGTGTAATTGTGATACAGAATAAATTTTATATTACTTCATTAACATATTTAAAATAATGTTTATAAAATTTCTATATTTTTGTTTAATAAACCAACGAATTTCAAAAATGGTTATGAATGAGAAGATGAATAATACAAGTATAGAGGAATATCTAGAAGAAGAAAAGAAAAAGAGAATAGAGTTAGAGTAAAAAAATGAATATTTAATTTTAGAAAATTAAAATTTAAATAAATTCATCAAACCATTATAAACAGATACGAAAAATTTAAGAACCGATTTTTTTATTAATGAAAATAATCAAGTTAGTGAGTATAGTACAGAAGCAAATTTAAGAGGTGGAAATAATTATTGAAATCATTTTTACATTGCTCAATATAATTTCAAACACTATAACGAATAAAAAAATTATTTGTAATATTACATATTACTCTGTATATTAGTATAAATGTTTAACACATTTACATAAATTTATAACTATATATATGTAAACTTACTCTCTGCAGGAAGATGTGGAGGAGGACGAGGAAAAAGAGGAGTACAAAGAGGAGAAGTGGAAGAGGAGGACAAGGAGGAAAAAGAAGATGATGCAGAGGAAATGGAGGCAGAATCTTCAATAAAATATTTGTTAGAAAATATATTTTTAATTAAATTTAAAAAATAATAAATTATAAAATAAAGTTATTAATTACTGTTTATTTATTATTATATACTGACAAGTAATGCTGATAACATAAGTTATCAAATAAAACCACATTTACAATTACTTCCATCACATAATTTTGCATCATTACAGTTTCAGAGAATTTGAATCAAAATGCATGATTACAAAGGGAGTTTTTTTACAAACCATGTAATGAATTAATATTTTGTTTTAAACTAAATAGCTCAGTAAAATTAGACAAATTGAACCACAATTATACCTTACAAATGAAAATTGTGCACAATTTTCTCAGCTCAATATAAACTTATTGTTATAAAATATAATAAATACTTAACACATTTATTTTGTATTTAGTGCTGTTTACTAGATCACATGCATAGATGTCACAACCTGTGGCATTCGTCATCTCATTTTGAATGACCCACCGGGCGTGTACCACTCCGACCTAATCAATCAAGACCAGCAGCCCACTCTTAACCTATTTGGATTCCGGTCCTTGGGATATCGCGACACCAAAGCGAAGAACCTACCTTTGGAGTGAGGAATAACGGAAACTATCATTCCATTTTATCGCTCACACACAAGGTTTAACATTGCTCTTTTCGTTGCCCTGCCCAACGTTCTTGCTGATACCAAGAAGTTCAAGATCACCAACGTGGTCTTCTCACCGCTTTTAGAAGCTAGAGACCAGTCCCAAGCCGTCATAGAACGACCCAACACCGCCGCCGCCACAGGACAATTACTACTCGCCCAACTTTTCTTGAACGATGGATTGAAGAAATGCGGGCGGAGTGGGAGTAGTAGTTACAAAGTCGGCCACTAGAGTATTTATAGTTATGACAACCTCTGGAAAATCAAAGTCCAACCTACTACGTGTGTGGCGAGGTCATCGCTCTGGGTAGGCAACAGCAGGGACACTACATAGGAGTTTTAGGTGCCTCCCTTGAAGGACTTGGACCTGCCTGTCATTTCTTTAGGTAATAGTGATAAAGCTGAACAGAAGTTCTTGACTATGAAAGCTACTAGCGTTGACTAGCTTCTGTTTCGCGCCAACCAAGTTTTAATGCTTGGAATGTTGTCATCAGTGCTCGCTGCGAGCTTTTGCCTTCAACTGTTCATTGCTCAAAGGAGGAGGGAAGCAAGGTCATCGTTCAAGAAATGTTGTGCGAGTAGCACCTCTCAGGCATGAGATCCAGCCTTTCTGCTTGATTCGCAAAAGCGGATTCATCATTGAGTGAGGATTTTTGATCTGCATACAGCTCTTCAAAGACAGCTACAACAACGTCAACGTACCCGTGGGCGCTCATTTTTAATGAAAGTCAAATCTATCTTTGAGTCAAGATTTTATTCTGCATTCATCTCTACAACGCCCACACCTCGCAGGCTCTCGACTCCAATGAAAGTGAATCCACCTCTTGGTGAGCAGTATTATTCTGCATAGTGCTCTACAAAGGGAGCTACAGCAACGTCTACTCCCCGTAGGCGCTCATCTCCAGTGAAAGTCGATCCATCTTTGGGTCAGGATTTTACTTCTGCATATAAACATATTTTCCAAGTTTGTACCTATTGAAACAATCTCGACTAACTCCTTCATCATTCCTTATTCACATCCTGTCAGGACCAGCTTTTTTGTAGAACTGGTTGATTTTCTAACAAGAAATTAAATATTTCTTTTAGGATTGTTTGACCACCTTCCGGCAAATTGCTAAGTTTGGTAACTGGTTGCAAAATCGTTGTGCAGCCAGTTACAAAACTTCACCACGTGAAATGCAATGTGCCTAGTGGTCTTTTTAGTAACTTTTTTTTCAGATACAAAAGTTTTGGAGCCTCTTTTGGATTTTCTCTGCCGTAAGACAAGCTCGCCTTCACTTGTCAATCGTTCACATGATTGATACATGTAATCCGTATTGTTATCGAATCCAGGTCATGAAGTTTCAAATGATTGGGATTGTAATAACAGCGGTATAGTTAATATATTATTTCGTTAATAGATAAAAAGAAACAAAATTTTCGAATGAGGTTGATCTACGAATAACACCAGTAAAGACAAAATAACAGAATGGAAGACTTCCAATGCATCACATAGAACACTAGTGGTGCAAGGATAGCACATTCCTTCTCACATTTAGTAATGGTTGCGTTAGATCACCATACCGCAATTTCTGTCCATATTAACACAACACAATCATCCCTTGTAAACCGCTTTACTTCGTAGAACAGGTTACGGGCGGAAAAAAAATTGTCAACACAAAATTGCCAATTTAATCTGCATTTCATTCATCAATACACATTTTCTATCAATGAAAAGGAATTCTTAGAACGTCAAACCGCCGACATGCGGCTATGTCTTTCAAAACTTCCAAGATCCACAACAAATATGTTAAACAGTTTATATATTTTTAAAAAAATTGTTCATGATCTTTTTGAAAGAACTGATTTTTTAAAACAGAGTACATTTAACGAACAAATCTGTGATCAATATTGTACTTTTGAACGTAAACTAAGCATTCAAGGAAAAAAGTTGTTCAGGATATTACTCGTAGAAACAGCACATTCTCAAAACGCAAGTAAAATGCACGATTAACAAAAAAGGTCTCGCGGTTTCCCATGCCTGTTAGCCTTTGAACCTTTCGTCTGATATCGCCACCGCCACGCCAAAAGTGCCCATAGGGCTTCGGTATCCAGCTGATATAGCAGTTAAATGTGACACCAGAGAGGGGGACCTTGGCACCCAGGCGATGAAGAGTACAGGTTGCTCGAAACTGTTTGCCGGGGCGTCTCTCTTAAAAGTATTCACGAAAAGGATCCATCGGCATTCTTGTCGTTCCGGAGGTTAATTATTGTTTTCTTGGATACTTTCTGTGGGTAGCGTATACGATAATGCTAATTGGATACTCCCTCTTTGTAAGACAATTTCAACTACTACATTATTTCCTAACATCCATATGTAAGAATGGAACGGTAGATTTTGGAATATGAGCTTGCAAAAGTACAAATTTGCTCTAATAAGCCGCCTGATAATACACTGAGAGAAGTTAACTCCTCTGAGAGCGTTCAAATTCGGTTCTCGAACACCGTGCTCTGGGTTGACTAATCTAATGAATGTCAACCTTAATAATAAAAATGATCTCAATGAAGATAAAATTTATTTTAATTTACCATTTATTAACAGTATAAACAATAAAATCAAGATTTTCTTAAAAAGTTATGAAATTGATTTAATAAATAGTATAAAGTCAAAAGCAAATTTAATAAAACATGCAAAATATTCAATCCCAATGATAGAAAAAACTGTTTATTCAATTACATGTCTGGATTGCCAACTACAATATATTGGACAAAAAAAGAAAATTATGTGATTGTATCAATGAGCAAACACGCAATATCAAAGAAGTTACAAAACATAATTCACTAACTAAACACAGAATTAATACCCATCATACCATAGATTTCAATAACCCCAAAATAATTTATATAGAACAAGATTATTTCAAAAGAATTACTTATAAAACTATTAATAAAAAAATTCATAAAGTTTTAAACTTAGTTTTAGAACCTAATAAATTTACAAATAACGTTTATTTTGAAGAGTGTGAAGAAGTGTGAAAAATAATCGTGAAGAAAGAAGTGTGATGAAGAGAGAGAAGAGTGTGACGAAGAAACATGAGTTGATTTTTTAGTTTTTTACTTTTTACATTTATTATTTTATGACGAGTTGATTTTTTAGTATTAAAATTGGAGGTTTTGGGGGCGATAGTTTCCTCAATAATAAAAGTGTAAGAAGCATGAATTGTGAAATAGATTTTATTTTACATAATTATATTTATTGCGGTAACATAATGAACTTATATGTATGTAACATAATGAACTTATATGAATAAAGTCAGATGCAGCAGAAAAGCATCCGTGTAGGTACATGCAAAATATTCAAATAATGCATCATAATGTGCAATCTCTTTCAAATAAAATTGAATTTATCGAGGCAGCATTAGAGTGTGATCTCAGTCAAATAGATGTTCTTTGCTTTACAGAACATTGGTTATCTCATAATGATCTAAATACACTCCAAATTCCTAGTTTTTACCTTGCAGGATCTTGTTGTAGAGTAAGGGAATCAAATAAAGGATCTGCTTACGGAGGTTCATGTATTTATCTAAGAAATAATATTGATTCTACCTTCTTGTCAGAATTCAATTTATATGCAGTTGAAAAAGTTTTTGAAATAACAGTCGTGCATCTTACTACGCTCAAAATTATCTTACTTTGCATCTACAGACCTCCAACAAAGCGAGCTTTAGATTATTTCAATTTCTTAGAAAATCTAGAGAAAACTCTGAACAAAATTAGTAATCTCTCTTTTAAATCCATTGTTGTATGTGGAGATTTCAATATTGATTTTCTGAGCGAATCCCACGAAAAAGAGCAGTTCCTCAATTTAATTCATTCTTTTAATTTAGATATTACAGTGAACGTACCTACACGGAATACTCTTAAATCACAAACAGCAATAGATCAAATTATAATTAACAAAATCACAACTAGATATGAAGTAATAACGAATAATCTAGGTTACAGTGACCACGATGCACAAATTCTTACAATTACTAATAACATCTCCGCCTAGGGAGTACATGACCTTGGAGTTGGTGGTGGAGCTTGAGTATCCCAGTGATCCTGAGAGCTATGCCGGCGGTAGCGTAGCTACTGGTAGGGCCTCCCTTGCCGGACTGGTCAAAGGATAGGGATGAGACGAAGAAGTACTCCAGAAGAGGAAGCAGTGCATACTTCCCAGAATGGGAGGATGCCAACGGCAGAAGAGCCGACACCTCAAGCTTCCCCTAATCCCAGGGTAGATGCGGCCCAATATCTGCGGTATTGCAACGAACGCAGTGAAAGCAATGCATCTAGAATGGTGCTCCGAACAACGCACTCTGCCAGCTTGGAGGCAGTTAAGATGGCAGCCCCATCACCAAGCTAGTCCCGCGCAGTGCTCGTAACACGACCGGGAGACAAACCCATTACTGATGACCATCAAGAGAATAGCCGGACTAATCATATGACGACCCATGCAAAGAAAAGGAATAGAAAAAGGAATTTGGAGAACTTAAACCTAGCTACTTGGAACGTAAGAGGATTAACGCAAAAAGAAGAATTACTACAAAAAGAATTAGAAAACATTAATGTAGATATATGTCTGATTACTGAAACAAAGAAAAAATTAAAAGGCACATTGGAATACCTAAATTACGTACTTTTATATAGTGGAGTCCCTCAAAATAAAAGAGCATCATCAGGGGTAGGAATAATGATTAAAGCTTCCTTAAAAAATAGAATCCAGAGCTATAATTTTGTAAGCGACCGAATAATAAATTTGCGACTAAAAACAGCTAGAGGATATCTTACAATTATCTGCATTTATGCACCTGAAGAGGGACGTAAAGAAGAAAGCATAAACTTTTATGAATCCCTCCAGTCCCATTTAAACACTGTGAATAAGACAGATTTCTTAGCAATTGGAGGTGATTTTAATGCACGTGTTGGACAACAAATTATGGGAAATCTAATTGGAGATAATGGAGAACAAACTTTAAATGAGAATGGAAAAGCCCTGAGAAATTTTGTTAGTTTTAATGAGTTTAAAATAACTAATACCCTCTTCCGTCATAAAGATATACATAAATACACATGGTCAGCAAGAGGCACGAGATCAATAATCGACTACATCCTATCCAACAAGAAACTTTCCCCATACGTGAATGATACACGAGTATATAGGAGCTGTGACGTTAGTACATATCACTTCTTAGTTCTTTGTAAACTTAAAATCCCTAAGAAATGGATCCAGAGGAAAAAAACGAGCGTTACGCAAAATAAAACCAATTTTAAAGTATATCTGCTACAACAAGAGAGTATAAGAAGATTATACTGCTCGCGATTGCTAACTTCTCTTGATCAAAGAGCAATCAGTATAGATGTAAATGTTGAATGGCAAGATTTTAAAGATCTAATATTACAAGTAGCAGAAGAAGTCTTAGGTAAGAGACCAAAAGCAAGGAATAAGAAGGGTATTCAAAATTGGAACGAAGAAATACAGGAAATTGTTGATCAAAAGAAAAAGGCTTACCTGCGGTATCTCCAATCACATTCTGTGGAAGACAAAATTGCATACAAAAATAAAAGTGCCATTGCTAAGAGAGAAATTAGAAAGATAAAGCGGGAAAGTTGGGATAAGTATATAAGTGAGATCGAACACGACTGTCATGGATCACAAGACACTGCCTATTAAATAATGAAGTATCTAAATTCGACAGAAAGAGATACACTAAAAATTAACAACATCTCCGAGAAAGAATGGCTTACATACTATCAGTTGCTGTGGACAAATACAGAGACTCCTGATAACCCCTTATCGGAAACAATAATAGAAGCGGACCCCATTGAACTCGACGAACTGAACAACATACTTAAAACGTTCAAGAATAAGAAGTCACCAGGAACTGACTGCATGAATGCTGAACTACTTAAGTATGCACCGAATGAAATAAGAAGGAGATTCCTCGAAATAATTAATATGTGTTGGAAGAGATATACCATTCCCGAAGATTGGAGGAAAGGAATTATATGCCCTATCTTCAAGAAAGGTAGTAGACAGGATTGTCAAAACTATAGAGGAATAAGTCTTCTCAACACAGCCTATAAGATATATGCTAAGATAATAACTCGGAGATTGAATATAATTAATGAGCATATGTTATTAGAGGAACAGTGCGGTTTTAGGAAAGGTCGCTCATGTTCCGACTGCATATTCGTAGTGGAACAGCTAATACAGAAGAGACGAGAATTTAACTTACCGACATATATACTATTTATAGACTATGTAAAAGCCTTCGACAAATTGTCGCGAAAGAAACTCTGGGAGATAATGGATAAAAAAGGATTCCCTGCCCACCTAATAAGAGCAATACAAAGCCTTTACTTCGACACTAAAATATGCATTGATAAAGGATCTCAAGGAAGTAATAAATTTGTAGAAATAAATCAAGGAGTCAAACAAGGGTGCCCACTTTCGCCAGCTCTATTTAGTATATATATATATATATATATATATATATATATATATATATATATATATATATATAGACGAGATTGTCCGGCAATGGCAAGGGCAATTGAAAACACATTTTAAAATAAATGACAAATCTCTTAATACTATATTGTTTGCAGACGACCAAGTTATTTTTAGTAGCTCAGAAGATGAATTGCAAATTGCAGCACAAAAACAAAACGAACAGGCAACCAAATATAATATGCAAATCTCCACTAGGAAAACAAAATCAATGGGCTTTGAAGGAACAAACCACATGAGATGTAAAATTGTGATTAATAATGAACCCATAGAACAGACAAACAATTTTACCTATTTAGGCTTCAATGTGTCTTACTGCCAGAAAAATGACATAAGTCGGAAATTAAATAGATTCTATAACATGTGTGGGACAATAAGAAGAACATTAAAAAACAAGTCTTTAAAAACCACGCAACTCAAATTTTACAAAGCAATGGCAGTTCCCATGCTAACTTACGCATGTGAAAACTGGACAATAAATAGAACAGACAGAAGAAAAATAGAAAGCGCCGAAATGAAATTCTTACGTTCAGTAGCAGGTTACAATATCTTAGATAGATAGTATAATGATGACATCAGAACCGAACTGAATATATTTAATCTGATGGACAGAATCCAATCATTTAGGAGCAACTGGCATGATCATATCCAACGCATGCCTCCAGACAGACTTCCCATTATAATGTACACATATAATCCTAAAGGAAGAAGAAATGTTGGCCGCCCCTTAACAAGATGGAAAGACTCACTCTCTTGATGTGGAAACAGGCCTTAAGGCCTAAATCCATGAAGCAGAAGAAGAAGACTAATAACATGAATACTGACACAATAAATAAAACACGCATGTGCAGAGCATTTACTAAAGTTAACATTAAATTATTTACGAACTACTTGCTGAAAGAATCATGGGAGGTAGTTTATAACGCTATTGACACAAATGAAAAATATAATGTATTTTTCTCAAAGCTTTCATTTCTCTTTAACGCATGCTTTCCTATTAAAAAGAGAAAATTAAACATTTCACGAAAAAGTAATACTTGGATCACACACGGAATTAGAACATCGTGTAAAATAAACGTACTCTACTTTATTTCTAAACATCATAACGTATCACCCGGTTTCCACGTCTACTTCCGAGAATATAAAAGAATTTTAAGGAAAATAATAGTTCAGGCAAAAATAGTGAGGATATTTTGAACGCTAGAAACAAAACTAAAGCAATGTGGAACATCGTTAAAAATTCGACCACGTCATCACATTTCGTAGAGAATGTTGTTTTAAAGGATAATGAAAGAGAAACAAGAAATCCAGAAAAAGTTGCGAATCTCTTCAACCAACACTTTTCTAGAATTGCGGTTGATCTCACGAAGGGACTAAAATCACAAAATTCAACATCATATGCTTCCCAAAAAAATTTCGGCACGATTTTTATTTACGAAACTTCTTCTAACGAAATCCTCAGAATAGTCAGTAAATTAAAAAAATAAATATTCATCAGGTTTAGATGAATTTCCAGATAGTTTATTAAAAACGTGTGCACCTGCCATTATACACCCATTAACTCACATTTTCAATGCTTCCTTGTGCACAGGAATATTTCCAGATACTTTCAAAACAGCAAAAATTAAGCCACTTTATAAAAAAGGGAACAAAAATGAAATTCAAAATTACCGGCCAATTTCTCTTTTGTCAGTTTTCTCAAAAATATTAGAGAGGCTTTTCTATACGCGAATGGAAACTTTTCTCAGGAAATACGAAGCGTTTTCAGACTCACAACACGGTTTCAGGAAATCAAAATCTACGGAAACTGCCATTTTTTCTTTCCTTAAACATGTTGCTTCATCAATGGATCAAAATGAAGAACCCATTGGGATATTTTTAGATCTTTCGAAAGCTTTTGACGTAATTAACCATAACATCTTGCTCTCAAAATTACCTTCTTATGGAATACGTGGTATTGCCCTAGATTGGATAACCTCGTACCTTAAAAATCGATCTCAAAGAGTAGAAATACCGTACTGGCACGAAAGGACATTATTTACTTATCTCTCTAATTCTTTGCCAATTAAACATGGGATCCCACAGGGTTCGATCTTAGGTCTTATCCTCTTTCTGTTGTACGTAAACGATATGCCCTCATCTATTAAAAACGGAAGAACAGATCTGTTTGCCGATGACACGAATGTTCTTTGCAAAAAAGAAACAATAAATAGTACAATTTCAGAAGTTTCAAATTGGTTTTGTAATAAAAAATTAATAGTTAACGAAGGAAAAACGGTCTCAATGCAATTTTGCGTTTCAAATCGGCAATCGTATACTCCATTGAAAATTAACAATATGCAATTAGCTGATGTTAAGGTAACAAAATTTCTAGGTCTCTCAATTCAATCAAACCTCAAATGGAATGTACATATAACAGAATTAAACACTAAATTAAGCTCATTATGTTATGCATTCAGAATTCTTTCTAATTCTGTCAGCCTTCATGCAGCTCGTTGCGTATATTTTGCAAATGTACATTCCCGCCTGAGATACGGCATAATATTTTGGGAAAGCTCATCCTTTAGTTCCCAGACATTTAGATTGCAAAAGAAAATTATCCGAATAATGAAAAAATCACATCCACGTGATCCGTGCAAGCCTCTTTCCATGGAGCTTGGAATCTTACCATTGCCTTGCCTATTTATTTATGAGTCTGTAGTATTTGTCAAAACTGACTTACTTAACGGTGGGAACATATTTTCATGTAATACTGATATTTATAGTTACAATACTCGACGTAGAAATCATGTTCATCAAGTGTCAGTATCAACAGCTCACTACAAGAAATCCACATACAATACATGTACGCTACTTTACAATGCATTGCCAGATGAAATTAAACAATTAAAATTTGTACACAAATTTAAATTAAAAGTAAAATCTTTTCTGCTGCAAAACTGTTTCTATACAATTAGAGACTATACTGATCGCCAAAAAGAAACATAATGTTTACTTTAACAAAACCAAGATATAGTGTAATGAATTAGTTTACACTTGCATTGTATAATTTAAAAAAAAGACTCAATATAACCTGTAACAAATAATGTACTTCCGGGTCAATGACCCCCACCTCGATCAGGTTTTTGTCCAGTTTCCCTGATCCATTGAGCAAATGCTGAGATGGCCCCTTGATTTGCTTCTGGACGTAAATGTAGCTTCACTATGCGCACGTTTTGTTGAACTTTCCTTTGCTTGTAGTGGTAGTAGAGCTTAGGGTGAGTTTCTATTTTGTTAACAATACAGAAAAATCAAGTCTGTTCGTTTCTTTACCGTTAAAAATAAGTTTTCTATAATTTGGCAATGAAAATATCTAGTTTTTGAAAAGTTAATCTCCCGCTTTTTAAATTTGTTATTATTATTATTATTAATCTTTCAACTATGAATAGTTAAATTGTTGGGAAGGGATTCTGAAACTCAAGAAAGCGTGCGCAGATGATTTTCTCCCCATACGTCACATACAGTTTTTGACTGTTTTGACTAAATAAATAAATAAATAAAAACTTTACTACACGCAATTAGTACATATAAATAAGGATTCGGTTCATGGAGTAGATTTCTCTCTAACGAACCGAATCAGTGAATTAAAGGAACCGTGCCACCCTAAACCCGGGATTTACCCAGGTAGGTCCCAAAATTATAATGCATACTTTACTCAATTAACTTATTATGAATGTAATTTAAAATGTGAAAATATGTTATTAGACTGAGCACATCTCATATTGTGTACATCTCCTTATAATGTGATCATCAATTGTATCAATTTGCTCTCGGAAAGTTACAATATTTTGAAATCATTAGTACATAGAAAATTATAATGTAACAAAATAAATGTTTACAAAAATATTTTTCAGTACTTGACAATGAAGAAAAGAAGTCGTCAAAATATAGTACAAAATGAGAAATTGAAAATTGAAAATTAAAAAAAAAACAATTACGTCATAAATATCTGAAAATTTATTGGGATAATTTAATAATAAGGATATTAGACATATACAACTAAAAAATCAAACACCTCTTAATTTCTAATTATTATAAAGCTGTGTCAATATGAAGCAGCTGTGTAGGCATACCCGAAAAAAGACAGTTTAATAATTTATTGCTACGTAATTGCCAACATCAAATTTATTGTCGTTTTTATTGCCATTTTAGAAAATGTGTCTAAACTGGTTAAATTATATTCTTAGTTCTACGGAAGCCATATATTATCAAACACTTCTCGTACTTTTCAAGAAACGTCAAATATTCTATCGATGAGAGTAGTTGACATGTAAAACGACAGTCGCAGATATAACGTTTTCGATGTCATCCATCCATAAACTTTATGCACCCTAGTGCATCCAGTGGGAAGGCACATGAACAAGCGAACTTTTTTTTGTGTCTCAGGAACTTACCAAAGTTCACACATTTCATTTTTTGCAATTAAAGGTATAGGATATTCGAACAATCAAAAGTTCAAATATTCTCCCGACCGTTAGTCAATTCTAGAATTACTAGATGTTTATGTTCACTGGGACATTAATGAGTGAGGAGAAATGTATAAAGAAAAATGTTGATGTAAACTTGAAGAAATTTATATCCTGTACTTAAAAATTAGTTATTAATAAATAAAATAACCGCAATTTTTTACCAAATCTATAAAGGTGCTAGTGCATCTTGCACGATATGAATTACGTCAGACCCCAAATGTCTCAATACTCTTCTTGAACACGTATCTCCTAAAAACTCAAAATCTTTGAAACGTATACTTGGCTTCTTTGCTTATTATGCAAAATACATTCTAAATTCTCAAAGAAAATTCAAAGTTTGATCAAATTAAAACATTTTGTTTTGAGTAGACAAGCTTTCACTCAATTTGAAAGTGGCAAAGTCCATTTTGCAAACCTAACAAAGATTCTAGATTAGCTGAAAACTATAGGTCCATCAGTCTTTTATCTACACTGTCAAAAATATATGAAAAATTCATATTAATTCGATTGAATCTTTTTCTAACCTCAACGAACGCCATACCATCCGTTCAGTTTGGTTTCGAAGCGAATCACGCCACTACGCATCAACTTCTTCGATTAACCGAAGCAATCGCTCAAGGATTTCACGATAAGAAGCACGCAGTAACAGTATTTCTAGACTTACGCCAGGCTTAGGATAGGGTCTGGCACTCAGGACTCTTATACAAAATGTTTCGACTGGGAATCCCCGAATACCTAATAAAAATCATTCAAAATTTCATATCTAACAAAACATTTTCCGTTAAAATCAACAACTCCACTTCAGAATTTTACCCAATAACTTGCAGGAGTACCACAAGAATGGTACTCTCTCCAACATTATTCGATATATATACCCATGTCATACCAATTCATGCTGATTCCAATATTGCATTATACGCGGATGACACAGCCCTATTTTCTACAAATTCTGATAACTTAGTAGCGAAAGATTACATCCGAAATCATCTCGATGAGTACATAAACTGGACACAGAATTGGAGAGTTAAAATTAACCCAGATAAAAGTGAGGCAAAAATCTTCGCCTTTTGTAGACCACGAAATCCAACTGAGCTATCAATACTAGGAACGAAAATACCATGGGCCTCCTCACCAGTAAAATATCTTGGCATTTTATTTGATAAAAGGTTAACACGGAAACCGCACATCAATGCGGTTGCAAGTAAAGCAAAAGCAAAAATTTCAAAATTATTTCCAATATTACACCAGCGCTCTACATTGAAAATCGAATGCCGACTGCTCATATTCAAATCAATAATCCTTCCTATCATAACCTATGGATGCCCAATCTGGGGAGTGCAGCTCCTAGCAATATTAATAAAATTAAAGTAATTCAAAATATATCCCTAAGAAATACTCTAAATGCCCCCTGGTTCATTACAAATGAACAAATTCATCGAGAATTAAAAATTACAAAATTAGAAGAAGCCATAGCTAAATTAGCTAATATTTTTACAACAATCTGCATACCTCACCAAGTATCATCATTTTTAATATGGGAAAAAATGCGGTCCCACGCATAAAGTCAAGATTTCCCAAAGACAAATTCAAACCCCCGTAAACCACTATACCCTCAGCTCCTTAACATAATCATATTCCTTTTTCTTCTTAATTAACAATAACATTAAATCAATAATTATGTCAGAGTTTAAACATCACTTATCTTATGGATGGCCAATCCACAATTGTCATATAATAATCTTACGTATTTTTAACACCCTTGAAAGACTATTGTCGAACAAGAAGAAATACATATAAAAAATTTTTTAAAAAATTCGCAAACATGAAATCGCCAATGACAAATTAAAATATTTTCTTTTGAGTAGACAAGCTTTCACTGATTTTTAAAAGTCCCAAACATGAAATCGCCAGTGACATGCCTATGTTCCAAAAACAATTTGAATCTACATTGTTATATCAGCATGTGTGGCACTGCTGTTACTTCTTAAGTTATAGTTCGATACAAATTCTACAAATTTGCAAGTGTCATGGAAAAAAACTTATTTTTCATTAGTACAGTTTTTTATCTTAGAAACAGGAAAGGAAGAAATTCTATACCGTGGAGATGTATAAATATAGATAGGTGTTTGTCAACCATTACCACTTCTACAGAAAATGAGGGTGCTCATATACTTCAAAAAAAGAAGAAATTCTATACCGTGGAGATGTATTAATATAGATTGTTTTGGTCAACCATTACCACTTCTACAGAAAATAAGGGTGCTCACATAACTTCAAAAAATATATCCAAGCACCTGTTTGGGTTCGCCGCCACGCAACGCAGCTTAAAGAAAAAATGAAAAGAACTAAATATTGTAGATTCAGCTGCATCGCGAATGCAAAATATAGTCCATTCATCAAGCTACACGACTGTCGAGATACCGAAAGAGGAGTACGAAAGAGGCTACACGTCGATCAAGAGCGTATCTATCGCAGGAACCCAAATAATTAAGATTTGATTTGAGATTTGCAGAAACACATTTATGACAAATAAAGTCGAGGAACGTTGTTTATTTCATTTACAGTACCGGCAGGTTGTAAGAGTCTGACAGTTCTGTGGTACGTCATGTGACCTGCTTTGAAGCAATCAGCTTGCGAGGATTTTTTTTACTTTCTCACAGCCAGGGTTCAGCTTTGCCGATCAGCGGACTACACGAAGTCGCGGAGGCGACAAGGTTAGGCTCTGGCGAGGGTTATGAACATTTTATCAAGACGTGTCTTTTCCTATCAGTAAGTTTTAATGTTTTGAGATTTAATTTTTGTGACATGTAGGTAGGTGGTACCATGAGCGTATAGTGTGGCAACAGCGCATCAAACTGTCAGTTGCTTATACTCTGCCGATACTGTAGATACAGTTAGAGAAGTAGCATTTCTCCAAATAGTTATGTACTACATAGTTGATCCCACTGTTAAGTTCGCAACGAGTGGTTTCCCGTCATTTTGGCGTTAACGAATAGAAAGAATCAAGAGTCACATTACACATTACAAGACCGACTACGAGATAGCAGCTATAGGCGCAATTAAAAACATTTTCCCTTCAGTATAAATTGGAAGCTGCTTTTTTCACTTCTCAAAGACATGTTGGCATTATATTACTCACTAAAGGACTTGCTGAATTAATAGATGAGAATTACAGTGGAAACTGATCTCAGTTTCACCCATCACTTTGCGCCAGCCAACGTTAACCGTGTATTCATCAGATGTGAAATAACTGACGAACTGCAAATTATCTGCAACTACCTGATAAAATTGTTACAGGATGACATAAGGGAAGAATCCGAACGCCAGCAATTTTTCCACCACTGTACTGAAAGTGTTACGAGCATTTTCTTGTTGCATCTTCTACGAACTTCGTAGACGTGTCAACTGAAAACCGTACAAGTATAATAAAAAAACGGAGTTGGGAAGAAGATCCCAGTAACATTCGGAATGTTCTCTGGGTTTTTATTGTTAATTATGCTTGCTGGCAGCAGAATGCAGATGTACACGAACCCTCAACGCCGACGCAGGAACGTCGACAGTGTATGTTCAGGATCACGTAGACTACTGGTTCTACTACTCGCGCAACTTTTCTTGAACGATGGATTGAAGAAATGCGGGCGGATTGAGGGTGTTAGTTACAAAGTCGGCCACTAGAGTATTTACAGTAATGCCAACCTCTGAAAATTCAGTCATACCTGCTACATGTGCGGCCAGGTCATCGTTCAGGGTAGACAACAGCAGGGACAACTAGATAGGAGTTTTAGGTGCGTCCCTTGAAGGACCTGGACCTGCTTCATCCATTTCTTTATATGGTAATAAAGCTGAACAGAAGTTCTCGACTATGAAAGCAACTAGCTTTGACTAGCTTCTGTTTCGTGGCAACGAAGTTTTTAATGATTGGAATGACATCAGTGCTCGCTGCGAGTTTTGAATTCAACTGTTTATTGCTCAAGGGAGGGGGAAGCAAGGTCATCGTTCAAGAAAAGTTGCAGTTTTGACTGCTACTTCAAAGTTTCAAAAAATCTTGCAGTTTTGACTGCAGTAGTGCAAACGGACTCATCCAAACGTCCCCTACTCGAAGCCTTACAAAGTGCATGTTCAAGGGAAAATCCAACATGTGTAGAAGCTCCAATTGTTGAAGAATTATCCCAACGGCCAAAACCAGTTCTCTATACTAACAATACGAGAAGTGCCGTGCGATTTATAAAGACTTTCGATAAGAATCAGACTATTACATCTCAGGCTTCTAACGACGACGACCTAGTCTTAACATACTACTTATCCTGCTTGAATCTTATGAAAGGAAACTCTGGTAAAGTTCTGGTTGCCACAATTGGAAGTCTTAACACAGTTCAGGAAGTCGGAGGTCTAGAAGTCTTGTCCTCTAAAAGAACACAAAAGATCACTACATTGACCGACTTAGATATCTTTGTCCGGGCTTTCGCATTTCTCTGTTGTGCTGTGAAGGAATCAGAATATTTTGATGTTTGGCTGAGTCGGAGATTGAAGGCACTCTTTGCTTCATGGAGTAGAACCTTAAAAGGGCCAGAGAACATCCCTGTTAAGGATGATCATAAAGTATTAACACCCTTCTGAGGGCAGCCCTTAGTGCGTGAAGCACTCATAATATGGACACTTAGCAATCAAGATACTGATGATTGGAATATCGAAGTAAAGACCCAACTCTCTCTCATTTGTAGTGCAGCAAACCTCACTTTATTTTTCCATGCCTATCACTTTGCGACGAACTGCTCTACTCAAGCACACCTGGTCCCATCTGTAATCAGAGATAGCATCAAAATTGAAAGGGCATATAATTCTCTTAAAACGAAAGTAGATCAGTATAATTCCGACAACGATATAAACCCCCCAATCCCATTGGCATACGCTGATTTTATAATTCATGATAAGAATGAGTGTCAGCTAGCTCAATTCCCGCATCTGTCCCTTGTACGCTTGAGTACTTAAAGGCAACTGAGTCAGACACATGGAAGCAATTTGTATACAAATCAGATAAAATTAAGGGAGATGAGGTTCTGCTAAAAACAGCAATCCTGAATCCCTTAAAACGGTCTTCAGTAAAATACTCATATAATGAAGAAGAGAAAGCACGGCTGGATAGAAATAACATCAGTGTGACAGATATTCCCATTCTTCAGGTAGGGGGGGGGGAGGCCCCTCAAGACCTACTGGCGAAGCTAGCTGATCTCTTGAGAGGCCATACTTCATCTTAGAAAAAAAAAAGTTGCGCGAGTAGTATGTGTTCGTAGAACGCTGGCAAGCCGCCGCCTGCATCCACTGCTACGCTGCAGCGCTGCTCCACCAGCAAGAGTGCACACATAACATTTACAGCAGATGCACACAAAACATAAGCAGCGCTTCTCCACCAGCAAGGGTGAACACATAATATTTGACAGTGTCGAGATCTAGCAGTTCTTGGGGGCAGCCAAGAAACCTGGTTTCTGAAACCTGGCTGATGACAGCTGATCAGGTGTTACGGTTTCGTCCAATCGGAAGCTTAAATTCCACCAGTGACGTCACCGTGATGACGTTTTAGCTCACGATTGGATGACATCGAATCAGCTGATGAAGTGTCATCGGCCAGATTAGAAAAACCCAAGTATAGTACATTATTTCCATGACTGTGCGAGGTGGAGAGCGGACAGTGGACCATGCATTTATTGAAATTATTTCCGGCGACAGCCACGAAGAAAATGCAATAAAATGTTTTTATGAATAACATTATTTAAAATATGTAACCAGACAATAGTAGTGCTACTGAGTGCACTTTCCGACAATTATATTCAAAATAGGGATTAACTTGATATAGACTGATGTTAGTTTACGATAATTGTGAAGTGCTTGCGTGATTTACAAAACACTATTATTGACAAACAAAAATTTGATAACTTTCACAAAAACGCTACTCAATTGGAATCACGTAACATTACAAGGTAATGTACAGAGTGACCGTCCAATTCATAAATTATGAGAGATTTATTTATTAAATTCCTATATAATCATCCAATAGTGTACACTCACACAAAATGCTTCTGAAATAGTATTTTCGTTTAGTTTCTATTGATTTGGTTAATTAATGTTTAACTCAATAAAACTTTTAACATTACTTGAACTAATATATTTGAGTTTATGTAGATGCTTACTTGTTCATATTGGCAGAAATTTCTTTCCAGTACTTTTCCACATTTGTCCGCGTGTCTTTTATCTATCCCACACAGAGGGTCTCACAAACATCTTCGAAATCAAAAAAGTCTTCTATCCATTTTGAATCTTGTAAACATACGCTCCAAAGCCAGGACTCGACTGAGCACCAGCGAATGTAGCACGCCGAAACTCCCAGGAGTTCCGGCAGCTTGCTGGCGAGGACGAATGAACACCGATAACTTTCGGTGACCGTTCGTTGGGTCCGCCACCATTTGATATAGAGCGATTTTTATAAGAAGGGACCATTTTGACAGCTAGTGTTGGCAACATAACTGAAGGTTCTGTGGTCGTTGTGTCTTTGAGCCCATTAGACTCTCCTTTCTCCATTCGTTCGTCTGCAGTTGGCTAACTTGTAAATGGCTTCGATGCTTCCTTTTGTGATGTCCTCGTCCGACTAAAATATAGTGCGCCACGAGATATAATCAAACTTAGAATGAGCAGTGCTGTGTGCTCTTCTGTAAAAATTATATTTTTTATAAACATAACATTGAATTTACTTTTTGTGTGATAAATATTATGTTTATTTTAAAACCGAGTCTTGAATGAATGCTGTAAGGTAGTGATCTGTATTTACTTCTTGGCAGTTTTCTTTTACTGAATATCAGAGCATGTTAACAGATTTTTGCACATACGTAATTAAATTTCAATATTTCTCGGACTCGCCGTAAGTGCATATACCTCAGCGAAACTCTTAATACTTCTGTATAGTGATGTCTTCACGGGATTCATAACCAAGCACTTTACGAAGAGGCTGAACAGCTGTCGCTGGGGAGGGATACTTCTATAAATTACAGGTGACATTCACTTATTTAGAAAACTGTCATTTTGGCTCGTTCTTAGGCGTATTCTTCTATAATATGGTGCAATCTAGCTGCTGAGGGACGTTAATCGTCGCCAGGCTCTGTCCGCTGGAAACCAGCGTTCTACGTGTGTGTACCCTAACGTTGGTTGCCCCACAAGCAACCTGCATCAGAGAAAAACAGCGTTGGCGGAAGAATGCAGTGGCGGATGGTCCTTCAGGGCTCTAGGGCTTTGTCCTCCCCAGAAGAACCAACCTCTAGAAAAGTTGAAGAAAGTATTAAACTTACAATAAATAGACTCTTTTAATTTTTGCGAACCACCAGCGCAATTTCTTCGGACGAATTTGGTTTTAAATTTTGGTTTATGCGAAAGATAAATGTTTTTGGAATGGGTAGCATCGTGAATTATTTGGAGTCCGTAGCTGATGTATGTGAAGCAATGGAAGCACGAAGAAGAGTGAGGGTACTGGGAATCGGGCGGGGGCACAGTGCTCCTATTACGGTTTGGTTCGGCAGAGTCCGCGGCTATTAACTATTAACTCTTTCATCTGATTTCATAAGTTACTGTTTTGTTTGCTCGAACTATTTTTTGAAAAGTCTGTTATTTTCCCGCGAGCACACTTGTATCATCCGTTATCAACATAAAATTTGTCTTAGACAAGGATTAAAATCCCGATATCCGAAAATCAGTTGTACTCTACATGCCATAGTTTTTCTCCCTCATTCATGAAATATTTTGAAGAGGTAAAATGTAAGTGATAGTTCGGGCATTCATGTCGCCCCTCCTAATTCGCAACCCAGCGGCCGTTACTAGTTCAGTATTTAGATTTTTGCAAAGTGACGGTGTAAAACTTACCAGGATTCCAGAATATATTAATGAAAAGTGGACTGTATAATAAGGTGGGATTATACACTTAGCCAGAGCCATAAAATAACTCAGTAGGGTAATTCAATGAGAACGGTAAACGACTCTTTCGTTCATAGCCACACGCATAAACGTGGTTAGAACAATAAACATTTATTCACTGTAAATGCACAGCTTTTACAAATGAAATAGAAAAACAAACACACATTACAAAATAACATTTTGAGACGTTGCTCATGAAAACGCGCAGACTTCTGAAGTATGGCTGCACAGGCGATGCACAGTAGGCGTCATTGTGCGTGTTAGAGCACGAATCAGGTGGCCGCCCAAGTGCATAATACAGTTTCAGACGAATACTGCTATTAACGCGCGACACAGAGTTCACGTTTGCCACAGTTTTTTTGTTGCATCCATAGACGCAATGCGTCTCCCGGCCCCTAGAAGAGCAATGACGCTATTATATTTTATGGAGTAATCCTCCATTAACTTACATATATGTCAAGTCTCGTTACGCTCAGGAGTAATCCTCCATTAAAATTCATGTCACTCAAGTCGGTAGTCAAGAGGACCGCCAGGTAGCGTCTTTGTGTACGCGCCTTTTACATCACGCGCTCCTACGTCTCTACCCTGCGGCCAGAATTCGGAAGGAACTAGGGTAGGGGTAGGGTTTAAGACACTTCACAAGGATTGGACTAGCCCTTGTGAAGCAGCCAAACTCGTTTTGTTGGTACAAATTTTACATGCGATTGTCCGGAAAACGCACACCAACTTCCTTGGTGAAAGGTGTGACTTCGCTCTGAGCCACGATTTCACAGTTATAACTGGTAAAAGTCGTGACATTAATTACAATCAGTACGTTGCGATTACGGTACAATTTAAATACACTTTATATAACATGCACATTAATGAAAACGTAGAACTGCCTAATAATAGGACTTTGAATTGCACAAAGGCACAAAGAACCTTACAAGCAGACCTGCGTCCAATCGCCATGGAGATTCCTTGGATTCTGTTTTAACCGAGCTTGCTGTGGGCGATACGTTGGAGCAAAAAGAAGAGAGGACCTCTGAACAATGAAATTAACAGGTTTGAGTTCTTCTAGAAGATTCTAGAATAATTTTGAATGCGGAAACGCAATAAGCATAGACATCGAGGTTCCAGCATTTAAAAACGCACGTTCCAGCACGGCCATGACTTGGAAATAAACGTACACGGGAAGTATGAAATATGTTCTAACGTGTTCTCGCAGGAAATACGATATACATATAATTAAAGTATGGAAGTATTGTTCTTGTCTGGGATGAATCCAAATCTATAGATATTAATTTTACCGTGGAATAAAGATTCAGAATGAAGATGCCAGCCTGTCACAGCAGTAAGTCTACGAATGGTATAGGAAGTTTGCAAATAGCCAGTACCCAATGCTCTGCGCCCGGGTTAGGTACGCCGTGTCGTAAGTTCACTGACCATAGTAGTCGTCGAAACCATCGTACCAGAAAACAGCCAGTGGGAGATAACAGCTGTATACATTAATCACGGTTCAGCTCATCACAATAGGCATAATGTGCTCAAGCGTCATAAGTGTCTGCAAGATGGGTGCGCAGGCAGCTGTCTCTGGAACAGAAGCAGAGATGTGTCCGTGAACAAACATTTTCTGCAGCCCATTGAAGGCGTCGTCGATGCCTTTGCACGGATCGTAATCGTAGATGAATTGCATATCCACTACTCTCCACCAGAAACGAAAATGATCAAAGGATGGCGTCGTTGGACATCACACCAAACACAGCCATCAGCAGGGAAGATTATGATGAGCCTCTTTTGGGGCGAAAAAGGCGTCCTCGTAGCACTAGATGACGAGAAAGATCAGTATCACTCACAAACCTCCGCAAAAATCATCTTCGACCTGTCATTAAATCAAAAGTCCAGATATCTGCATGTTGGGTGCTCCCGGAGCTGTCTCTAAAACAGAACATGTCCGTGAGCGAACATTTTCTGCAGCACATTGAAGGCGTCGTCGATGCCTTCTTTGCACGAATCGTCCATCGTAGATGAATTACAGTCTCACTACTCTCCGCCAGAAACGAAAATGATCAAAGGATGGCGTCATTGGACATCACCCAAAGCTAAGCCAAACCAAACACAGCCATCAGCAGGGAAGGTTATGGTAAGCCTCTTTCGAGGCAAAAAAGGCGTTCTTTTGGAGCACTATACGCCGCGAACGACCAGTAACATATACACACACCTCAAAAATCTTCGGCCTGCCATTAAAGCAAAACAACCACGTCATGGCGACTGGTACCGCGGGCTTTTAGTCAACCTGAACCGCAGAAACGCGAGGCTTTGTCATGGGGCGCGGACTAGACGCAAGGTTACAGCGGCTTTGCACGAATCGTAATTGTAGATGAAATGTCGATCTACTACTCTCACCCAAGCGTATGATCTGTAGGATTGTATTGTTGAAACATTGAGGTTGCGGTGAACTGATCGATTTCAAAAACAAATACAGACAGCGTTTATAATTCTTGAAGTTTTAGAATAGAATCGTAGTATTTCTAAACATGTTTTACCTGTTCCCCAAACGAGTAGTCCAGGGGTCCAAATAGTTTGCATTATGCCTGGTGGGGTTAATGAATGCTAATAAATGTGAGCGCCTATTTAGACACCAATAAAGTTTAGTAAACCGTTGTTCTTCAGTTCTCGTTTTTGTAACGCGATTTTTCCCAATGTCAATTGTGTAATCCTAAATTTCTTATTTGGTTGGGTTGCAGTATAACTTGGTCACTTAATTTCACTGTAAGGCAGGTTCCTATGGTAGGTCATTTAAATACGAACCAAAATTTTGTAACACGGCTTTATTGATGATATATAAAAATATAAGTGGAGTCCCTTATTTTTCACCATAGTTTCCTTCAACAAAAATATTCTTTCTCCATCGTATAGGAAATTTTCTGATTCCTCTTCTTCTTCTTTTGTGTAGGTTGTACACCTGTTTTTCATCACGCTTCATTCCGGGGATTCACTAGATATTGACTGTAGATCTCTCCACTTTTCTGCGGCCTTCCAGGGTCTCTCCTTCCTAATGGTATCATATCCCTGGCTATCTTCACCAGTCTGTCATCACTCATTCGTGTGATATGGTTATTCCATTCTTTTTTCCTTCTTTTCACAAATTTAGTTATATCAGCTATATTACACTGTTTTCTTGCATCCTGATTTCTTACCCTGTCACTCCTGGTCTTTTCTACTATCGATCGTAGTGTGTTCATTTCTACTGATCGGTATAATTGTTTTGTTTTCTTCGTATCAGCTAGGGCTTCAGCTCCATATGTCAAAACTGGTGTTAGCATCGTCTTGTTGATTTTAACTTTACCTTCTACACTGAGGTATTTATTTTTCCAAGTAACATCTCTTAAGTATCACGATACGCAAGCACGTTTCATTGCCTTCTCCCTCGCTTCTTTGAATGTATGGCGATCACGAGATGTCCACTCCCAGATATTGGAACTTCATTACTTGCTCAATTATTTTGTCTTCCATTTCCAACTTACATCCTAAAGGCTCCTTGAATATTACCATCGATTTGTTTTTTTCTGTTAAAACTATCATATTAAATAATTTTCCTATTGTTATGAACTTATACAATAGTCTCTGTAGATTATCTTCAGAGACTCCTATAGGCACTGCGTCATCTGCGTAGCAGACTATCTGGTTATTACCCATCGTGTAGCCTTCCATTTACGCTGTCAATTAGTTTATCCATTATCAAGTTGAAGATTACTGGACTTAAGGAGTCACCCTGGCGTAATCCACCTGCACATTCTATTTCATCTGTAGTTAGGTATCCAACTTTTACTTTCGTTTTGATGCCAGTATATATAGTTTCAATGGTTTCTGTCAATTTTTGAGGAACTAGTTTGTTCCTCAAAATTGTAATCACTTACTCGATCAAATACCTTTTTGAGGTCTACAAAACACAAGAAGGCGCGCTTGTTATATTCGATCGCATTCTCGACTATTTGACGAACTACAAATATAGCGTCTGTTGTTGACCTGTTTGTGCGGAATCCTTGCTTACCTAAATGATTTTGAAGTATGGTTGCAATTTTGCCAGTACTATTTTCGACAGTAAATTTAATATGGTACTCAGTAGGGATATATCTCTGAAATTGTTAGGGTTATTTCTCTTCCCTTTCTTAAACATCGGTATCGTAATACCGATTTTCCAATCTTGTGGTACATCTCCAAGTTCTAATATTTTATTAAATAATACTTTCAGCTGTTCATTTAATCTCTCGCCTCCATACTGGTGGTGAATTCGTTTCCAAATTTTGCGTGTTTGTTGATAAGCAAGTTGTGGCTTTTCTTTGGTAATTGGAGGACAAGATTACTTTTCTCGTATATGTGGTGTTTTAGTCGTATGTCTGGTGGCCCAATCAGCACTCTATATTATTGACAAGGTATTTTATTGCTTCATTAAAGTCCATTATTGTTTTGAGGCTCATATATTTGCTGAGGTATTTCTATTCAGATATACTTACACGAAATTTTCCCAAGCAATGAGATTGTTATGTAATAATTCAGGCGAGGTAGTTTCAACGAGCGTTGTGCCAAAGTTCAGTACCACTGGAGTGTGATCGGAACAACGTTCTAAACTTTTTACTTTTGTGTAATTTGTTGATACGACTTTCACTAGGAAGAGGTCGAGTAAGTACGGAATTTTATTTGCATCAGTTGGTCAATATACTCGTTCTCCAGTCGTCGCAGCTTTCAGTCGAGATAGTAACAAAGGACGATAATTATAGTCCTTTTGGAATGTCGAGGTAAAAGAATTTATGTCGGCGTTTTGCGTTTAAATCACCTCAACTATAAATTTTACATCGAATGTGCAAAATGTTAGTTATCTGATGTTTTGGAGGGAAAATCACAGACGTTATAACGAAGTGAGCAAGTGTTTCGAAAACTTTTACAGTTGTTGATTTATGTGTGATTTAATAATAATGCATTTTATTGTGTCATCTACTGTCCTACCATCTGGATGTTTTGTTAAGTTCAGTAAAAAGAATAATTTAGTTAGCTTCGTTCAGTTACGTGCGTTTCGGCTATCAGGATTATATCTACATCGTTCATACAAATATAACTTTCAAGTTCTTGAAGATATTTAATGAGTCCGTTGGCATTTGAGAGATCAATTTTTGGAATACAGCTCATCAAAGTTAATTTACAAACAAGCTCTGTTATTAGTTTAACGAGATATTCTCTCAGATAATACTAGTTTAAGAACATTTTCAAAGCGATCGAAAGATGACTGAAAAATAGAATGCATGTCAGTAAAATAGGGAGAGGATGATCTTTAGAGAGCTTGTGTATAGATTTGAGAAGTTGTAATTCATACGATGTCCATGGTTTAGTTGTGAACAATTTCTATTTGCCGCTCTTCTATTGTCAGGAGTAGGCGCGTCGACATTTTCTTTTTGCTTCGGTATTTTGTGATGACTAATATTTGATATACTTTGCAAACATCATAATTTACAGGATGGTTGATGGAGCATAATCCCTATTGGGGTAAAGTATTTGGATCTTTAGTGCAGTTTTGAGTGAAATATTTTCCCCAATTTACACATCGATAGTGTCAAATGCAGTAGGGCTTTGTGAGCCAAATATCGCCGACGACATGGACATTGTGAAATAGTTGGTTTTTGAGTAGGTCGTTTCAATTGTACAATTGCATTTGATGGTGATTTGACTGCATATATTTGATTCGTTGTGGTTGTAAATTAGTGAAATATAATGGGAATGGTTACTCGATGCATGATGATTAATACATTTCTAACATTGTCACCCAAAACATTTAATTTTATTGTTATAACTTCTTGATTTATTGAACTATGCACACTGCAAAAACGACACAAAAAGTCTGGTCTTCCTTCAGTTGGTATGTCTGAAGTTCGGATCCTTTTGGCTTTAGGCGTCTAAAAAATTTGCGATGTGTATCGATGGTAGATAGGAGACTTTACAGTCATTGTTATTAAGAATTTTGAAGGTGATCTTGAGAATCTCGTAGACATTTTCTACCACATTTCCGACATCCTAGATGAAAATAAGGGGTGACTTCTTTGAAAGAACCGTACGGCAAATAATATTCTTACTTTGAAGGTAATGTTCTGGTGTTTTATAAGTTATAAGTATTCTAAATGTTTTACTTCATTATTTTCGAGAACAAGTAAAGAAAATTCGTTTGTTTCAGAGTAGGATTATTGATTTTTTTAAATTTTGAGCATTGGATACATTTGATATATAGACCGCATTATTTATATTCACATTCGTGTAATCATGTATCAATGTTGATATTTAATATTTGTGCCAAGGCATTATGATGACATTTCATTTTAGTTAGGAGTCGTTCGTATCTATTTTGTTTTAAGCGATCTGAGGCGTCAGAAAAAATACTTTTTCTCATTTTAGATTAGTTGCCAAGTTTTGATTTTAATAGCTGCTTGCAATGATTGTGTTTTGCATGACTTTTTTGGAGCCTTCTTGACATTGCTCAGGTTCGGTTTTCGATATACTGGTAGAGTTGTTCTGAAGCTGTTGTAGAGTACTACCTTGTTGCTCTTCGCAATGGTCCGTGTCCGATGCTCCTTATTTCAGTTTCTTTTATGAAATGCCTGAATTTGATTTCGTAGTTGGAATAGCTTATCTCTTTCCTTAATGTTCAGTCACCGTAATTGATCTCGAATAGTTTGCTAACAAAAGACATTGAAACGCGGAAGATAAGTACATACTGTAACGAGTCAAGATTCAGTGTATAAACTGATATCGATAAGGCATTTATATATACACGGTCTACTTGCAACTAAAATACAGGTTAGCAATGGTTCGGATACTATGGAGATGGTGAAAATACAAAGAAGAACAAAATCAACCAGAAGAGAGGTAGACGTCACGGAGTACAGACGAAACTTCACTGTACTTCGTCCGTACGTCTTTAAGTACAGACGAAAGGAATACGTGTTTGAGTATAGAAGAGAGGTAGGCTCGCAATACAGACGAAAGTTTGACGTCTTGAAGTATTGACGAAAGGTACACGTGTTGAAATACAGAAGAGAGGTAGACGACTCTGAGTACAGACGAAAGTTTGACGTCTTGAAGTATAGACGAGAGGTATAGGTCTTGAAGTACAGACGGAATGTGGACGTGTTGAAAGAATTTTTGGTATTGTATTCTTTAATTACAAATTGTTACGTGAAGTTCGTTATTGTTGTAAATATTTTTTTTAATTGGAAGTGTTTAAATTTAATAAATCTGTAAGATGCCGTATTTCAAATCTAGGGTGTACGCCGTAGATTCGGCTCCTAAAAATAAAATAAATGGATATTTATAATTTGTTTAAAAATAATTTTAATTTGAATAAATTATTGGTAGACTTACTGGATTATATTAAATTAAAAACGATTTAAAGATGGAGACCAGAAGTAGAAATATGTCACAACGGACCGGAGAAAATGTGAATGAACTTGTGGAAGTACATTCTGACAGGGATTCAGAAGGAACGGAGAGCAATATTGAGGTGTGTCATCATGTTGAGGAAATTTTAAACCTCGAGGGAAATTGACAGCATGAAGTATAAGTGGGGAATAATAATGAAAATGTAGATGTTAACGTAGGAACTTCTACGGGTAATAATAATGATAAGAATGGAGAAATATTTCAACCATTGTTGCAAAGCACACAGAAATTTGATCGAAAATTAGATAAATGAAAAGGCAGATACACTTTCTCACGAGTTCGATGAAATACACTATACGCTCTATAAAACTCTGGAAAATTTTATTATGTTCAATGTTTAGAGCGCGAAAGAAAATTTCTGTGTACGTAAGATTGCTCATATCCGTAAAGCTTGCCACGTCGGTCACGTAGGTAATTCGGTCACGTAGGTAATTTTTTTTCGGTTTCTTAACTGGGTTGAAGAAGTTACGAGGCGATGCGGCTTCACATCACTAGACATTCTAGAGTTAAAGAGTTAGTGTTACTTTCTCCTATGCGGAGAAAGTACTTTGATAGGCCGAAGAGGACGAAATACTTCTTTTGACCAGCGATAAATTATGTTCAATCGTGGAAAGGGTTATTCTAAAACAGAAATTGTCAAAATGTTATTTCTGCCAGAAAGTACAGTCCACCACATCGTAAGGAAATACGAACGAGAGAAGAGAATAGAATAGAAGCGTGCCGCAAAAGTATCGTCCATAGCCTTGTTAGAGAAGAAATGCTTAATTGAGGAAAGTGAGGAAGAATCCTCGATGAAGTTCGCCGAAAATTCTGTTGAGTTATTAAAAGAGTGCGGAAAGCAAGTCCACTCTGAAACTGAAGAAAGTGATTACGAACGAAGGGTTTAATGGAGGAGTGGTAAGGAAAAATCCATTTGTTAGCGAGTTCTAGAGAAAGAAAAGGCTAAAATTTGCGAAGCAGTATGCAAACAAGAGATCAGAGTGACGGTCAGACGTTATTTTTGCTGACAAAAGCAAGTTTACATTGCCACAAGTTTAACTTGTGGCAATCAGTTGGCAGAGGTAGGGCATGTCATAAGGTCAACGAACACTTGAAAAAACGAAATCTGCAGCAAACTGTTAGGAAAGATGGATGCAATTCATGGATCGATTGTATATATCTTCGACTGGAGTTGAAGAAATGCTGTTTGTAGGAGAAACAATGACGACAGAAGGTTATCGCTACACTCTCAAGGAATGTTTGCACTAAACTGCCGATACTCTCCGACTACAGGATACCTTTAAATTTTATCAGGACAATGATCCAAAATATAAAGCCCTCAACGTGGCTTCACTACAACTGCCCAAAGGTCTTGGAAATACCTCCGCAATCTCCAAACGTTAACCCTATCGAGCTTCTGTGGTGTGAACTGAAATCTTGATTACAAAAAATTAAATTTCCACCAGAGGGAAATTGAGGAGATTGGCTGAAGTGTATCCATAGACGGTTCATACATCGACAAAATTACTGAAAGTATCCTCAATCGACTGACAGAAGTGATTTCACAAAAAGGTTACACTACGAAGTTTCTTCTTTTTTTTCCTAGGGCTTTTATCCAGCCGACAGCCGGTTGCCCTTTACGTCCCGAAGGGACGCATATTCGACCATACACTTGACAAACACTTGCGGGCTCCTCTGATCTGGGGTCAGCAGAACGCGAGGCCCTCCGCGACAACACACACAAAGTCAAGGGACAAACAACCATGCCCAACGCGGAACTCGAACCCGCGACCCTTCGGACCGAAGCGCTGAGTCGGTATTCGCTCTTAGCCACCTCGGCCATCCAGGGCGGCACGAAGTTTCTACTCGTACATTATACATTTGCAGACGGCAGAATGAGAAACTACTGTTGTTTTGAAAGTGAGGGCCCGAACACACAACCGAGTTTGCACGAATAGTGCCAATATCAAACTGCATCTGACCAATGCTGGCGCTAGCTGAGACAGTCCGAAAAAAGTGCTTGTTTTGTTTTTGTCATTTCTTTGATGTCTAGGGAAAAACGAAGTCCACTTCGGTATAGGAAAGTGTATTCTGTCAGAAAAAAACTTTGATAAATAATGTGAACTACTGCCGCGAGGAAATGAAAAAGGGGTTATTAATACCATTAAGAAAGTCCTGTGGACAGAGCTGCAGCGTCAGTACAAAATACTGTAACTACAGTTTATAATGTAATAAAATACGTACGTGAAGCAGAAAAGAGTGATCAAAAAGTTGTCACTCCAAGAAAAAGAGATTTAGAAAGAAACAAGTCGTTTCAGATGATTTAGGTAAATGTTTAGTGAAAAGAACATATTTCAAATATTATGGTTAAGTGGAATATTCCGACTCTTCGAAAACTACAATGCCGATCAAAAATACCCAGACATTAAATTCTCAGGAAAAAGAACATTTTAGATATTGAAGCAAGTCGGATTTAAATTTTTTTTTAAATGCAAAAAAAAAAAAGTAAGTCAGTTTTAGTGGAGAGATGAGACGTTATTGAACGCCGTCCAAAGTTTGTAATAACTGAGATATCGATAACGGTGTTCAAAAACAGGTGATTTACACTGATGAAACTTGGGTGCATAATCACTACACTGTAAGTGTGCAGGCAACAGTATGTGGAGGCAACATTCTGAAATACTTGGTATGTACTTGATGTAATAAAGAATGAGAGCCTTCCCCTAAGAGCCATTATGGTTCGTACAGGCGGGAGATGGGATTTATCGAGAGTGCACAACTTATTTACTATTCCCAGTCGGCTTCCGGGTGAATATCACGCCGCTAACGTTGTTCTCAGACGGACGAACCACACGGACGGACAGATGTTTTGCCGTCATTCGATTTTTCGGTATCAAGAACCCACAAAAAACGGATTCTGGCTATACTACGTGTTAGAGGATTTTTTCCTGAGCAACAGGATTTACCCATTTTTTCGTTAGCAGGGCCCTGTAATAAGTTTTTGTGCCGAAAATTGTTTTTTTTTTCGCGCAGCATTCCATAACTTTCTCTCGACTCCGTAGCGAGAAAGTAAAAGAGCTTTCTCTCGCGCGCACTTTCCACCCGAAATCACCGTCACTCCATTCTCTTTGAAATGAGGAAAAGTCCAGGTGGCGCTGCCGTTCATCGCAACGGTGGCAGTCGGGCGGGCATTCATATCTTCTATGTCTCTGCCTCACGTAAACGCCACGATAGGATGTGTCAAAAAGTATGCTTGTTTTGAATATCACGCCATACTACACTGTTCGAGAAAATAAAGCTCCTAATTCATCACGCAAAACAGAAATACAATCGTGGCTTCATTCACACTACATATATTTTAATTTTCGTCTAAGAAGAGAGGAACTAACATTTTTGAGGCGTCGCAAACTGAAATTTTGAGATGTAACAAATATGACAGAACAAAAACTAAAATTTTTGAGATGTCACAAACCTGAACCAATACATACTGTGACGAGCCGCCATTACAACATCATACCGTGTTCAGGCGACTCCCAAGGCGAGCGGCATGAACCGACGCACATTCCAGCAGCGACCTCTAAAAAGCGCTGCCCAATGCAAGCCAGGCACCAATATATACGAGCTCGGCGGAGCCAAAGGAGGCAGAGGCAGTAGTGATGGCGAAGTTTACCAAAATATCGATACTTCAATGTTTCGATACATCGCTAAAGAGTTTTCGATGTTGGTGAAAACATCGACGAAAAAACATTGATGTTTAAAACATCGATGTTTTATTTATAGGCTACTAAACATGCTATTTTTCTATTCATTTTTAATTACATTGCATTTTATTGTTTGGTTACCAGTATGTTATTAGAATGTAAAGCTAATTATCGAATGTAAAGAAAAAATTAACAATAAAGAACAACGTGTTTTGCTATAGATTTCGTGTTTCACTGTCGATTCAGGCAATGATACGTCTGGTGATAACATATCTTCATAACACGACCAGCTCAAAACTTCCTCAGATTGCACAGACGAAATGTGCAGCGTGATAAAGAGGATGACAGAAAACAACAATATTGCTGTGGGTTGTTGTTACTTAATTTAAAAAAAAAATAAAGTTGCTTAAACTCTTTTTAAAACAATTAAAAATAAAAAAAATATCGATGTTTTTGCAACAAAATATCGATGTGAAGAAAACATTGAAAACAAAATATCGATGTTTCTGGTAGAAAACCTGGATGTTTTTTGCCATCCCTAAGAGGCAGACGCTAGGTTGTTGAAGCAAGAAAGTGCGTACGGTACGTCAAGAGTACCTGGATGATGACACGCTCACAGAGCCGCCAGTCCTGACGGAGCGCCTGGTCCACGGAGTGATGGGGTAAGAGGCCGACATCTATGAAGCTTTACTCCCGTACTTCTCTTTTATCTGATACATCACCTGCCCCCACTCTCTGACCTCCCTCTTTACTTAGTAATAGAGGGGTGCGTTGAATTCGAACATGATCTCTTCTTTGAGTAAGCTGCCCTTCCCCTTCTCCTCAATCTTTACAGGTTACTAATTCACTGCAGGGCTCCATGTGCCTTAGGAATACGCTGACGTTAGTCAGATCTGAGGGTGGCACGCACATCTGCTGGCAGTGGTTAGCGTCAGATTTGCTTCTGGCGCAGTGAACCTAGACGTATTTTGTTTTACAAACGATTGCGTAAATATTTTTCTAGTGTACTGTGGCTGATTTTCAATTTTTTTCTCTAGAGTTGTTTTTTTCACTCCCTATAATTTTAATGTTTTTCTGTGACATTTCAATTCCTACTATGACATTCCAAATTTTAATTTACTTTTAAATTTTGTATGACACTTCAAAATGTTCTTACCTAATTTTCATGTACAATTTTCAAAATTAACTTCGTGTAACTCTCATCCATTTGCCAATAGATAAAAGTAATTAATAAGGTATACTATTTAAATTAAGACAGAATTAAGTTAGGCAAAGGCGTGATTATTGTTGACAGACAACCCTTATCACCAACGAAGACGGAACTCTCCCCTCAAATAACGACCCTTCCCTTCTGACCATGGTGGAAATAAAAGGGTGGGTTCCTCCGGTGCACCGATTTTAGCTGGTTCTGCGCATCCCAGTTTGCGTCATGAACCACGTGACCATAGCACGGGCACTTCGTTTGAAAAGCCAGTCCAGACGCTGGCTGCCATGTTGCATGGAGAGCGAGAAGTGTTGAGAAACATTTTGAAAGTTGAACACAATGACAATTTCAACCGTAACCGACCAAAAATAACGCGTTGAAGGTGTATAAGATGCAATATTTAAAAGAAATGCTTCATAAATTTTTCAATGTCTTGTAACGAAGTGATACGTTTGGTATCTGGCTGCATTTAAAATTCCCGCTAATATTGTGACGCAAACTGGTGTCTGAAGTCGTATACCATGCGCAAGAGCTCCTCCCCCCCTGCTTCTGACCATGCCTCTCATCTTCCAAGGTAGCGCCCATTGCCCCTCCCCTCCCCCCTCCAATCCTCCTCCTCCCACCCCCAACGCCCCATCGAAATGACTATTATCTAAGACGACAAACGTGTAGCCTACCATGACTACATACAAAAATTCACCAGCGATTACAGCCAAAACACATTTACGATTTCCTAAAAACGATCAATAACATGGCTGATATCTCAGAATGGCAAGATCCCGAACGTCTAGTGTTCGCACAAGCTCATTTGGACGGCATAGCAAGACGTTTGGCTTCATTTTTTCCTCAGTTGATGCATATTACAACTTGCACTGACTGTCAAAACGCTATTCCACAATATTTACAAGACAATCAGACGTTTCTAATGCTATTCATAGGTACTCCTCTTGTTACAAGACCACTTCCGAAACACTCAAACAATTTGCGCTACGAGTGTACGAACTCGCCAAAGAATATATCTCAGCTACACTTTCCTTTTTCAGAGCACCTAATCCTAAAGCAATTCCTTTTCGATCTCCCATCTTATTTATCAAACTTAGTCGAAAAAGAAAACTTACGGTCATGAATCGACGCAGCCACTATGGCTGAAACCCAAAACCTGTAAATGGAACTTCCAATTGTACCCTGAGATGTTTGAAATTTGACAAAACTCTAGAATCTTTAAATAAAAACCTGAATTTTCTCCTCCTTTCTCTCTCCTCCCCTCCATCTTGTTCTGCTAATCCTTCCACTACACCTCTAAATCTCACCTCATAATTATTTCACTCATTCGTAACCAAAGTTTAATAGGCTACTTACAACGTTCTTCAGCAACAAGTAATTGTGCTCCCTGAGCACATTCTGGTCACGCAATCTCGAACTATCCTGCTCAAATCCCTTCTACCATTCCCACCACCGTACGATAGAGTTCTGTGGAAAACTTGGTCACTTAGCTGACAATAGTAGAAAGAAAGTTTTCTGTGAGAGTTGCGAAAAAAACGGTCATTTCAAGGTCTTCTGTACAAGATCTCAAAACCTTTCTTCCTCTCGATCCTTTCGTTCCAGTCTCGCAACTTTTTAAATTGTTATTTCTGTTCGAGCCTAGGGCATATGTGTTAGTGACCTTTCCGCCCTCATGAAAACCATAATTACTTACCATCACCAATTATAGTAATAAATAACTACCTTTACTTCATTACTTATTTATTATTTATTAGGTCTAAATTTAATAAAAAAATTGGTGCTGTTTTTAAGAAAAAAATGGTTTAAAGACAAAACAAATTGCCTATGTTTGACACAAAATTTCGCACAGAATACTATTTTCGAACAATTGAACACATTATTTTTAAGTGTTTTTCATGAACACATTTAATTCAGAAAAAACGTTTATATTAATAATTGTAATTGTAGGAAGACGCAACAAACTTTTGATTTTTTCAGTTTTCGAAAAATCGGGGTTTTTAACGAACATGAGACCTGCGCCATTCTCTTAAACTTCTATTACATTTTCCAATAACAGATTTATCAAAAACGTTTGAGCCATTTTTTTAATTTTGAAAATGTCCCAGAGGCTTATGTAAAGTATCCCCCAAAATTAAAGTATCGGTTTCAAATTCAAGGGGCCGTGTCATGAGTCAGATCGACTGCAAAATATAAATTTTGCAGAAAATCGGATAAGCGGTTTAGCCGCTAACGTTGTTCACAAAGATAGGCGGACGGAAGGTCAGACGTTTTGCGGACAATCGATTTTTCAGTATTAAGGATCCACAAAACATGGATTCTGCGTAAGCGGTGGCGAGAATGTAAAAACGGTTTGGCAAAAAAGAGCCAGATAAACATTTTAAAATCTCCAACTAAAAGCCAAATAATTGTCATTATCCTCTTCTCTCAGACAAGGCTATAGATGTTTGTCTCTCGTAAAAAGCTTGCAGAGGTAAGATTCGTCGTTTACAAGTATCTCTGCTAGAAAGCTAGCAAGGTGATGCTCTCGGTGGCTATCACTTGCAGGAGAGCATGCTCCACGGTAAGATCGGCCTTGCAATTAGGGCAAGTAGGGGTGGGTCACCGTGGAGACGATATCCGTGGGAGAAATGGCAGTGACCGACCCGAAGGTGTGTCAAAATAATCTCCTCGCGCCTGGAGCCACAAGATGAGGAAGACCAAAGCTTTATGGAATCCTTTATTCTCGTGATCTTAAAATCCGAGTTCTGCTACTGTTTGCCATGCACTGATAATACAGCTTGGTTATAATAGATTGTATTCGAAGTACGGCGCGAAATTTGAATTAATTTGGCGGCCTATGTGCCAACATAATTCCCGCCCCCCAAAAGAATCGAACCGGGCCCATAAACGAAGGGCCGGGGCGCTGCAAGACAGACTGGTCGTTCGGAGGCCGTGCAGCGTTCTGTCACTGGCTTAGGTTTACCCGCTTTCTTGACACGTTCGAACAAACCACGAGAAGCCGGATTGAAACAGTTGGCAGCACTGATTCTAAAGAATAATTGAAGGGGTGACCCAAACGTTTAAAATGGGACGTCAAAGAAATGACTAAAAAGTTCTTTGAACGCGTTTTCTTTTATGTGAATGCTTGCTGACTTGATTCAAGGGGCAAGATTTGACAGCAACGCGATATAGAGAAAATCGTGCTTCCATTGCCACGTTGGCCCATGGGTAGAAGTAAAAATGATGAATAATGACTTAAACGGAATTATACTACTATTTATCAGTGCCCAAGACATGTAATTTGAAATACGTTTTTTAAGCGAAGTGTCCTCGAACGCGAGGTAGAACAGGGCAGGGGCAATAAATCACGATACAATGAGGATACAGCTTACCCGATGCGAGAAAAGCGAGATTTGTAGACTTCAAGTTCTAAACAAGAAGCCCTGACAATACGTGAGAGAATCTCAAAAAGTTAAAAAAGCGCAGTTTTAGAATGTAATTGTCAACTCGACTGTTGTATTTGCGCAAATACATACCTGATAAATTTGAATTTTCAAGGCGAAGTGCCTCAAACTCAAAAACGAACCATTCCTAGTTAGAGAAATAATGAATTAAGATATGACCACAACGATTAGTATTTTTGCGCAAACGCGTGACTCGAAAATTCCATTTCTGAGCGTGTCGTTATAATGAGAGAAAAAGTCAAAAATTAAAAGGGAAACAAAATAATATTGGAAAAAACAATGAGTTAAGATAAAATTATCATAGTTTGTATTACTGCGCGAACAAGTTACTTGAAATTTTTTAGCGTAGTATTTCTCTAATACGAGGGAGAAAAAAATAAAAAAGTCACAGAATCAAAATAGTTTAAGGGTCGATGCATTAAGGCCCAATTCAAAACACTTCATATTCCTGCGCGAACTCCTGACTCGTAACTCAAACTTTACACGTGAGACCTGTCGGCAATACGAATAAGGAGTCAAAGAAGAAAGAACCAAGAACCTGCAGATATAATTAATAACACTGTTTGGTTCATTTGGAGCTTCAAATATCAACTGTATAGACAAACTAGCTTGCGAGATCGCCTTCTTCAGTTGAAGCCGGATAAGTCTTCTGGAAACATTTAAAACATCTGTTTTGCCAGTATTGGCAACTAAGAGTACTTCCACATCCATACTAATAAAAGTTAATTCAACGACGTGTAACCGACATCGATACCAAAAAAGTAGCGTATGAATAGATATGAAATTTTACAGGCTCTTTTTCATGATTGTCGCAGTGTCCTTGCAAAGTTTGGTAAAGACTCACACAACCCAGATGCGGGAAATAATTTAAATAATATGTTTGTAGATGTACCGCGACCATTTTACGCCTCTCGGTTAGAGCACGTGGTTCCTAGTATGTTCCGCCAGAGCCCAGTGGTGCTACACAAAACTGGTACCTAATTTATTCGCTAGAGGACAGTAGCGGTGCAAGTGACTAGAAAAAATTAATTTAAAAGCCATGTGTTGTACAATAAAATGAAAGTCAATTTCAATTTTTTTTAAAATTTGAACCAATTATGTTAAAAATAATAACATTAAACACCGTAGTTTATATAAAATTGATCTTTTCCCTCATTCACAAGGATTTAATATGAAGAAAGCGCGGGTAACGCCGGGTATTTTGCTAGTAAGTCATAAGTCATAACTTTCACATAAGTCATAAGCGATCATCTGCAAAAAAGAAGAGCGAAACAACTTTGAAGAAAGCCATCCTTCTGCGGTATAAATATTTTTCAGGATAAACTATGCTGTGAGATCAGATAAAACCAAAACAATGAAATTTTCGATACCTATGATCTTTATGTATGTGTAGATAAGCGAGCTTTTGTTTTAATTAGACATTTTGTCATCACCACTCCTGCCCACAAGACCTGCCGTCGAAAGCATGTTGTTTTCAAAGGTTTCCCTATTCTGACATTTTCGAAGCCGAGTGTTTAAGAACCCTACCAGACGATTACCCTAATTTTCATTCAAAAGAGTGGGGATTTCATTTTAACTCCAAGAGAGAAGAGTCATAGGCACCCCCATGCGAGGGGAGTGATGAGAGTCATATTAGCACTGTATAAAATTGTATTTTGACTCATATTTTGTTTTCTTTAAGAAAAAACAAAACGAAAAAGAACAAACAAGATATTTGCATGAAGAGGGTGTGGGTGGCTCAGGTAACTTTAGATCCCCGGGTACGCCAAGTCCCGTTAACATTATCTGACGATTCGTTCCTGAAGGGTTACTAGGAATCGGTGTTAAATTGGTAAAATACATAATTTTTGTACCGGTCTTGTAGTCGTGCCTGATGCTGTTCGAACATTATCAACTGAGTCAGGGAGAGTTTGAGTGACCACTCCAACTTTCCACAGAGGTGGAGGAGAATCTTTAATTAAAATGACTAGATCGCCTTCTTTCAGATGTGGAGAAATAGATTTCCATTTTGTACGAGCTTGTAGTGAAGTATTTTGTGAATTTCTAGAACAGAATTTCCAAATAATTCAATTGCCTTTTCACTGTGTGACAACGACGCGGTGTCGCCAAATCCTGCTTTGATTCGTGATTGAAAGCCAGTGAGTTGAGAGAGTGTCCATGTATTAAATGATTTGGAGTTATTATGAAGGCGGTATCCTTCTCAGAGCAAGAGGTCAATGACCGTGAGTTTAACTTATGTTCTATCTGTGTCGACAAAGTATGCAATTCAGAAAGCGAAATACAATTTGGCCCAAGAGAGTGTTTTAAATGAAATTTCGAGTATCCTACGGATGCCTTGCCAGTCCATTGCAAACTAGTGAGCGAGGGGGATAAAGCTACCATTCTACTCCATGTACCGCAAGGAAACTTTTGAGGATCGAGTGTTCTTGATGAGTGCTGAAAATCATTGATAGCTCAACCAACTGGATTTTTGCTTTCACGAATGATCTGAAATTATCAATATAAATGATTCTGGAGTAGCCCCGGCGACCCCCGGATCTTTTTAGAGCATCTATAAATTCATTAGTGGTTACAATTTTCCATTGTCAAGGCGAACAGATTTTGTAGCATGACACACGAATATCACAATCCATGATTTGAAACATGCTCTGCACCTACCAATGATTGATTTTGTTTGAAATGATCCGCAGTAATCCACTGAGGTAAATTCCCATGGTTTGACTGCGTAATTCTCGAAGCATGAAGTGCTCTCTATTTGGGAGGCTGGCTTCCAATACAGGGCAAGCAATGATTAATTACACTATTCACTAGTCTTTGGATAGAAGGAATTCAAAATCATTCTCTCTGACGCTATTAATTGACATCCATCCTGTGAAAAAGTTAAATGAATCATAGTAATGAAAGCTCTCGTGAAAGCATGTTCTCGAGAGAGAATGATTTGGTGTTTTGGGGGCATTAGAGAATGTATCAATCTCCCACCTACTCGAATGATACCATCCTTGTCTAAAAAAGAAAAGATTCAAAATGAAGTAGTAATTGTACGTTACCACCTTCAGCGACCTCAGTCAGAGAGTTCCACTGAGATATCGGCCAGATCATCCATTCTGGACCAAGAAACCATCTGTAGTTAGTAGCCAGACTTCTGACAGTGGCTCCCCGTGATATGAGATCTGCAGGGTTGTCTTTAGAAGAATCCTCCACCTGGGAACACTAATTACAGCAAGTCTATTAGAGATGAATGCATCTGATTTATTTGGACCATGTTTTATCCTAAGCAATACTATAGTACTGTCTGTAAAGAAATATACAGATTTGACCTTACAAACTAGAGATACAGTATTATAAATTTTCATCATGAATTTGGCTAATATAATTGCGCCACTTAATTGAACTCGAGGAATACTGGTGTCAGCTAGAGCTGTAAGCTTCGATTTCGATGCTGTTAGAGAACTTGTTTGTCCTATGGAATTTTCACTGACTACATATACACAACAATCATATCTTTTCGTGAAGCATCAGCGAAATCTGTTAAAATTACACTTCTCGCCCCACAGTCACCTTCCTACGAAAAATGAACTTTGTCAACAACGGGACTTCTGTGAGTAAAATTTCCCACTGATGAAGTCTGGAGCTAGATCGACATCCCAGTTCAGCTTACGTTCCCATGACTGTAAAAATATTTTAAATCTTGTCACAGGTGTGACTAGATCCAAGGAATCACAAAGCGCTGCTGTTAACACCTTTCTCTTTGTCCAACCGCCCAACAGCAAATAATTTGCGTTGGACGATATAGCAGATCTGATATTTGTTTAAATAATTGAATTGCTTTAACTTCAGTTTCTGCACCATTTAATAAGTCATCTACATAGAAAGAATTGGTAATTGCAAGAGCTGCTTCTGGAAAAGCAGTTTCATTATTAAAAGACATTTGTTTCAAAGTCGTATTGCTAAAAATACTGAAGATGCAAGACCATAGGTAACAGTTGTTAATTTGTAAGTTTTTAGAGGAGCTAAAGAGTGCTCTCTCCCCTTAGATTTTTCTGATAATTAGTGCATTCTTGTTTAACAGAACCACATTTTCTCTACATCAGCAGCAAAGGCGCATTTGAAAATTCTAAATTTCAGAGTATATCGATTAATTCAGGTTGAATAGTGGGCCCAGGCCAGAAAATATCATTTAAGCTGTGCCCAGAAGTGGTTTTCCCTGATGCATGAAACACAATTCTCAATTACTTGGGGTGGATTTTGTACATAAAAATACGGAATATAATTGCTTATTTCACTCCTCGATTCTTGGCATTTCTCTGCATGTCCAAGCGAAATACAGTATGTATCAATTTTGTTCGTACAGTAACATTTGGGAAATATAATAATACAGAAAATTTAGTTAGAATAAATATTGGTTTAATTCTCAATGGTATTGCATTTTTTGTAGATGCATACGAGTATATACACTAAATGAAAACGTGATACTTAGAGGAAACAGAAAAATATATTGCAATAAACAAAACATGTCACATTTCTTTGAACCAGTTTTGTTCGCACACAAATCAGAAATAATAAAACTTGTAATAAACGTTGAAATTTTTCGAAAATTTAATATACAAAGTTCTAATATTTAGTTGAATATCCCTTAGCCTTGATAATTGCTTCGCATCTTCGCTGCATTGAATTAACACGGGTCTAGAAAACTTCCGGACTAATTTTTTGCCACTTTTCCAAAAACATTTTCTTTCTTTTTTCGGTGTAATAATGTATTTTCTTTTTCTGACTTTCAATAAGGCCCACAAATGTTCGATTGGATTTAAATCAGCGGATTGTGGAAGAGTATGCAACTGTTGGAGTACTTTCCAAAGTAGCCATTCCTTATAAAGTGTTGCTGTACGTTTGCTGTCGTTATATTTCTGAAAGATGTAAACCGATGCCATTTCTAATTTATGTAACCTTGGTTTCAAAATATGATTATAAACTGTTTTGTTCGTAATGACATAGGTAAAATGTAAGTTTCCCCCACCCAATGCATGATTGATCCGCCTCCTTGTTTTACTGTATGCTTGTATTAGCCCCGTTATTATCTGTATTGGCCTTTCTCCATACCCTAAGGACACTATAAAAAACGAAATGATTAATTTTCATTTTGTCAGACCAAAGAACAGAACTCCTGATCTTTATTATTTTCCTCTTTTGCAAACTTGAGTCTCAGAGCATGGCTATTTTTACTTTCAAACGGCCTCTTCCTGGCAATTCTTCTATGGTATCGATGGCTATAGAATATCAGGCGGAGGGTGGATGACTCGCTGCTTTATCCGTGGTACGTTTCACCAAAATGCGCAATTATGGTACACTTCATTTAGGGTTGATTTCTCTTACAGCAAGGCACTCTTCCTTCGCGTCCAACCTTTTCTCCTTGCATCTCTGTAGCATGTTCTGTGTGGAACCGTTATATTTAAATTTGTTAAAACCCCATTGCACCATTGAATGTGATTTATTTACCTTTTGTTCTATATTTCTTAATGAATTTCTTTGAGGGCTAGAGTAACGATTACTTCTTTCAAACAAGTACTGAGTTCTTTCCGCTTACCCATATTCTAGAAGATGAAACCAGTGTGAAGAACTTAAGTTCACTTGGTTTCAGAGTTCTGTACTAACAGTTACTAATTCGAAGTTCGTGTGAAAATTCTCCATTTATTCGTAGGTTTGTACCACGTAACACAATTGTGCGAACAGAAATGGTGCATCAATTTAGTGACCTTTTTACTTTTACATTTTCTATGTCTGATACCGCGAAAAATAGTAGCATTGGAAGGCATACAATACCTTTCATGTACGTACAGAATACGTAGCTAAAATTGTTTTTAAAGTAGGCCTATATCAATACCGAAGAACGAAAATCAGTATTTATTGAAAAAGATAAGATGTACGAACAGAAATAGTACATACTGTACATTCTCTCATAAAAGCAACATAATCCCTTCTGAGCTTCTCATCCCTTTGAAAGTACTGTTCCAATGACTTCACAAATAGCCTCGCAATGTAACATAATCTCCCGAATACCGAGGGATCTGTTTTAAAAGGCAGAGATACAGAAAAATGCCCACTAGGTAGCCTTCGGGTTCTGGCTAGAAAACGAGCTTCGGCAGGGTGAATTGAGTCCTCAGAACTGAAATGAAGTGATATATACTTAAAATTCCTTTTGACAGTATGGGAAATGTTCAGAATTAAATCATCAATATTTTTCTGGTTTTAACTATTGATTCTGTCTCGATTTAAGTTCTAAAATTTACAGCAACCCTAAGCAGGAATAATGTTACGAAGAATGCGAAACAAGTGACAACAATGTACTTGAAATGATGGATCTATGAGAATTAATTAATTTTACTTCTTCGCACTTACTTTAGAAAAGATAAAAGTGTTATAGTCGTGCGCCGGAAAACGAACTTTCGAGAGAAAAAATCTTATTGCCAAGCCCTGATAACGGGGGAAGCATTATCAACTTTCAAATCATATTTATAGTGAGTTTTCTTCGTGCAAAACAAACTTTGTTGCGTAATCAAATCATTTATTCTTGGAGATGCCAAATAATAATATTATGTATTCAAATAAGTAGTGACCCAATAAACTACTGATTACTGCACTCTCAAGTTTTTGTTTTTTATTTTTTAGTACGTGCATATTTTAAGCACATGGTGCAGAGCTGTCTGTTTCAAAAAGTTATCTTACTGGCTATGAAAAATGTTCTCAAGAAAATTTAAGACAAGTAATCTTGGCTCTTCAAAAACAAAAAAGGCACATAATGATTTGCGAGGCGCTTAAACTGTCAAAATTCGTCATTCAACTTTCATTGTAGACCTTGCGTAATCAATAGGAAAAATTTGTAACTTTCTGATTTTCTTTATATTGTCTATTTGCTACCCGCTCACTCCTCTTGCATGAAATGAAAGCTCTACAGTATCGGAAACGTAAAAGCGACTCTGATAGTTCGATGCGCTGTTGCCACACATTATTGCACTCATGGCACCACCAATATGACAAATAAATTATACCTCAAAACATTATCACTTAGTGTCAGGTGAGGACACGTCTTGATATCATGTTTATACCCTTCGCCATAGTCGAACCTTATCGTCTCCGCGATTTCGTGTGAGTCAGTTGAGCGGCAACGCGGAACGCTGGCGGTGAGAAAGTAAACAAATCCTTGCAAGCTGATTGCTTCAGAGCAGGTCACATGATCTACAACAGCACATGGCGAGAGAACTGTCAGAGTTGCCTGTAGAAAACCTTTGGATACCTAATTTTCTTTATTTTTCTGTAAGATATTACAACTAACTGAATAAGCTCTTCATACGCCTGTTTCAGGCTGATCTCTGTGAAAAGTAAAATTTAATTTATCAAGGATGCTCGAAATTGTTTAAAAAGTCCACAAAATAGGTTTTGGAATTATCACCTAGATAAATGTAAACAACTCTGTCGCAAGCAGAATTTTAAAATCGCAACAATCTAGCGGGACTAGTTTGGTTCAGATTATATAGCACTAGAAAAACAGCTGATACGTAACAACTTGAATTGATTTAATTTTATTTTAAATTCTCACACCAACCAATGATGCCTACGAAAAAACTTAACAATTAGTTTGCTCTTTATTATGAATAAAATTATTAGTTTATCTATCAACTGTCAGTAAGTTTGAAAAATATAGCCAGCTTTTTGATTAGCTGAAAGACAAAAAGCAGTGTGCGCCACTGGATAGCTCAGAAACTTTATACTTTTGGAAGTGTATCTATTTGTCTTTTTATTTCTTTGTCTAAGACCTTCGTGCAATGTTGATTGGTACTAACGTACGTAAATTTAATAAGGAATACAATCAATTAAAAAAATATTTCCAATAAAATATAATTTACGAAAATCAACTTTAATATAACATTCAACTTGGAATAATGGAAAATTGCAGGCAATACCTTCAGTAGTTTCTTCTAACAATTACGTTGGTAATCGGCAAAAATTTAAAAGGCAAATTCAATGGCCCAGATATCTCATAATTATGTTGTCGAACGCTACTTTATTACGCGATATTTGAATAATATCTCGTACTTAAGTAATTGTCGGAACGTTTAGTTGTAAACGTATTTTAAGGCAAATAATTTTATGTGTTTATGTTTTGTACGTGTTAAAGATATTTACATAGTTTGACAGTTTTCGCCAAATATTTACAAATTAAAGTATCAGAACACAAAGACAATTGTGTTCTAAAACCAAAATTCAGTTTCAGCAAACTTTTAGGAACATTTTTATCGAGTGATGTATTGAGTATCCATGTGTAATTATAAAACTGCATTTCCTCTACTGGGTCAGAATCCATTTTCCATTTTCTGAGATAAAAATACTAAATTTCGATAATTCAACTAAGTTTTATTTATTTAACTATTAAATTTATTATAAAAATGTGTGAAGTTTGGAGAGAATAAAGCTAGTAACACAATTTTAATTCAAAGACCTACAAAGAACTTACTGTGTTGAGACAGGAATATTAAGGAATATCCAAATAGACTATTAAAATGCATTAAAGACTGTAAAAATAGCACATAAGTACCTACAGTGTCAAATGAAATCTAAGTTTTCTACTAAAGTACTATTAATTTGGGTATTATAGGTCTACGAAGCAAAATATTATATCTAACATACCTGTAAGGAAATATGCATGTTACATGATTCAATTTCAATTGGCATTATCATCCCTATTTAGTTGCAAGTTATCCTTGACGTTTCTACGTGACACAACCGAGAATTATTACTAATAGAGCCGCAGTTTACTTTACAAAAACTAGAAGCAAAACTTTATCACTGGATCATATCATTTCCTAACAATGTATTTTCTCAAACAATTCAAAATGGTTGCTGATTGTTGTCCAAGTGAATGGGGCACATAGTAACTGCAAATCACCGTAATCGTTAACGGTTTTTTGTTGCTGTATTATGAATTGCTCTCCACAGGCACTCATCCTTTTGAACTAATTCTATTGTAGTAAAAATCACTTCAAAAATGAAAATAAAATTTCCATTTTCGACATCATCAACCTTCTAGAAACGTGTGGGCTACTTGAAAAATGCGAAAACATAAGCACATTATCATGGAAAAAACATTGACTTCTTGCAAATGATTCTTTTCAGCCTCTTTTAATAACAAAATCGTAAACTTACCAACACTATTCTGATTTCATGTATTTCATGCTATCATTGAATAAATTTTGTTAAAATGTATTTGTATTAATAGCAGAGCATGCGAATTTCCAACAGATAGGTACTATTTTTAAAATGAGATTTTGAAACGTTCAGGAGATAATTTATTACATTATAACTAAGTAAATGTTATAATAGGAATACTACTCCCATTAATAAAATAAAATGAACCTTACGCACACTTTATCTGGGTTATCTTGATACTCGAGCGTCCTTGTCCTTGTGACATAGCTGTCCAGCACCAGAGAGTATGTACTCCAGCACTGAGAAGCACCACCCGTTGAGAAACGTAGACTATACTTGGGTTTTCTTAACGTGACCGATGGCAGTACGTCATTTTTACACCTCCCGCCTTATAAAATGAATCTTTTTAATTAATTCGCGAACGTCCATCTCAACGGGGCTCATGGCCTCAGACATGTGCTTCTATTATAAAGATTCGTTTTGTAAGGGAGGGGGTGTAAAAATGACCTAATATCATCGGCCAAGTTACAAAAACGGAATTATATACTTGGGCTTTTCTAACGTGGCGGCTGAGGGTATTATCTTCACGATGGACAAGCAAGACTCATGATGGAAATAATATTTCCACCATGGTACGACTATCAGCGTGTGTCTCTGCCCTGCCGCAAGATATCGCATGATCGCGACCGTATCAAGTAGTGCTGCAGATCAAGCGATTCTAGCGGTACGACCGAAAAAGACGCGAAAAGTCGAGCCATATTCCATCTTGAAAATAATACCCTCAGCTGCCACGGTAGAAAAATCCAAGTACAGATGCAAATATGAATGCCGAAAGAAAGATTCAATAGGTATTATCCTCCCTCATTCCGCTAGATTGGAGAGGAGAGGGGGTTTCGTTTATTTCGACGGCAGGACTCATATCAAATCTTTAATTCGTGATTCGACCCAAAATGATTTCAATTACAGTGGGGGTATTTCTGGTTATCAGATTTGTGTCGTTATGAGTGGGGTTAGGGTTCCTTTGGCCCACGAAAACTTGCGCATATAATATGTCTAGAAACAGCTTTCGACATCATTGTAATCGTTGCAGGGTTCACAGCCAGTAAAAGTGAATAGCTAGTATATAATTTAGGATTAATGCCTTGTGTTGGTTGATCCACGCCTTGCGGGGTGGGAAATTAACTTTCACAATTGGCATGCCTTTTACAGCAGTGTCGCAAGGAGAGTTTCTCTTCTCTAGACCTTTGCATCAACATATCTTGTGCTTACAAACTATACAGCCTTGAGCCATTTATGCCATTTCAGATCCCTGATCTGAATTATGTACAATAAAATCTGAATAAAGAAAGGTAGTAAGTAATTGGGTGCGGAGTGGGAAGACGATACAATACTGCACATTACAATGTAGCAAGACACGATCTCAAAGTAACAAGACAGCATATACTATTCAAAATTCCCGCTCATGCAAAGCGTTTTATCACAATATTAACCTCACTCTCGACCACAGAACACTAAACGACTCTTAATAATGGTCGCTGATAAACTGCGCCTTGCGATTCATGTGTTCTATAAATGGAAATGACAACACTGCAAATACCGAAGTTTCTGATTCGCTGTTGTTTAGATTACCGCACTGGGGTTACTACGTGATCACAAAATCAACATCAATTAATTGATAATTTTATTCGAAATACAAATTATAACTTAACAAAAGAATAATTAGGATTGTTCTGGCCTGATCAGAGAAGCAAGTAAAAAAAAACTTATATCGAAATATACCTTACCACATTTTTACTCTATAATAGTACATTATGAAACGATGATGTAATCAGAGTATACTAATACACGAGTCAATACACGAGTGTGATATTACGATACGAGCGAGGTACGAGCGAGTATCGTAAGCGTCACACGAGTGTATTAATACCTATTACATCGAGTTTCATACAGTACTTTTTCTACGATTTATGCTATCTTTTATAAGTCAAACTTTTACATTCAATTGTTTCGTAGTTGACTTGCAGGATTAGCCAAGGCCACCTAGCGGACAGCTCGCTACCCTTGCCTCAGATGGCTTTGATGTTCTAGTCAGCATGCGAGAAAGTACAAAAGTTGCAGTAATAATTGCGACTCACCATTTTCGCTTTTTCTCTTATTTCTGGAGGTGCCCAGTTGGCACTGCAAACTCCACTTCTGATTCACTAGACATTCTAACCTAAAGAATTGGCCAGTTTTTGAAGGTCGGCGCGTTTGAACACGGCAGCCACATGTAACACAAAATCACTTGCGTTCAGATCTTAACGTCAGTCAAATGTTCCCTCCAATAACTATCGCTGCGCTAGTCAAATAGGATCGAAGTGAAATTATGGTCCAATTTATTTTAAATAATATTCCACGTAAAATGACTAATAATAAAAGAAATTAAAACTGACAAGCAGAATACAATATTAAATTCAATTTTAATGTATCGTACGAAACATTTACAAGAAAGATTCTCAATGATTAATGAAGTGTAAATACTTGGTTAGTAAACTTCTCTGTGATTGGTCAAGAACCTGTATCATAATGAAATCTGTATCGTAATGTATCATTATCCAAGGGGTTGCAGCCATCATATGACAGAATTATGCAATGGGAGTAGAAAAAGGAAATATAATCTATTGAAGCTCAAAATCTGCCAAATGAGTTTCCCTAATGTCCCAGAATATTAAATTTGGTTCAAGTTCTCCGCTGAGTTCAATAACAAGTTATACATTAATATTTGCAAATAATAACAACTAGAAGCCTATACAAATCTCTAAATTTGGAGATTGATGCATCAGGCCAGCTACCTGTTCATCAATGAAAACATGATTGAAGCTAATGCGCCCAAAATTCTGACACAAAAGGGATTTAATAGAGTAACAACAGCCGTGACTTCAGAGAGAAATAAATATTGGGAAAAAACATGTGATTATTTGCAAAGTTATATAGGAGGATTTGCAAAGGAAGCTTGGAAGTAGCTTGGAAGTAGAAAAATGTAAGAAAAAATGTGACTAATAAAATAAGATTAGAGAGAATTTCATTGCAAAAATGGAAACAATACTTTGAAAAATCGTTAGTTGAAAGACGGAGCCAGTTTTTAACAGCCATAGATATATTTAAAGAAATTGAGAATAATTTTCTAAATTTAGTTTTTTTAACATTAGAAACAGGTATTAAATCTTTAAAAAATGGAAAAGCAACTGGTGAAGGAGGAATCAATGCAGAATTAATAAAATTTGGAACAACAAAACTATGGGAATTAATTAGGTATCTATTTGAAAATGTTTGAATGGTGAAAATCCCCCTCAAGTAAGAAAAAATGATATCATTTCAGTTCTTCATAAAAAAGGAAAAAGATGGATGTAAAAATTAAAGGGGAATAACAGTGTTAAATGTATTTAGTCATCAGAAGAATACAGAAGAATACTAAAATTATTTTTAGAAGAAAATTATAAAAGTAAAGAAGATGAATTTCAAGCAGGTTTTAGAGTGGGCAGATCAACCATTGATCATATATTTGAAATAAAACAACTAATTGAAAAATTTAATGAAGTGGGACAACAAATTCATTTTATATTTGTAGATTTAGAAAAGGCATATAATAGTATTCCATTACAAAAATTATGGGAAATATTGAGAGAAAAAATATAAATAAAAACATTTTGATGGCAATAAAAAATTTATATGGTGGAACTTTCCCGGGTCCAAATATACAGAAATCTCTCAGAATCAATTTACATTACCAAAGGTGTGCAACAAGGGTGCAGTTGGTCTCCCACTTTATTTAAAATTTATTTACAATAATCACTAGAAGCATGGAAAAAGCAAGTTGAAAAAATGGGTGTTCCTATAGGAAAGAAAAATATATACACTTAATTATTTGCAGATGATCAAGTTATAATAGCACAGGATGCTGAAGATGTAGACATGTTTAGAAAATTATTGGAAGAATACGAAAAATGGGGACTAAAAATTAATATGGAAAAGACATTTTACATGGGGTGTGGAGTAAATAATACAGATTTGATATTAGAGTATGGAAAAGGAAAAATTAAATGTACAGATTTTAAATATTTGGGAATTGAAATAAATAAGGATGGAAATCAAGAAGTTGATATCAGACAAAGAATAAACAAAGCAAGATAAGCAACATCAATGCTAAACAAAATATTATGGAATAAACATATAAAAAAAGAAATTAAATTAAGGATAAATAAATTTATTGCAAAAAGTACTATTTTATATGGGTCAGACACTTGGAAATAGAAGAAAAATTTGCACATAAAATTACTGGCAACAGAAATGGATTTTTTAAGGTCATCCAGAATATCAAAATTAGATAAAATAATAAAGTTAAAAATCAGAGAAAAAATGAATAAAAAACATACTATTTTAGAAATAGTTCAATATAAACAATTAGAATGGATTGGTCATGTTAAAAGAATTATTATTACACAAAAATTAAGTCATAATGAACATGATTCTACACCGTAAAATGTAGAGATAAATATATGAATTTGCATTTTTATGAGTTATACACATTCATGGCCCAAAACATACATATTATAGAGAAAACATATATCCTAGAGAAAAAAACGTTTGCGCTTGAATCACATTCTATCATGACGGCTTTTGAGATGCATGAGTATTCGCGCCTTTATTTTTGAATTTTAAATTTTGTGTATTGAAATTGTTATAATAATTTTCTTCAAGTAAAAAATAATTAATGTGAAATACGGGTTCTTTTCTCCATACTACTTGTGTGAATTCATTGCATGAGCCAAAGACAAGTACCTCTATCATTTGCATCACTCACATCACATACTTCTATCAAACAATTCCATTTATTTTTTAAAATAAATATAATTGCTTGTATAATTCTGAGATTTTCCATATGAACCCGGATCCTGGAGATTATTTCTAAAACCCGGAGAGGTGGCTACCCCAATTCAGATGTCTGGAGGAGAATTCTAGCAGCTGTGACCAATAGTTTTCCGGTGTTTTTCTGATCAAAACAAGGTGAATGCCGGAACAGTACCTTAACAGGGCCTTGGACTGCTCGCGATTTTTCCTTCCTCATCTCCCATTACCTACCACACATACATGAGCTATGCCAGGCATCACAGATGTCGGGAGCTTAGATTTTGTTCTGGCAGCAACGGTGCCCCGCTAGCAGGTTTACCTTAAAAATCGATCAATAAGAGTGGAAAGAGGAGGAAACTGGAGGGGAAATTTTGCAAGCCAACCCGTAGGATGGATCTCACTTTCCAGCGGGGGAGAAACACTGGGACCTCCTGATCTGTAACACGCACTTTACACGTACTGACCTTAATATCATGCATGACCATAACATCAGTGGGCATGGCTGGAAACTCAAAATTATCAATTAAGTACACCCTCTCAATTTACTTTTCTTTGATCATTCATATTTTGTCTCACCATAATTCTTTCTACAAACAAGCATAGGCCTACTATTTGTCTCTCTAAAATCTGTCAACAACATTTTCATATTTCTATTTGCCAATAGCATTTTCTCAAATTGTTCACTCCAATACACACATCTCTTCTGGAATCTTTTCTTTGTTACTAACAGCTAATTCTGCAGCATTGTCTATTACTAGTTCTTCAAGTTTCATCTTTTCCTATTAGCATGGTGTTGTTACCATGGATTGGTTGACGTAGTATTGAAATATACTGAGGTTTAATTTCTATTGAAACCTCATAATATCATTCTGATATTTACACATATTAAAAACCTTTTATTTGGAGAAACTATTCGTGAGTACATTCCAGATGTTTACAATTCATTTAAAAAGCCTTATTGTAACAAAAAGTACTATAAATCAGAATCTTTTTCTCTGTGCACACATTCATCAAGTTTTTAAGTTTTTCCACCAAATCATTAATAACTTTTTCTCCAATTTCATTATTTTAGAATTAATATATTCCTAATCTATACTGTATTTTTTATATTAGTTATTGACTATGTTATGAACATACCTATAAATAAAATAATCAGTTGCACAGGGCCCTCATGCCTCAGAAAAGTATATAGAAAAAATTCAAGAAAATGACATAAAATATGGTTGTATACCATTGTGGAATTCATGACCATGATGTAATTAAGAATGTTGTTAAGAGGGGTTGGTCAGAGTAGAAAAAAAAATAGTAGTAGTATGGCGAGTTATATTACACCCTAGGATGTCTCTCGCATCCCAGCCTCCATATCTCTCTGTCATTGTAGTCTTCATTACTCCATCCTCTTTTCCTCATTGCCTTCTCTTCTGCTTCTCCCCATGTAAGTCTAGGTCTTCCTCTTCTTCGATGGGTTGCTGGTTGCCATTGCCACAGTATTTTGGGCCAGCGTTCTTCGTTCATTCTTTGCATGTGCCCATACCATTCTGGTCTTTTCACTTCTATGGTGTCAATTATATCAAAACTTACTTCTGCTTTACGTCTAATTTCTTCATTCTTAATTTTATCCATTAAAGTCAGTGAGATAAAATTAAACTATTAATTTGTCGACATTTTGGACTATTTTTATTCCATCCTCAGAGATGGTGTAAAAAAGCATGAAAAAAACATAAATATGAATATACACTATACAAATTAATAACATGATATGCAAACATGATACAAGATTTATATACCTTACTAAATAATTAAGGAAATTTACAATCAATCAGATCAGATCAGGTTTAGGTTCCAACCCCACTCCACATGAAGTTGCTGCAACACAAGGGTCCTTCCCAAACCAAGTCCAACTCGGGCCATGGCACCAAAGCAAATAAATGAGAATTCTACTACAATTGAGTTGTAAGGACAGGACATCATGTTACAGCCACTCAAAGATATGCAACCACTCAAGCAGATATTAAATAAAGCCAACATAAGAAGCTAACCATATGGTTGTACATGTACAATAATTCTTAATCCAATGGTCTACTGAACAAAAAAGGTTGAATTTGGAAATTAGAAAATTAACATTTTTTTGATAGAAGCAATAAGATTCTAAAGATTAACATTGACTTGCTGTCTAGAAATTAAAAATTCATTTAAATAAAAAATATATGTGCAATTCTATAAGCATTTTGTTAATTTTCATTTGTATTTGCCTAAAAGGCTACTCTCTTAAAATTAGTCCTATTTTTTTTTTAAAATCTGGAAGATTTTTTCTGGGTATGGAACCCAACATGATTTTGTGTTTAGGGACCCTGCAGTACCTAAATCTAGCCCTGGTTACGAATACCAGATTTGCCCTCTGATCTTTATCGACCCAAAAATAGAAATGTAAATAAGCCCTTGATTTCAATTCTGTTTCCATGAGCACTGCCACTTTTGGATGTCTATACTGTTTGAAATTGCATTTAGGTATCCATTTCTGAATGCCTTGCTGTTGTTGTTTATACTTTATATCTATCTTCTTTCTAAATTAGGCCTTTTAACAGTTTTGCACTCTTGAGACAAAGAGCTGGCCCAACACTCAACTCCAATGCTGCATAACTGGATTATTAATCAGGGTGATCACTTAACCCACTTAACTGGATGGCTGAGGTGGCTAAGAGCAAGTACCGACTCAGTGCTTTGGTCCAAAGGGTTGCGGGTTCAAGTCCCGCCTTGGGCATGGCTGTTTGTCCCTTGACTTTGTGTGTGTGTTGTCGTGGAGGGCCTCGCGTTCTGCTGACCCCAGATCAGAGGAGCCTGCAAGAGTGTTTGTCTAGTGTATGGTCGAATATGCGTCCTTTCGGGACGTAAAGGGCAACCGGCTGTCAGCTGGATAAAAGCCCTAGGAGAAATTACTTAACCCCTTGGTTAAGTTTGACATCTACAGATAGTATAAATTGATAAAAGTAACTTGCATTCATTTTATAATATATCCAAGTGTTGTAATTAAAACATGAACAAGAAGTATAGAAAGGTACACAGAACTGTAAATCCTCAAACGTTTGTGTTTTTTAATGAATCACTTTATTTGTACAAAATTATCCTCTTACTTCAGCACTTGTTACAGGTGTGTATTTGAATGTTGACAACAGACATCCAGAGGATGAGGATGGATGCTCCAGGCCCCCACCTTATTTGTGGACACAATTTTGCTTTTTCATCGAAGGAACTAAAAAATGTATTTATCACTAATCCAAATTTAATGCTCTAGGTTATTTCTTTTGCATGGAGGAATTAATTTTGTTTATGAAACTGGGGGAGGAGGGAATTTTTTGTTTGAAATGAGGTGCCCCTGTGGATCAGTTGGCCCAGGCCTCAATTTTCTCTGGGCACCGTTGGTTGGAAAAAACACAGTGCATTAATGTCTCTTCTTCATCTAATGTAAAGTAAAGCCAAGATTTTTATTTTGTAAAGATTTCAGGTTTAGTCTGAATTTGTGTCCATGAGGACTTCCAAGTTTATTCTCCAGGATTGCAATTAAACCAATCAGTTAATTTCAGATTTTCACTGCATGAATAGAAATTTTTAGGCACTATAGATGTTGCTTATATTGTAAATTCATAAAATATGTTTAAAATTAATTTCAAATGTTTTTGACAGGATATGTTAATTTATTTTATTTATTTATTTTATGTCAAAAAAACAGTTAAAAACTGCGTATGACGTGCTATGGGGAAAAGTGAATTGTGTGCACATTTTCAAAATTCTGTGATCCTACACTAAGTCATATACTACTTAAATTTTGAATTTTGAAAGGGAGAAAAAAAACAAAAAAACTCCCATGTAATAAAATCTATTTTCAAGGATAAATAAGCAATAAATTTTGAATTTTGAAAGGGAGAAAAAAACAAACAAAAAATCTCCCATATAATAAAATCTATTTTCAAGGATAAATAAGCAATAAATTTTGGCTCTTATTACTTCCTGCCGCGACAACATGGAAACAATAATTTGAATAATTGTATTTCCCACTGAATTCTAGAAGACGTGCACAGAAAATGAAGTTACATTTATGTCCAGAAGCAAAACAAGGGGCCATCTCAGCATTTGCTCAATGGATCAGGGAAACTGGACGAAAAACCTGATCGAGATGGGTATTTCAAAGGTATTTCATAGGTATGTCATAGGTATTTGTCTAAAAATTCCAATTCAGCTACTTTCCAAGTTTTACCTTGAATACCTGCCATGAGATAAAGAGAAGACTGAGCTTGCTGACTATGAACTGCTCTTGACTGTTTTTCTGTCAGGCAACAGGCATGCTTCTTTCATATTTGAAGGGGCGTACAGCCTTTGAGAGAGTCAGCAACTAGGCCTTAGTTAATCTTAACTCTCATTTCGTTTGATATCATTGAAATATTAATTTTAATATCTTTTTAGTATTTTGAATTATAACACCAAATAATAAATAAATAAAATCAAAATATATAATTTTAATTTTAATTTCTGAAAATTAAAATGAATTTATAAAAATTTTCAAATATATTTTTAGCTCAGAAACTTTCAAGGCCTCCCCTTCAAATTGTGCTTAATTTTAAGAATTCAAATTATGAAATTTAACAATTCTGCAATTGCCTTTGTTTTAAAGAAGAAAACCATGTCATTTTAAAAGTGCCAACCATTTCTACTTTTCCACATATTAAGCCTCATTTTCAATAATTATTTAAATATTTTGTCTCATTGAAACTAATTTTTGAACTAATTATACTATTTTTATATCAAAATATTACCTAAATCAATACCTACCATCACTTTTTTAGTGCATACATTTTTAAATCCCCTCAATTGCTTCTTCACAGAATACCAAAACTGTCAGATTAGTAAAAGAGCGGCAAGGTACAACAAAACCTATTTCATATGAATGTAATAAAATACAGTAAACACAATTTAATTTTTAAAGTTATGAAGAGGAATTTCAGGTAAGTTTCACATGTAAAGTTCATTTAAATTTGTTGTTTAAGACAAGTCACATAGACTACTTATTTACTTGTACTCTTAATACCATTAATTTCCAGTCCAAAAATAATGAAATTTGCAAGTAAGAATTCGTGTTTTTTAATACATTTCTTTCTTAATACCAAAATAGATTGAATTTCTCCAGCACACTATATACTATAATAACTGTACCAAATCTCCATCCAGAACACCATAAAATTCGAATCTAACTGAATTACTAGCTCATATAAAATAGAAAAGACACATGAAAATTAATTATTTCATTGCCATTCTTGGTAATGTGATTACCATGAATATACACATCAAAATTGGTAGATAAAAAAATCAAAATATCATCCAAAAACCAATTATAATTATATTCATTTATTCCAAACAATAACCTAATACAGATCACATCACATTCAAAGTTACATTCTCTTTTTTTTTTTTTTTTTTTCTTTCAAAATAATAATTAAATTGTAACCATTTAGGGGGAACCAAATTCTTCCCCCAGTTAGATTTTCTGGATCTACCATCAGACCAAACCTGGTGAACTGCACTTTAAAATCCTTGTGAGAAATGCTCTCTCATAGTTTTTTCAAGTAATGAAGTTTATTATTTAATTTCCAATTGTTTACATCATTTCATAACATCGCACATCTCAATTGAGAGACAAAAATAATCAAAATATTGTCCAAAGAAGAATGCAAGAGGGGTATGGTCCCAATCTCAAAACCAATAGTAATTTTACTCAATTTACTCTAAACAATATCCTAAAATAGATAGCATCACATCCAAAGGTACATTCTCATGGGTTTTTTTCTTTGAAGCTAACACTTTAAATTAACGCTGCATTTTGTATATTATTTCAAAATTATTTAGCGAGATCCAAATCCTTCCCCTTAAAGATTGGATGGATCCATCAACAGAGAAAACTTTATAAACTGCACTTTAAAATTCTCATGAGAAGTGCTCTCTTATTCTTTTTTCAAGTAATGAAGTTAAGTATTACTTAAAGTACGGTGGGTAACACCATTTTATAAATCACAATTTTGCAACCAATTAATATAATATGTAATACCACTTAATAAACAATTTTTATAATGCTAATTAATGTAATTTTGAAACGTTCCATGATACATTGCATGCATACATTGCATGGGGAACTTTTAATTAATTTTTTCTCATAGAGCACGCTGTCAACTTCATGATCGTTTGCAGTGAAGGATTTGAAGATGGAGCAGACATGAAACATTTCACTAAACATTCCAAAAACAATTTTTTGTGCATGGCAATTTTTAAAATGTCTGTTCCATCTTGAAATTCTGCACCGCAAAAAAAGTTCAAGTTGAACAACAACTTGCAGGTGTACTCCACTCTAAGCAAGGCATTATCAATGACTTTCTCACATAAGATCCAGTTTATGGGATTTGTTCAGGTGAAAATCAAAACTTACAAAAGTGCACCAGCATTTCAGAATATGGAAATCCATCTTCAGGGCTATGAAATCAAACAACTCGTGCCAAAGTCAGGAACAAAACAGTGAAACCATAATTAATAATTTAAAATACAAAATAATGAGGAATAGAGCACCAATCTTTCTTATAATACAAAAAATACGTAGCATTTGACCTATGTTATCAAAAAAATTTGTACACTGTTCCAATATTATTACACATTTCATTGTTTTGTTCATGCCTTAGTCAGCCGTAGTATTTCTTTGCTCCGAGGATGAAATTACACATTCAGAAACGTCAACATTCTCAGAATTTTTTAAATACATCTGTCCAAACCTCACAAATTGGCTCCATTCTGAATTAATTATCGATTATTGTGAATTAATCAGCATTATTTATCTACATTTTAAAAAATAAATTATATCACTATTTAAATCAATGACTTAAATGTATTTACATCATTACCCTAATAAATATTAATACTACCATACTTAAATACAAAATTCATGTCATTCACAATACAAGTATTATAAGACAAATTTACTTCATCACTGTTACCAGTGAACCTGGTTGTCATTGCATAAAACAGGATCTTACAAGCATTTTGTTATCTACACTGTTTTTTTCTAAATTGTAAGGCAGAAATAGTTCACATTTAACATTATCAAACAAATTGAATGTAATAAAATGATCACTTGCACATTTTTCCGACAATATAAATAAAAAACAAACAAGTTTGATTGTATGTAATATTTAGAACAATATTAGGTCTCACTAAAAACAAAAAATTATGAAAGCAAGGAAAAAATTCTAAAAATTCTTTACAAACGAGGAAACAAACAAATATTTATAACATACTTAAAAAATAATTTGCTGTGTTAAAATTTTGGAAATTTTGTTTCCATATATTTCCCCGTTGGAATCTGGTATCACGGATTCTGTATCGTTACGCAAAGAATGTCCGCTATTTGTACACAGTGACATTTCTTTGGGAAAAATTTCCGCATCGGCCGATTAGACACTAGACGGTCCGAGAACGGCATCCATCGTCGTTACTAATTAGAGTGTATAATTGCCGAAATTGATGTCATTAACATAAAATAGCATAATATTTCAACATTATAGAATAATGTCACGTTATTAGGGGCATAATGTTTCAGAACACTTGGTTATTTGAGTCGCCAATTGCAATGTGAGAGATGTGCTCGTCTTGTCGGGTTTTTTAAATTTTCCTTCCACTTGCAGTGGCAGCTATTAGAAGTGGACAAATCCTTCAACGTCGTTTAATATGTACAGTGGCACAAGGGAAGAAAAGTCCTATAGGTTGTAGCTAGGCTTAAGTATATATTCGCACAGAAATGTCAAAATGTATATCTCGGGGATATTAGCACACGATGCATAGAAGGGAAAATGTCCTAAAGAGAAGAAAGGTACATATAACCACGTAGGTGTTTATAATAAAATCAGACTCATCGGATTGCGTCGGTATAATCATCCTAGCCCACGGGACGGATAACGGAGTCATGCAACGGAAGGCGCCCGGCCGTCACTAGGCGCGAAAGCCAGCCCAACGCCTGAGCATTGGGCAAGGAACGGAAATGCAAGGCTAGGCGCCTGGCAGTCATCAGGCGCGATGGTTAGCCCAGCGGCTGAGTAGGGTCTGGGGCGGGTAACGGATGTCGTGCAACGGAAGGCGCCCGGTAGTCACCAGGAGCGACGGTTAGCGAGGCTGACCAGAGTTTGGAGCGGGTATCGGAAGTCCAAACACAAGGCGCCAGGCAGTCACCAGGCGCGACGGTTAGCCCAGCGGCTGAGCAGGGCCTAGAGCGAGTAACAGATGTGTAACGGAAGCCGCCCGGGCATCACCAGGCGCAGTGGGCAGCCCAGAGGCTTAGCAGGGCTTGGAGAGGGTAACATGACGTGCAACGGAAAGCGCCTGGCCATCACCACGCGCGGCGGGCAGCCCAGCGGCTGAGCAGGGCCTGGACTCTCTCGCCGCGGGCCATTTGCGCGGGCGAGCGCCCCTTGTCGTCGCGCTGGTGCACGTCCGCGCCGCCCTTGAGCAGCACGCGCACCGCCGCCTCGTCCCCGTAGAAGGCGGCCACGTGCAGCGCCGTGGACCCCTCGTTGTCGCCTCTCCAGGGTGACGCCCCCTCGCTCAGCAGCAGCTCGCAGCAGGTGGCCGAAGGCGACGGTTGCCCCTTGGGGAGCGGGACGGGGGGCGTGGGTTCGACCCCCGGCGTCGGCTCCGCCGCCGCGCTGCTCGCTGCCGCGCAGTGCAGCGCCGTCCAGCCCCCGTCGCTGCTCGCGTTCGCACGCGCGCCCTGAGCACGCCCACACACGTTTTTTAAGGCCCCGGCACACGAGCGTTGCGTTAACGCGCGTCACGTAACTCTCATGACGGCAGCTACTTCATGTCTGCGCGCACGCAACACTTAACATGCTTCTTTTTTTACAAGTGAATGATTAATAGTTCCACGAGCGTCAACTGCTAAGGTCATTAGTCCCGCAAGTGTAGTGCGTGCTTTTCTCCTCGGGAGATTGCTAGACGTTCCCGACATTTACACGTCGGCTAACGAGATTTTCCCCAACCAGTAATCTCCCATCAGAGGGCCACCGACCCAGCCTGGATAAGCTCTAAGCTCCCGACCGGTTTCCTGGCATATGTGGTAGTGTAGTGCATGTGTGTGTGTATATGTGTGTGTGTGTGTTCGTGAGGGTTGAGAATAGAACAAGGAAGAGGCAGGAATGATCGTACGTGGTCCGCGGCCTCTTTGTTAAAGTACTGATCCGGCATCCCCTTGGTGTTGATCAGAGCAGCCGGTCGCTAAAATTTTCTTTCAGACGGTGGCTGAACTCGACCTCGTTATGTAGTTAGAATGGAAAATTCTGCTACAGTCGGGACTCTTAACATAACCTCCCGGTCAGAGATACAGCAGTGACAGCTGATGTCACTGAGCCACCTCTCAGTAAGCGCGTCATAGATTAACACTCTCATGCGAAACGGCGCACGAGCGCTCTTGGCAACGTGCGTTGTTGGTGACGTACGATATTGGCATCCCTCGTTGAAAGCTAGAAAACGCGCGTGATCTTGACTTATGCTGTAGCTTGAGTGCCTTGTTTGAGCTGTGGACACAAGGCACGACGTCAAGAGCGTGTGCCGTTTCGCATAATATACAGTGTTAACCTACGACGCACGTTAAGCGACCTTTGTGCGCAGGGTGCGCCCGTGTGCAAAGGCATCGACGCAGCTGCCGTCATCAACGTTAGGTGACGCGCGTTAACGCAACGCTCGTATGCAGGGGCCCTAAATTCGTTGCATCTTTCACGCAAAATGTCTAGTAGTGTCCGAAAAAATGTAGTAGGAATTTGAAAAATATGTACATAAATATGTAATAAAAACAACAGAAATCTGTAATGAATATATAAAATCAAAATACAATACACACAATCTGTAAAATCAAAATAAGCTATAATTTTCTAATTTACAAACAAAATAGATTTACACATTTTGAAATTACAGTAACAAATCATTTAATAAATCATTTTAAAATAAATATTACTTGACCTTCAATTTCTTAAATAGTACATTTTAAATGCTAAATCTTCCATGGCACATTTTAATATTTTTAGAACAATTGAACTATCTTACAAACGTGGGACCTTAACGACCTACAAACAATCACTAATATTGTCTTCACACACCTATAACTAAGCACTAAGGGCTTTGGTGTTAACTAGCAGACTGACTTACTTACCTGCACCCTACGCTGTCAAATGTCGTAACGCCCTTTTAATTTGCTTTTTTTTCAGTATTGAAGCTATTTGTAATATTTTTAATAAAAAATTGTCGTACGATATTTGTAACCGACCCAAATATTGCGTACGTATAAATAATTTATTATACGTATACGTATAAATAATTCTTACCACGATATTGATTTAATAAATATACCATATTTTTGTATTTATTTTATCTGTATCAATGGATATATTTGATTAATTAACACTTTTTGTTACAAATATGAAAAATATTTCTATAAAAACATTCAAAAGTTCGCCTTATAGAATTTTGAATTCACTGAAAGTCGTTCGCCCCCAAAAATTGCGCGACTGTCTACAGCCTACTCAGCCTGCTCGATAATTGGCACTGAGTAGACTACTCGTATGTTGTGACAGATCTTGTCGCAACACTGTACGTGCAGACCAAACGGGCGTTAACTCAGAGAGACCGCGTGCACCTCTGACTGCGTTTTCACGTGGGGCCTCTCTCATCGACAGCACGCGATTCTGAATTTGCGTAAGGAAATAAAACAAACACGCCGCTCAAAAAAAGTCCTCGATTTCTTTGTGCGAAAAAAGTAAAGAAAATTGGTAGTAAAATTAAATGGTTTTCAAAATATTTAATATTCTAGAAAATGTATCAAAATATGTAACGATAATTTTCGATATTGTGTTAGGATTACCGTGATTCACTGAGATCACAATTCTGAGAGTTGAATATATAAAGGGAAAAGATAGATAATTTCATAAAAATCCGGACTCTACTAAAGCACTTTTATCATTGTGTCTGTACGTTGGAGTGATTCTCCGTTAAGTTATTTGTAGTTTGTCTCGTAAGGTCGCAGTCAATTTTTTTATCCGTTCGGGCAGAGCATCGGTGCCGTTATACTAAGGTATTTACAGTGCTTCTTCTCAAGGCCCGTCACCACGGTGGCATTATGGCACGGTTTATCGCGTCTCTCTCTGTCGTGTCGCAGGGGGGATCACGATGGCGTAGGTAGTCGTGGTCTGTGACGGAGTGTCGTAGACCAACACCCGGACCATGAGTCTCGCGGCGCCGCTCACGTCGTTAGCTTGAAGGTGCAAGCAGTGAGCAGGCGATGCTAAGCTCCTGGTGGCCGGGCATCAGTTGGGCCTATGGCGCGACCTTGGAGCAGGATTGGGTGAAGGATGCTTTTCGGAGTACTCTGGATCCGACTTTAACGTCTGGCGGGAAACTAGTTACCCCTGTCAGGTTGCTCCGGTACCGGCGTTACCCCCGTCGTAAGCTGGAGGTAAGCATTGGGGAGAAGCTCTCAGCTCCTGAGCGGTCTCCCGGAATATGTGGAAGTGTAGTGCATCTTAGTGTGTGTGTGTGTGTGTGTATAAGGGGAGAGGATAGGACAAGGAAGAGGAAAGAAAGATCGCGCGCGGTCCGTGGCCCATTTGGTAGGGTACTGCTCCAGCATTCGCCTGGTGTTGATCGGAGAAACCACGGAAAACTACCGATCAGAGCAGCCGGCCGCTAGAATTCTCCTCCAGACAGCGACTGAACTCAACCTAGCTGAAAAGCTAGTGTCGAAAATCCTGCCGCCGTCAGGACTCGAACCTAGGACCTTCCGGTCAGAGGCGTTGCAGTGACATCCGCTGATGCACTGAGCTACCGCTCCCGGTTCTCACCTTGTTGAGCAGCACGAAGAGGCAGTAGGCGCTGCCGGCGTAGGCGGACATGTGGAGGGCCGTGTGGCCCGAGAGGTTACACGCGCGGATGTCCGCCCCCGCTTCCAACGCCTGGCCGATTCCTCGCGCGTCGCCCACCGCCGCAGCTTCCAGCATCGCTCGGTCGTACTTGCCCAAAGGCCCTCGCGGGCCGGGCGGGGCGGACGCCGATGACGGCCCCCTGGTGGCTGGGGATGGGCGCCCCCTTCTTCTGGGGAGAGGGATACTGGATGCTGGGACTGTGGAGCTCTCTCCATCAGGAGGGGTGCTGAACGCCCGATCTGAGGAACTCTCTCCACTGGGAGAAGGGGTGCTGGACGCCGGATCTGCGGAACTCTCCCCATCAGGAGGGATGCTAAACGCCCGATCTGAAGAACTCTCTCCACTGGGAGGAGGGATGCTGGACGTCGGAGCAGTGGGCCTCTTTCCACTGGGAAGGGGGTTGCTGAGAGCGAGGGCTGAGGACCTCTCTCCACTTGGAAAGGGGATGCTGGCCACCGCGCCTGTGGACCGTTCTTCACTGGGAAGGGGGATGCTGGACTCTGGGGAAGACGATCTCTCTCCACTGGGAAGAGGGGTGCTGGACTCCCGGACTGTGGAACTCTTTCCACTTGGAAGGGGGATGCTGGACACCGGGGCAGAGAATCTCTCTCCACTGGGGAGGGGGATGCTGGACACCGGGATGTTGGACGCCGGGGAAGAGGACTTGGGCTCAACAGCATGGGTACGGACCAACCTCGGTTTTGCAGGCTGCTCGTTGTAGACGGTGATGATACTGGCAGTCTTGATGTAGGAGGGATCGGAAAAGGTCAAAGGGCTTCTGTAAGTCAGAAGCGCAGGCAACTCCACGGAGGCATTTTGCACAATTGATGTCGGGGGAACAGAGGCGTAGTAAATGATCCTCCCCGGGGTGGGGGCAGCAGAGGTTGTGGGGTGGGCGGAGACGAGAGAAGAGAACGAAGGGAGGCTAGTTTTGGGGATAGAAGATACAGGTTGGCAAGAAGGAGAGAGAGAAGATACAGGTTGGCTAGAAGGAGAGACTAAAGATACAGGTTGGCTAGAAGGAGAGACTAAAGATACAGGTTGGCTAGAAGGAGAGACTAAAGATACAGGTTGGCTAGAAGGAGAGACTAAAGATACAGGTTGGCTAGAAGGAGAGACTAAAGATGCAGGTTGGCTAGAAGTGTGGACAGAAGATTCAATATGGCTAGAAGTCTGAACAGGAGAAACAAGATGGCTAGAAGTCTGAACAGGAGAAACAAGATGGCTAGAAGTCTGAACAGGAGAAACAAGATGGCTAGAAGTCTGAACAGGAGAAACAAGATGGCTAGAAGTCTGAACAGGAGAAACAAGATGGCTAGAAGTCTGAACAGGAGAAACAAGATGGCTAGAAGTCTGAACAGGAGAAACAAGATGGCTAGAAGTCTGAACAGGAGAAACAAGATGGCTAGATGGAGGAAAATAATATGAAGTGTGGCTAAAAGGGTGAACAGAAGTTGAAAGGAAGCCAGAAGTCGGAACAGAAGGTACACTGTGAATCTGAGGAGCGACAGGAGTTGGAGAGTAGATTGAAGTGGGAACAGACTTTGAAGGTAGACTAGAAGATGGATCAGAAGAGGTGGGGTGGCTAGAACAGGGGAGAGAAGATACAGGGTGGCTAGGAGGAGGGACATAATATGGAGGGAGGATGGTCGCTTGGGTAGTGATCGTCGGGCCGCTGGAAGAGATTTCCAGAAATGAAGACTCACTGGCGGGTGGAGTCCTAGATGATGGCGGTGTGGAGACGCGGTTAGACGTCGGTGGTGATGCGAGGTTAGTGGTGAGTACATTGGCGGTTGGCATCGCGGAATATGTAAGTCTCGAGGTGACAGTCGAAGTCGTGTCTGGAATCACTTTTTTCGCAGAAATGAACGAAGATGATAGGATATTTGAGGACGACCTGCGAAATCTGGTCCGAACTGGCCCGAGGGAGGAAGCGGTTGTAGTCATAGAGGAAGCGGTAGCATTGATGTCTCCTGCTAGAAATCTCGGAAATATATCTGTAGGGGGAATCGATGAGCCCGAGGATTCTCGGGTGACCACATCAGAAGTCGTTGCAGAATTCATACAGGTCGCAGCGACGTCTGAAGAAATGGAGACTCCTGCTCTTCGCATATCGGAGGCCAAGATGGAGGGCGATGTGCCACTTGATATATTGGTAGGGAGGCTTCCCATAGATGTGCCACATAGCGTGTTGGAGGTCTCTGGAGTCACAGTGATAACGGAGGGGATAGACGCAGAAACACTGGTGAAGGAGGCGGAGGTCTGTTGAGGAAAGACGCAAGAGTTTGCATCAATAGGCCGGTCACTCGTCGACATGGAGGGTCTCAGAGTCTCGTCCTGCATCATGGAAGACACGGAAGTGGACGTAGTACGTTGCGACGGTGAACCTGGGACGAAGACTCCAAAATCGGAGTTAATTAACTGAGAAAATGAAATGTACGTAGGGCGGTGGGGTCCAATAAAAGGAACTTTGCCCTTTGAAAAGGCCGAAGCATAGCGAAATGCCGTTGGATACGTATCGGCAATGTCACTGTATAAAGTTGCACGTTCTTTGGTAATCAAGCAAGATGAATCAATCGTTTTTGTCGGGGTGGAAATTGCCCCACTAGACGTGACTTGTTGAGCTACAGCCGAAGGAATAGGTGAAGAAACATGCGATAATTGAGATGAGATATGGGAAGAGAAGCATGAAACGGAGTCGTGGGCCGACACAAGAGTGGGAGCTGCGGGAGATGGACCAGCCGACGATGGAGATGGACCAGCCGACGATGGAGATGGACCAGCCGACGATGGAGATGGAACAGCCGACGGTGGAGATGGAACAGCCGACGGTGGAGATGGAACAGCCGACGGTGGAGATGGAACAGCCGGGCTCGTGAATGTAGAGAAGGCACCAGTGGAAGTACAAGCGATTTGTTCTTTCGCAGCTGACGATACGGCAGAAGGGGTGGTGTGTGCTTGAGGTTCCTCGGCGGCCGCTGGTGAAGTGTCAGAGCGGGAAGAGAGGGTCTCGGTGTCGATGTCCGTGGGGATTGGCGGGGCCGAGCGGGCCACGAGGATGGACAGGTTCGCGGGTGCGGTGGAATCTGAATGGGAGTACGGTGCTTTGGAGTGTGGAAATGACCGCGGCTCGATGGGAGAGAACGGGACGTTGGTGTCTGGACGCGAGCACACGTCGGAGGGTATGGGTGGGGCATTGATACCTGGACACGAGGACGTGGCGCTGGTATCTAGATTCCAGGACTGGTCGCGATGCAAAGACATGGGGCTGGTGTCAGGATACGAGGTCGGGACGCAATGCAACGACATGGGGTTGGTGTCAGGACATGAGGACGGGACGCGATGCAAGGACATGGGGCTGGTGTCAGGACATGAGGATGGGACCCGGTGCAAGGACATTGGGCTCGTGTCAGGACACGAGGACGGGACCCGGTGCAAGGACATGGGGCTGGTGTCAGGACACGAGGACGCGTCGTGATGCAAGGATATGGGGCTACTGTCTGGATACGAGGACGGGTCGGGGTGCAAGGATAGGGTGCTCGTGCTTGGACTCGAGGACGTGTCGGGGTGGCTTATAGCCCTGGTGTTTCGACCCGCAGGCGTGTCGGGGTAGAAGGTTTTAGCACTGGTGTTTGAACCTGAGGACATTTCGGGGTAGAAGGTTATAGCACTGGTGTTTGGACTCGAGGACGTGTCGGGGTAGAAGGGAATGGCACTGGTGTTTCGACCCACGTACGTGTCGGAGTGCAAGGTAATAGCGCTTGTGTCTGGACCCAAGGACGTGCCGAAATGCAAGAGTAAGGCGTTGGAGTCTGAAAGCGAGGACGGATATGAGTGGAAGGATGGGGAGCTGGAGCCTGACTGCGAGGAAAGGTCGGAGCGGATGGTTGTTGGTGTTTTGTTGCCGGAAGGCAACGAAGTTGCAGAGTGCCAGGAAGAGTCTGAATGGGAGGACGAGGCGGAGTGGGATATGGGGACGTCTGGGGACATGGTGGTGGGCGTGGTGAGTAAGGGCGAGACCCCCTGGATATTGACGAAAGCCTGCGACGTGGCCCAACGCATCGTGTGAGTATGTCGCACGGTCGTGTGGAGCTCCATCACCGCGTTTTCTAGATCCGCCACGCGCCGCGTCAAGGAGTCCAACGCCTTCCAGGAGGCATCACTGGTGGCCGCGTTGACTTCTGCAAATGCACGAAAACGCTCTGCTTGAATACTCCTTGCTAGAGACCAGAAAAATATGTACACAAATATTAAAAAAAAGAAATAATATGCAATAATACGTACAATCGGATATATGTAATATTAAAATTCACTAATTATAAAACACCTTTACATAATTTAAAATTACATTTATAAAAAAATCCTGAAAAAATTTTAAAACTAAACAAACGTTTTAAAAATCTTTTAGAGAGCCTAAGTTTATAAACACGTAGCACCATACGACTTTCCCGTTAATACTAAAAAACCACCTACTGCTCTTGGAAACCGTAGTTTTGCAGCCAGACTAGATGCAATAGAAGACATCATACAAACTGGTGATATCTACGACCAGCAAACAATCACTGCAGAGTGCAGGACGCTCATGGAAGTGTTGCACGTTGGTGGTCGCCAATTGTTGGAATTAAAAATATTTTGGGAAAGTAGCTAAATATGTAAAATACGGATTCTAGTACTAAATATGTAAAAAATATGTAATGAGAAAAATTGATAGTATTAGGACGGCGACGAATCGCCAAGAATACAAATTTGAGAAAGGTAAGTAAAAGACAAAAAAATGTAATTACATAAAAATTCGGTCTCTACTCATCGCAGTCCGAGACGTATCTAGGTTTTCGGGCGCTCATGGCAAGCAAAGAATTTTCACCTCCTGTCAGGACACTTCAAATTAGGGTTTTTGTTTTTTGTTTTAGCGAGTATATTCTAAACTAGCACCTCTGTCAGTGGCGCCCATGGCTCGAGTCGTGTATACCACACCGTAGATTCGCCTCCGATTGCAGCGAAGACAAATTAACGAATTGCACAACAGGGCATAAAACGATTTTCTCACTAAACAGTATTCCAATGTGCGCCGATTAGGCTGTTTGAGTATCTTGCAAAGAATAATAACCATAATGATGTAATTTATGTTTGGAAGGTTTATATCCATGGGCATATAACAAGAAAATGGTATGTTTAGTCTTAGTAAAACAGTCGTGAAAAAGGATATTGAAATACAAATTATCTTTTCCTTTCATGATGTATTATAATTCATACCAGAATCAATCGCCACAACACAAAGCACTACCACAATGATTAGGACTGTGTCTTCACGTAATTCCATCAGAGGAATAAGGTATATTAATTGCTGAATCGATTGCCAAAACTAACGAAAATTAAAAGTGCAGATGTAACGTTATCAAATACTTTGTATCACGCAGAATATCCTGACGAGCGAGTATTTGTGTCTGGGCGCAACTAAAAAAGTTAATAAGTTAGTGCTGTAAATGTAGTGCATGTTTTTATTAGTGCTGGCGTTGTTCTCCCGCTTAAATTGAGATTCGGCGCCGACGTTCATGTGAGCTTGCGATGTTTTTCCTTCTAGGAATCTCCCCTAGCGGATAAACGCTAAGCTTCTGACTTGTCCTCCGATGTGGGTGGGTAGGCATTGTATGCAGGGGGAGAGGAGGGAACAAGGATGGAAAAAGAAAAATCGCGTGCGGTCAATGGATTATTTGTTTTGGTACAGTTCTTGCATTGTATGAATTGATCGTAGAAATTACGGAAAACTACCGACCAGAGCAGCCGGACGCTAAAATTCTCCTCCAGATAGTTATGTAGCTAGTGTCGAAAATCCGCACCGTCGAGCCTTGAACTCTAGAGTCCCCCGGTCAACAATGCTTCAAAGGTAAGGGTGTTACTACCGAGTCATCGCAGACACTATATTGCAATGTATGTAGTGTGTGTAGGGTGGTAGAAAGAAAGGTTTGGTATACAGGGCGAATGTTTTTTTATAAAACATCTACAACAGAAATATTACAGTTAAAAAAACAAACGAAAAAATCGTGTTAGTTGCAAAAATATTTATTAGCGAATTTTGGTTGGATTAGTGGATATTGGTTGGGTTAGAGAATTTTGAGCACTTTGTATATTAATGTTGTGCGAGGATGCTAAAGTAATGTCTTGTGAAAATTCTGATGCTGTGTTGTTGACTATTACATGAAGAAATTTCTTCATGAAGTAATGTCGCCATTGTGACGAATGCTCTTTAATATCATTCTAATGTACTTTCAGCATCGCTAAGCACATAAATAACACTTTGTTATATCTGCTGTAAAGTTCAATTTTCTATAAGAGTTTCAGTAGATTGAAAATATATTACTCGTGAGTCAGTTCCATGAGTTTTGCACAAGACAGTTAAAATCTTAACAGTACATAATTTACAATAATATCTCCATTTTACACAACAATACGAGAAATATTGAAATTGCTTTCCGGGTGATAGGCTACGGTCAAGTAAAAATAATTATTCCGGATTTCATTTTAAATGCGATAAAGTCTGTTTTGCCGACCTGGATGGCAGAGGTGGCTAAGAGCGAGTACCGACTCAGCGCTTCGGTCCGAAGGGTCGCGGGTTCGAGTCCCGCGTTGGGCATGGCTGTTTGTCCTTTGACTTTGTGTGTGTGTTGTCGCGGAGGGCCTCGCGTTCTGCTGACCCCAGATCAGAGGAGCCCGCAAGTGTTTGTCTAGTGTATGGTCGAATATGCGTCCCTTCGGGACGTAAAGGGCAACCGGCTGTCGGCTGGATACAAGCCCTAGGGAAAAAAAAGCCTGTGCTTTGTCGCAAGACCTTTAGTCCCCTCTCCCCTTTGACTCCTGCAACATGACGTTTTATTTTGGAACGTACGACGCGACTTATGGATCGGCGCTCCGTCCAACCAGACTCCCTTTGCCTGTGCGGTCGCATTCCTGGTCGCCTTGACCTCCTCGCATACTGACCTCGCCCAGACGGACGCAAGGTGGAGCGTGCGTGCGCGTGTGTATGTATATGTGTGTGTTTTCAGTGGTCAGAGCCCCGAGACTGAATGGGAAGTTCTGGGATTCATAATTTACATACGCATATAAAAAACTAGAACTACCTACCCCCTATACAGAGATGATTGATAAAAGAATGTGACTAACCGTTCAAAAGTGGAAGGTGTTGAATCAGCACTTTCCTAAGTAAAATGGGCGTACCTTCTTTGCAGCAGTCTGTGGCGATATTTTTTAAATTTTTAAGAAAAGTGTCTTGGGTAGTCCTTTAGGGGGTGAGTAGCAGCACTGAGTATTGCTTTGTTTGTTTTCGAATAACTATGACCCCCTTTTTATGCTTCATTTGGAGGAACGATTTCGAAGTTTTAGCGAACGCACGTATGCTAAGAGCCTCTTGTGCCGATGTGAGCGTTTGCTAAAACATTGTTGCTCAAAACGAAGTATGAAGATCGGATATGCCATTAAAACGAGCAGTCATTTGAATATTACCTAAGTGTATAAGGTTGCCTACGAGAAGAAGGAATTTAACAATCCCGGAAACTAAGATGTCTAAAACAAACAATAATCCATAATTTTAGAGAAAACTTTTAAAAGTTACTCCTTAACATCAAAATAAATCATCAATAAGCTACAAAGATTAATTAAAACCGCAAAACACACCCAAAAAAGCTTCCGTCATTCTAGTTCTCTATCCACAATGACAACTTACAATAAAAAATAATTATATTTTTAAATAAATACGTGAAGGCTTAATCCAACACAAAATGAACTTAATGCACACGTTCTATCGCCTAAAAGTTGTTTCGAAAATTAGAAGTATCTTGCCTATTTTTGTCAAATATTTTCGATATAAAGAGAAAAAGAATTTGAACAAGTAAAGACCTAATAAGATACAATAGTTACACGCTGCTCAAATATTAGTCCCAACAATTTATTTTTCTTTATCTTTTAATATTTCATGAATTACATGCTTTTAATTCATCTGGCAAAGCTATTAGAAGACTTTTCACATCCAAGTTGTTTTTCTTTACAATGACTTCAAATACAATGAGCGTTGTTGACAAAATCTGATATCCAAAACAATGTTGCTCTCATTTAATAGAATTTATCTGCATCGAAAAACAACCTATAGTTTTGATACACTAATAGTCCTTCCCGGAAAATGATCAACTAGCGCTTTTCTGGAATCTGGCAAAACGCAAGTTCTACAAAACATACGAGAATTTCTCTCGCTATTTGTTGTTAGTACTACTACTTCAGAGATTACATCCATGAAAATTTATAGGCAGCCCTTACGGTAGACTTGAGAATGTCTTGATCAGTTTCGGACTGACCTTTGTAAAATAGATATTTCTTTTATCAAGGAGGTCGAAAATAAATTCGGAAATAATGAATTTGTAACCAAACCCCTCACTCTTCTAGCATCGGAAACGAGAGTACGCCTTGTTTATCGAAAATCAAGAACACGCTCATTTCCGTCGGTCAATCTACTGTGATAGACCCCCTTACCCTCGATTGATTGATTACTTTCTGGGCGCGACAACTGCAGTCATTTGTCCCGTACGTGTTATTCATGTTTTATTGCAGGAGGTAACGGTGTTCTTTCCCCGCTGGATGGTGAAAGTTGGCGTCAATCCATACATCGATTTGAAAGGTTTTCCCTAACCAGGTATCTCCCACCAGCAGGGCACCATCCCAGCCGGGACAAGCTCTAAGCTCCCGGCCAGTCTCCCGGCATGTGTGGTAGTGTAGTGCATGCTAGTGTAAAAGTGAGTGTAAGGGGAGAGGCTAGAACAAGGAAGAGAAAGGAAAGATCGCGCGCGGTCCGTTTGTTAGGGTACTGTTCCTGCATTCGCCTGGTGTTGATCGGAGAAACCACGGCAAACTACCGATCAGAGCAGCCCGCCGCTAGAATTCTCCTCCAGACCTAGCTGACAAGCTAGTGCGAAAATCCTGCTACCATCAGGACTCGAACCTTGGACCGCCCGGTCAGAGGCACTGCAATGACATCAGTTGATGCACTGAACCACCTCTCCCGGATCCTTACCTTGGAGATGTGGTCCGTGGTCGTCTTCGCCCTCGCGTGCATCGTCCTTGGATTCGCCCTCGCGCTGCTGCTCCAACCGCCGGATCCTCTCCTCCACGAAGGTCACCCGCAAGTGGAGCCCCTTCAAGGCGTGCTGCAGCGGCCGGGTGCTCTCCTTGATGAGCTTCTCGAGCGCTGCCGTGAACTCTCGAGAGGCGCTAGTGTGGGCGAAGTCCACGTTGCCGACATTGCCGAAGTGTTCGACGATGCTGCTGCTGCTGCTACTACTGCTGCTGTTGTTGTTAATGCTGTTTATGCTCGCGCTGTTCTCTGAACTAGTGGACGTCCGACTCAAAGAGTTACCCATTGTGTTGGAGGCGAACCTGAACAGCACAATTTTTAAATGTTAGTAGTAATAATGATAGTACTATTAAGATCGCGTACGATCCTTTGCGATCCTCCTAAGAGGATATTCGAAACACTGGGAAGCCAGTCTGAATTATGAGGTGAGATATGATGAGAGATGATTATGACCTTTTGGAACCATCCCAGCATTCGCCTGGATTACCGAGAGAAACCACGAAAACCCCAGTCAGGATGAGTGGCCTGGGGATCGAAACCGGGCCTCCCGACTGCGAAATCGTCCTGGTCCACGTAAGTGTAGTTCATGTATATCTTGAGAAGTAGTTATGTTCTTGGCGGTTGGAAACAAATGCGGTGCCGACCTGTACGACCGATTGCGAAGTTTTCCTCTTGGTATCTCCCCGAGGCGACCACGCCCCATCCGCGACGCCCCATGCGGATTCGGTGGTATAACGGTCAGCGTACCGGACTGTTGTACCCGAGTTTGCGGGTTCAAACCCGATCGAAGCCGTGGATTTTTAAGGGCGAAAAAATCCTTCGTACGCCTTCCTTCGGAGGGGAAGTAAAGCCGGCTGTCCCATGTTAGATTTACTGCATGTAAAAGATCCTCAAGCCTAAAAGAAGCCTCTGAGCAAAATTGAGATTCGCCTGTTTCGTCGCCCAAGATAATACCTCCTTTCTCCGCTAGGTGGTGAAAGGAGCGTAACGAAATTTGCGTGGTTAGACGGAAGAGCGGGCCTGATGGCCCGAGTCTCACCACGTAAAATAAGGCATTAACTAACTAACTAGCTAAGCTCCCGACAGGCCTCCCAACGTGTGTGGTCGTTTGGTGCACGTAAGTGCGTGTCGTTGTATCAAAAACCGGAAGGAGAGGGCAAGGATAAGGAAGGAGATATCGCACGTGGTCGACATGAGACAGTATCGATTAAATCGATAAGACCTGCTACTTTCTAACAATGAAAAAATTGTAATAAATTAATGAAATCTGCAGAAAAATAATTGAATCAAAATATACCATATTCTTTTTTATAATTTTGAACCATTAAAAACGAAGTATATACAAAAAGTTTAATAGACATCAAAATAAACTTTTAGTCTACCACAACTTTCCGCGGTACATTGGAAATTATATTTTAATCCTCCTTTTCTGTAAGGATTGTGGTGTTATAGTCAGAAAGTACAATGCATTGATCCTGTTATTTTCGAGTTTTTCGAGATTTATCTTCCGCAGGGTGGTGAATAATTGCTCTACACTTCAAGGGGTGCATTGTAGAGCAAGAAATATTGCCTTGGTATTGATTTTAGAATATTAAATTTCAAAGAAAGTTTTAAGTGCATTTGTAATGGGACGTCCATTACGTTCTATGAGTCAGACAAATTAAATTTTTTCCGCTCTAGCGGTAGCAGGTCACAATAATCTGGTGATAGAATTTGAAGTGTGAATTACAGATACAAAATATTTTCAAAATCGGTTTCAATTTTTTCTTTAAATTTTTAGTAGAGATAGTGATAAATACACTATAAGATGAAAACCCCATATTGATCTATTCCTTCTTTTTTTTTCAAAAATTACAAAAATGTATTTTTTTTTTACTTTTTCTCGGGTTGTTAATATTTACATTAGCGGCACTTTGTTCACATTATTGTATTTGTGAGTACATGTGCTTTAAATAATGTCAAAGTTTTTCGAAAACAGTTATCTGTTAAAATGAACTCAAAATTCCGCATTTTTAGAAACTCTCAAATGATGGTTTCTCGAAAATGGCTCCAAATTTTTCCTTCATTTTTTTCAACGGGTAATTCTAAATACACTGTTTAATATGGCATAACGTTCATTTTGCTGTATTGTTTTGTTTTTTGAAAAATCACACAAATTTAATTTTTTTAAATATCTCTCACACCAATATGCACATTTCCGATTTGTAAACACTATTATATTTGTGAGAATGTGCCTCAAATGACATTAAATTAAGTTTTTTGAAAACTCAAAAATTGCCTGTGAAAAAGCTTCAAATTTCGCATTTACAGTAACGCTTAAACGCCATTTTCATAAAAGTAGCTCCTAATTTTTTAATGAAAATTGCTATTTAGGACGAGGTTTTACTTTTCTTTAACTTTATTAAAGTAATATTTCGCTTCACTCTATTCGGTTTTCTTTCTACGCACAGATTCACTCAAGTACACAGCAATGTATACCGCGTAATACAACTGTGGTCAACGGACAACTTACGTTTGCTACATGATATCGCTTCAAGCGATGCTTGTCTGCCCCATTAAATTCGTATCGCATCTCCATCAGGCGTGCAGAGGGGGGAGGGATGACTGAGTTCCGCACGTGCTACGGGGATTTCGCTGTCCGCAGAGTGACCACGACGTGGCCTTTGTAGCAAGAAAGTGCCGTCCCGGGCCATATTAATGTGACCACTACACTTTATACATTTCGCAATTCTGTAATTTCTAGGTAATGTTTACTACTGAAGTCCTAGAAACGATCTTTTGAGAAACTTTACGTTGTGATAAGGGTTTAAGTTCCATTGATTTCTCCTTTTTTCTTTGAAAACAGGTCCTTTGGTCTTATCACAAAACAAATTAGGGGAAAATTAAGGTATCCAACAAGTTATTAAAAATACCAATCTATGAAACAAAAATAATAAAATTAAGAAACTCTAAGAAGAAACAAATTGTAGATGAACGTGCCGAAACAACTCTCACTTATTGCAAATAAAACAATTATTCTACAAGAAAATTATTCACGCAAAATTACGGTAAAAGTACTCACATTTTCGAAAAATTGGACATGACCTTATTTCAAAATCTATCTTTTACAAACTGATTTCATTATGGGAAATGTCTCTATCTTCATAATTGTAGTTGTAGGAAGACTGCCAAAAATTTCATATTTATGCAACTTTCGAAGAATCAAGTTTTGAACGAAAACTATGCCTGTACCATTCTCTTAAATGTCCTTCATACTATTCAACAAAATTATCAAAAACGATGGAGCTATTTTCGTGGAAAAATTTGAAAATGTCCACTTCATGTATAGTGCCCTTCAAAATTAAAATATCGGTTTCAAATTCAAGGGGACGCGATATCAGCCAGGTCGATAGGGAATCATCAATTTGGGAGAAAATCGGCTGAACGGTTTAGCCGCTAGCGTTGTTCTTAGACGAACAGATAGACGTTTTGCCGTCAATCGATTTTTCTGTATCAAGGACCCACAAAATATGGACATTACGCGCTAGATACATATTACATATTACATTACGCGCTAGATGATTTCTTCCTTAAATTTAGCGACTAAATTTATTCACTTTTTCGTTACCAAGACTGGACAATAAGAAGTTTTCTGCAGAAAATTCGCCGCTTTTTCCCGCAGCATTACATAACTTTCGGTCTACTTCAAACGCGGTAGCCAGAAACTAAGAATGTTGACACGTATTAAGGAAAAAAAGTGCCACTACTGAAAAATATCAGACGAGATTCAAGTTTTACCTTAAAAACGAGGGGGAAAGCAAAAAGAAACTCAATTTTGCAGGTGGCCACAGTAATATGGCCAGGGACTGTAAGTACGGAGATGATGCACTTAGTCCATAAATTACGTGAGACGATTTTGACGATTTTTCGACTCCCCCTCCCCCTTGGTGAGTTATAATATTTGGCTCGACCTCCTCCCCCTTCTAATCTTAACTAAACAATTTGCTTAGCTATATTTAAGACTAGAAATGACTAGTATTTAGAAAACAGAGTGACTGAATTAGAATGAATATTATTGCACTTCTAAACATTCTAGGTAATTTTTCTATAAAATTTCTGTAAAAATACAGGTAATGAGATTTATCTCGGTTGGTAATTTCGGTTAGATCTTTTTTCTCAGTATACTATGCTACTTATTGAAGCACTCACATAACCGCGATAAAAATTGTGCAAGATTTAGCCATATTTGAGCATAGAAATGTGCGTTACTTAAATTGTTTCAGTTCTCTCCCAATGTAGCACCGGTTTTTAACGAAAAAAATAACGTGATTTTATCGAAACCCCCCCTCTCCCATGTAAGATTATGTGAGATTCGCTTGACCCCCTCCCTTCCTAATGACCTCACGTAATTTATGGATGGGCCCTTATAGATAGATGGATAGATTAGATAATTATTCTACAATTGGGCAGATCTTGCCCTGTGGCCGAATGCAGAAATATGAAAGTACAGTTATAATTACAAATAAAGGAATAGTATATAAAAAATCAATATAAAAAACAAATTATCATTACCTAGATATGCAGATGGCATTTACATTCCTATACTACAAATGAAGGTACATATATACTAACACATAGATACTCGACACAACGCGACACAACAACGCGACACAACAACGCGACACAACAACAACAATGACTTCGCCTACGCGTACACAACAACACAACACAACAACAAAACAACAACAAAACAACAACAACAACAAAACAACAACAACAACAACAACAAAACAACAACAACAAAACAACAAAAACAACAACAACACAACAACAACAAAACAACAACAAAACAACAACAACAAAAACAACAAAACAACAACAACCAACAACAAAACAACAACAACAACAACAACCAACAACAAAACAACAACAACAACAACAACCAACAACAAAACAACAACAACAACAACAACCAACAACAAAACAACAACAACAACAACAACAACAACAACAAAACAACAACAACAACAACAACAACAACAACAAAACAACAACAACAACAACAACCAACAACAAAACAACAACAACAACAACAACCAACAACAAAACAACAACAACAACAACAACCAACAACAAAACAACAACAACAACAACAACCAACAACAAAACAACAACAACAACAACAACCAACAACAAAACAACAACAACAACAACAACCAACAACAAAACAACAACAACAACAACAACCAACAACAAAACAACAACAACAACAACAACCAACAACAAAACAACAACAACAACAACAACAACAACAAAACAACAACAACAACAACCAACAACAAAACAACAACAACAACAACAACCAACAACAAAACAACAACAACAACAACAACCAACAACAAAACAACAACAACAACAACAACCAACAACAAAACAACAACAACAACAACCAACAACAAAACAACAACAACAACAACCAACAACAAAACAACAACAACAACAACCAACAACAAAACAACAACAACAACCAACAACAAAACAACAACACAACCAACAACAAAACAACAACACAACCAACAACAAAACAACAACACAACCAACAACAAAACAACAACACAACCAACAACACAACAACAACACAACCAACAACACAACAACAACACAACCAACAACACAACAACAACACAACCAACAACACAACAACAACACAACCAACAACACAACAACAACACAACCAACAACACAACAACAACACAACCAACAACACAACACAACCAACAACACAACACAACCAACAACACAACACAACCAACAACACAACACAACCAACAACACAACACAACCAACAACACAACACAACCAACAACACAACACAACCAACAACACAACACAACAACACAACACAACACAACAAACAACACAACAAACAACACAACACAACAAACAACACAACACACAACACAACACACAACACAACAATTATTACATTCCTAATATCAGTGCCTGACTTTGACTTATGTGCGCCCTAGGTTGTCAAATATTTAAGCGCCCTTTTAATTTGCTTCTTTTTAACATTATAGCTATTTATAATATTTTGAATAAAAATTGTTGTACGATATTTGTAACCGTTGTGTACGTATAAATAATTATCACCACGATAATGATTTAATAAAAATTCGATATTTTTTTGTATTCATTTTAACTGTGAATATATATTTGATTAATTAACACATTCTTTTGTTACAAATATGAAAAGAAATACTTAAAAAAATCAAAAGTTCACCCTATAAAATTTTGAATCCGCTTGAATTCGTTAGGCCCCAAACATCGCGCGCCCCAGACTGCAGCCTGGTCAGCCTGTTCGGTAATCTGGGACTGCCTACGTACAAATGAAGTAAAACTCTGTGAAGGGCAGTAGAGAGGCGCGAGCGGTGAGCAGGACACTGGGTCCGTGAATTGGGCCGCGCTCCGCTACTGTGGCCGTGAAAACACACACTGGAGATAAAGCTGCGGACGGCACACCCAGCCAAGGCACGTAGGCCGCCGATGACTGCCTCTGTTTGTACAAGACCTCCCATCCCGTCAACTGAACCCGATGACAAATAGGCTCCTCAACTCGTAGAAACGTCCGTCCAAAACTTTGTTTGCGAAACAAGATACTTATTCACAGTAGGCCTCTCTGCTAACATTACTTTATTTTCTCAAAAATATTTTTACACATTTTCGTTGCACGAAGACAAAATTATTCTGGTCACTCACGATTCTTCGCAATGTGTGGCAACCAACCGTTCCAAGCACTAAAATTATGTTGAAAATTCTCCAACTAAATTGCCTAACGTCTATGTTCCTATACATTTTCATTTGTTTACCCACTATTCCTTTTTCTGTTCTTCTGGTTCATCTGTTTGTCCACCATTTTACTATTTCTTTTTAAACTGTAAAATAAAACTCGCGTTCTTAAAGCATTGAATTCTCTTAAAAGACCCTTTCTTTTTTGCCATTTACTATTTTTAATTTTTATTATTCCAATTTCTTACACAATGCGTCTTTTTGCTCCTGACTTTTCATTATTGACACTAATATTTTTGCACAATTTCACCCCACGAAAAACTGACGTATCACACTATACTTAATTCCAGTGTTGCCTTCAAAAAGTGACGGCCGAACCCATTCACGCAGGTGATGACGGACCAATCGTTAGAACTAATCCAAATTATAGTTTCGAGTTTTTTAATGTTCTCATTATTTTAATAAAAATGTTAAAAGCGTTTGAAACGTGACTTACTGTTGACCAGCTTATAGAAATACAAACAAGTGGAAATATGAAAACAGCACGATTAATTCCAGAATAATACCTTCTCAATTGCAGAAAATTACCTTCAAGAATTTCCATACGCGGGCTTTCATAATTCGACTCCAGTATTCAGGTTTCACTCGGGAGATAAAGCAAGCAAACGTCACATTCCGGAAGGTACCATTCATTCGACGAGAAATGAAATGCCATAAAGAATAGCTGGTCGCTCTCTAGAATTTCTGTCGAGTGAGTGCACATGTTCTTGAAGAATACGCAATAATAAATAATATTAACAATAAATAATATTAAAAGTAAATAATATTAATAATAATAATAATATTTGAGATAATTAAAACTTTAAAATATGTAATTACAATTACGATAATATACCATATATGTAACAAAAATAGTAATAATAATTACAGTATGCACTTAATATTAGTAATAGAATACACATATTATTCAATAAGTATAAGATTGTAATATTTACATGATAAGAAAGAGTGTAGGGGGTAATTCACTAAAAGTGAAGACAAGGGCTGAAGAAGAGAATTCTGAACACATCTAAGGACATCCTTCTAACGACACACGAGTGTCAAATGACGTACGTTCAAGCGCATCCGTCGTTGCGCAGCAGCAACGCAAATGGACGGTAGAACATTAGTGCGCTGTAAAGACGTCCTTCGCTAACAAACTCCTTCGCGTAGCAGCCAACGGACGTTAGCCGCTAGAATGCGTACGTTGCTCCTGAAGGACGCTGTAGCTTTTTAGTCACTCACAACATGCAGAACGTACGGAGTACTAGCGACGACGAAGAGTACTAGCGATTACGTTGAACCACGTTGAAGCGATATATGTTTTTCTACTCACAAAATGAATAGGTTCGACATTAAAACGTTAATGGAGTACACATTCAAGCATTTCTTTTGGTGTTATAACACACCTCACATTGATGTCTTACCATTTAATAAGATTATGTAATTTTGAGAGCAAGTTTTTGAACGTCTCGGACATTTGGATTTTTTTAAATTCTCACGATCGTTGCACAATTTCTGAAAGAGATGTAATATGTTCCGTTCTTTTGTAAGTTTCAATCTAATGTAACAATCGCTAACTCAATATTAATAATAATAATAATAATAATAATATTAATAATAATAATATTAATAACAATATTAATAACAATATTAATAACAATATTAATAACAATATTAATAACAATATTAATAATAATAATAATAATAATATAATAATAATAATAAATAATAATAATATTAATAATATTAATATTAATAATTAAATAACAATATTAATAACAATATTAATAACAATATTAATAACAATATTAATAATAATAATAATAATAATAATAATAATAATAATAATAATAATAATAATAATGACTTTATTTATGTGGCGAGACTCGGACCATCAGGCCCGCTCTTCCGCCTAACCCTCTGGCATTCATAGTCGGCCTCTTCCGCCTAACTCTCTGGCATTCATAGTTGCTAGTACAAGACCACGGGGACCGCACGGGACATGACGTCCGTTGCACGGCGGTGATCATGTGACCTGCCGACCAATGGTCGTCAAATTGATGGATGTCAACGACGTACGTTTTGAGACACTCGTTTGTTGTTAGACTCAAGGAAGGTCATGTACCAGGCTTAAACCGGCACTACACGCCGCTCAGACGAGAAGGAAATTCACGGTTGAAGGGACGAGCGGTATTTCAGATGGTTTTGAGGGGAATCATTTGGTGGACAGGAGTATTACATGATGGACAATTTTTAAGCAAGGCCTGGACGATCAAAATAAATTTTTAAAAATTAATTTACTCAAATAATTGTTAAACTTCGTGATAAGTAACATTCTTTGTTACTTTTCATGTCGATGTATGTTGTTGGAGCATCATTGCTATTCGGTTGAAGTGAATGTTGTATAGCGATAATTTTGCAATTATTTATTTATATTTTTAATTGTTTATTTATACTTTTATTTATTTACGTATGTATTTATTTTGGATAGATCGGGGTAGCTGTGAAAATGGTTAGGAAACTTTCTGTGGAACAGTTACTTTTCTTGCGCTCTTCTGATTTTTTTTTGTTTTTGACCGACAACGATTTCATTTTATTAGCATTATTAAGCATTCTTCTCTGTACGAAGTGTGTAAATTTGCTATGAGTCTTTCTGAATTCTCTCGCTAATTTTGGTCGTACAATTGCAGCGAAATTCGCTTCATTAACAGCTTACTAAAATTAGTCATCCTATCACGACACTTTGCAAAGTGCTTTTTAATTACAAGAGCAACCACAGTGACAGTTTTGCCACATAACACGCTTTGGCACAGTTCTCTTACACAAATAAGATTAGCAGTGAAAACGTCCTTTCACATGCGCGACATAATTCTGCGATATCTCCACGCTAGCACTCTGTAATCTCGCGACATTAAGGCAAAACGTGCGGCTAGGCAAACGCAAGGTGCTCAATATATTCCTAATTTCCATGTTTAAAAAGCAGTACATTCAAATAAACATTTTCCTTTAAATTTTTTATTTTCTTTTGGATAATAGGAATACACCCAGAATAATCCCCGCTTCATTTATCTTTATGAAATGTCTACATATTCATTAGGACTTGCCTAGAAGGTCGTTAAAGCCATTTTACCGCGATCTCCCACAGAATTTCCTTTACCTTCCCATTGAACACTTCAGCTGAACTATAAAACAAACTTAATATAAACCATCGTGAAAGGGCGTCTACACTTCGCAGCCTCAAACCAATCCCGAACGGAACAAACAAAATCTTTCGGTATACAACGCAACTGGTTTTCTTACATCAGTTGTCAAAATGCGCATTCGAATTTGAAACATTCACTCCCCCAAAACTATACACTAAACCAAAAAAATAATTAATTTCAGGTTGTTAGCAAAGGCATCTTCAAACCTTTCTGCACCAGGCAGCTCCGCCGCCACCGCCGCCGCCGGCGCTTACACATCAACCGCAGACTCGGGTTGACCAGCACCCAGCAAAACTAGCCGGAAGGGGGAGGTTCCCCTGGTGAATACCTCCAACGTTCTGATTGGCACGCTAGAGTCAACGAGAAACGAACATGTACTTAGACAGTACGTGTGAGGCGCAGTCATGATGCAAGACGTTTGCGTCATGGTGGCAGTGATATATATAATATATATAATTTATATAATTTTGAATTTAATTAGGATATCCTTTTCGTACAAAAAATGTTTTGGTTAAAATAAAGTTTTCTACATCTTGTTTTAGAGTACATTGATTAGGGTAGGATAGGTGCATTATTTGCAACTGGAAAATTCTGCAAATGAGTCCGTGCACGTACCGTTCTACGGCGTACACAGTAAGGAACATTGATATTACTTTACTTGCACTATAGTCGACTTTAAGTAAAAATGTTTGCCAGCGAGAAGACGATTTTTAAATAAGTAAATTATTGCTTAAAACGTATAAATTTATTATTAATGGTAATAATAAATCGAAATATGTTAAATTATAACTATGAAAATTTGTATTTGTTTGGCTAATAGTTTCATTATATGAAGAAATAAATGAAGGACAAAATTACTAAATTAATCATCCATTACTGAAAAAAGTCTACTCCTTTAAATTATTTTTATTTATTTTACCTAAATATTTAAATACATAACCAGAAACTTCAGTTTTTTAATGCACTTATTTCAATTTCATCATTGTTTTATTTGTATATTTTCTATTTTTTTTAAGATTTTGTAATAATTTTACACATATTTACACTGATGACTAGAGATCGGATTTTTTTGTAATTATATATTTTTTGTCTTTCTGTATTCGATTCTCAAAATTTGTAATCTTGGCGAATCATGGCAATAGTAACTCAATATAAAAAGTGTTTGATTCATACTATGTACTATATTACATTTTTTTCCTAGGGCTTTTATCCAGCCGACAGCCGGTTGCCCTTTACGTCCCGAAGGGACGCATATTCGACCATACACTAGACAAACACTCTTGCGGGCTCCTCTGATCTGGGGTCAGCAGAACGCGAGGCCCTCCGCGACAACACACACAGAGACAAGGGACAAACAGCCATGCCCAAGGCGGGACTCGAACCCGCGACCCTTCGGACCGAAGCACTGAGTCGGTACTCGCTCCTAGCAACCTCGGCCATCCAGGTCGGCCCTATATTACATATTTTGCTTATATTTTACATATTGTACAAAACTATATTATTCTACTCTTTTTATGAAATTTATTTCCCAAACAATATTAAATGAATATTGAATGAAAAATAGATTTTCTTTCAAACATTGGCATTTGTTTCTTACACAAATTAGAGTTACGCGCTGAAGGCGCAGTCAGATGTATGCTGTCTCTTTGGGTTTATCTCCGACTGCACGCTATGTTGCGACAAATGAGCATCAGCGTTGAGAATACTCGTATTAACTTTAGTTATAGAAAGTATCGGTGTTTCTGGATCTTTAATCCCAATTCCCGCGGAATATTGACGCAGACCTGGACCACTAGTTATTGTTCACCTTTCATTGCGTTCCCACATTGAGACGGTGGCCGTATAGTTCTCAAAAATAAAAAATTTCTTAAAAATGTTAATCCAGTAAGTCAAGCACAGATTTTTTTAAAATAGGGATGATTGTTAATATTTCAAATTTTGAAAATTTATTTTGTTTCTTAGAAAATGTTCTATAAATTTGATATTACGTGTTATATCCCTTTCTACACATTTTTTACCTATTGTTTTCATTTGATATTTATGCACATTATTTATTTCGTACTACGTATTATTCCGGACTCGACGTCAAAGCCGGCTCTTAATAAATCTAAGTTGACCAAGATAACTTCAAATATTTTCTCCTTGCTTACTGTCAATACCTCATCAACATTCACACTACTTTCTTCTTTATTTAATGCACTGAAAGCGTTCTGCCAGAATTTATAGCCTGAATGCAATCATGTTTCGATTTTTAAACACTTGGAAAGTAGAACTTCATGATTGCATGTGAATATTTTATTTTTAGTTAATTTTTTTACACCTTTATACATTGTACTGCAGGAATACCTATTTAAGAGTTACAAGAGGTTAGGATCCCTGTCCATTAGCCATTTTGTCATGAGTTTTCCATATCAAATTACCTACCAAAAAGTGGTTAGATCGCAATAAGTAGATACAGGCAATGAATTCGTTAGAATCCGTGATTTACCACAGTATACACATGTGACAATATCAAAAGTTTCACCAAAATTAATAAATTCAAATAAAGCTTCCTTTCCACAAACATTTATTACAATTAAAAGATACGAGAAAAATACAGAAACATCTCAATATTAGTAATAATTTATAATACTGAAAGTTTTACAGTTCTCATTTACAATCCACCTCAGTTTTACAACAATATTTACAGAGTTAAATAACCAGCACGTTAAATTAAAAAAATATTGCTTCTTTAAATGGACTTATTTCTATTTACCATATTTAATTATCAGCAATAAAACTAATAAGCTCATTAACGTTTTCTTGCACAACACCTTTTTGAATTAGTATCTAATCCCGGTATAATATTGGTGTTTTTTTTTTTCAACAAACCATGTTCTAGCTGTTTGTTACTTATAGTTCTGAACCTAGTCTGACTACTTTTCCTTCTAGAAGTTAGCAGAGTGAATGTCTAATAAATTTGAGTGTGTCATACTCAAATTAACTGTACATTTTCTGTAACTTCTGGAAGGTTTGTTCTACAGCACTGATACTAACAATCTTGCTTTATACACTTATATGCGGTGACGGAGTACCATTTCACATCCACATTTGTATTACATCACAATATGAGAGATCGTGATATTCAACATACTTCGTTTCAATAAATTTCTTTGGTGAATAGAAAGTATTATTGATATAGTTTTTTTGTAATATTTCAAATAAATATGGAGGTAATGTTAGTAATGTATTAATTGTAGGATTTTATGATTAGAAGGATTTTGAAATTTGTTGAATCGAAGATAGCCCAAAAAAAAACAACACTGAAGAGGAGAGAAAACGTTTGCACCGTTTTTGCCAAATGGAATATAAGCTACGCCTAGGAAAGAAAGACATTACTAAAAGTTTTAAAAAAATATGTCAAGTCTCAAACCATACTGACGTAATTTCATAGGCTCTTCATGTCCAAAATTATATTAACATTCGTTTTAGACCAGTCATTTTTTTCAAGGGGTGAAAAGATACGGATCATCCGGTCTGGGAGCTCCTTGTGCTGAATTCTGCGTAAGACGTACACAAATAGCAAAATTGTACTTACTAAAAGGAAAATAAAATATTTTCTAGTTAAAAATGTAGGTGACGGCAGCTTCAACTCTACTGGGTGCCGCGGCCGCCTTCACCACCGACGCCTCGGTCGCTATCTCCACCAGGAAGTATAGAAGAATGGAGAGCAGCAGGACGAGTGGGAGGGGCGGCATCATCATCATCATCATCATCATCATCAATGCAAACGAGTGGAGGATCAGGACGAACAGGAGGGGCGGCATAGGCATCATCATCATCATCATCATCATCATCATCATCATCAATGCAAACAAGTGGAGGATCAGGACGAACAGGAGGGGCTACAATATCAACATCGTAATCAAACTGAGTAGCAGGACCAGTAAGAGCAGGACGAGATAGAGCTTCAACAAGATTAGGATGTGTAATACAAAGAGGCGTGGGAAGGCGGGATGGAGAAGCAGGACGAGTAGGAGACGATGGAACGGCACGATGGGTAGGAAGAGTGATAGCAGCAAGACGAGTAGAAATAGATTGGGCACCGGGAGGAGGAGGTGGAGGACCAACGAAACGATCAGGACCAAAGTGAGAAGTAGAAGGAAGAGGATAAGAGAGAGTAGCAGAAGAGGAAGAGGGAGAGGGAGAGGCGTGGCGGGCACGGGGCACACGTCCTCGTTTCTGGCCGCGTTTCTCCCAGTGAAATAAAATTTGTTTCCGGACACCGCTGTCTCGGACGAGGTCCACTGGCGTGCGATTGTTGCCATCGCGCAGACCAGGGTCCGCGCCTCGGTCGAGCAAATCGCGCACGGCCTCCATTTGCATGAAGAAGGCGGCCACGTGCAGCGCCGACGTCCCGCTCGCGTCCACCCACTCCGGAGCCGCCCCTCGCTCCAGCAGCAGGGCGCAGCACTGCGGCCGCCAGAAGGCGACCGTCCAATTGCGGGCCAGCGTGGTCGTCCACCACGCGGCCCCCGGCTGCGGGTGCACCGCCATCATGGCCGCCACGCAGTGCAGCGCCGTCCACCCGCGGGCGGTGCGCGCGTCCACCGGCGCTCCCTGCGGGCGCAGCACACACTGACATGGGTCCCCGCCCTCCCTCCACTCATACTACTACAACAATAATGCATGTTCCTTACTAAGGCAAAGAGTAAAGAACAACAAGAAGAAGAAAACAGAAGAAGAAGAAGAGGAAGAAGAAGAAGAAAACAGAAGAGGAAGAAGAAAACAGAAGAAGAAGAAGAAGAAAACAGAAGAAGAAGAAGAAGAAGAAAACAGAAGAAGAAGAAGAAGAAGAAGAAGAAGAAGAAGAAGAAAACGAAGAAGAAGAAAACAGAAGAAGAAGAAGAAGAAGAAAACAGAAGAAGAAGAAGAAGAAGAAGAAAACAGAAGAAGAAGAAGAAGAAAACAGAAGAAGAAGAAGAAAACAGAAGAAGAAGAAGAAGAAGAAGAAAACAGAAGAAGAAGAAAACAGAAGAAGAAAACAGAAGAAGAAAACAGAAGAAGAGGAAGAAGAAAACAGAAGAAGAAAACAGAAGAAGAGGAAGAAGAAAACAGAAGAGGAAGAAGAAAACAGAAGAGGAAGAAGAAAACAGAAGTTCAATGTAATTATAGTAATAGAAGAGGCAAAAATTATAAGATTGAGAAGGGAAAATAAGTGGGCGACGAGAAGTTGCGCGGATGAGAAGATACTACCACACGACGTTCCACGCATCCGTACGGCCGTTTAAGCATCGTGTGCACACGGCAGCGCAAGAGTCGCGCGGGAGCTCACCGAGTCCAGCAGCGTGGCGACGCAGCTGGCGCTCCCCACGAAGGCGGCCAGGTGGAGCGCCGAGTGGCCCCGCGAGTTGCGCGCCTCGACGTCCGCGCCCGACCTCAGGAGCTCCTCCACAGCGACCACGTCGCCCGTGGCGGCTGCCTCCAGCAGCGGGATCACCGGCTCGCCCGCCGCCGCACGCAGGGCGGCCTGGATGCACCACAGGGCGTTGCTTGTGCCGGCGCCCAGGGGCACGTCCTCGCCCAAAGACAGGATGAAAGAATCCGGCACTGCGGATTCGAGGAGAGTGGCAGTGGGAGTGAAGAATCTCAGGGTCGCGGGTTGCTGTTCGGAGGTGGATGTGGGAGAGTGCGTCGGGGTGTGGTCGACATCGGCAGAAGTCAAATGTTCGCAGAATGAGAGAATTACCATCAACTCAATGCTAGGACTTTCTGTTGCAAGGACCCTTGGGAACATCGGCACCGCTGAGGTTGACGACACCGCTGAGGTTGACGACACCGCTGAGGTTGAAGTTGACGGCACCGCTGAAGTTGACGGCACCGCTGAAGTTGACGGCACCGCTGAAGTTGACGGCACCGCTGAAGTTGACGGCACCGCTGAGGTTGACGGCACCGCTGAGGTTGACGGCACCGCTGAAGTTGACGGCACCGCTGAGGTTGACGGCACCGCTGAAGTTGACGGCACCGCTGAGGTTGACGGCACCGCTGAGGTTGACGGCACCGCTGAGGTTGACGGCATCGCTGAGGTTGACGGCATGATGCGACAAAATGGGGGCACTTCAGACGTGAGCACCACTGAGGAGGAGACGTGAGCATCCATTGGAGATAGTATGGCCTCAGGTGATGATAATGATTTCAATGAAGACACTGTATCACTTAATATCTCGATGTCAGAAGACCCGGGACCAGCCAGCGGCGTAGGACCAGCCAACGGTGCGGGACCAGCCAGGAGCGCGGGACCAGCCAAAGGCGCGGGACCAGCCAACGGCGCAGGACCAGTCAACGGCGCGGGACCAGCCAGCGGCGCGGGACCAGCCAGCGGCGCGGGACCATCCAACGGCGCGGGACCATCCCATGGAGCGGGACCAGCGCATGGCTCGGGACCAGGTGATTGCGCATCCATTGGAGACCCGTTGTCAGATGATAGTATGCCCTCAGGTGATGATAATGACTTCAATGAAGACACGGTGTCACTTAATACCACGACGTCAGGTGACGCGGGACCAGCCAGTGGCGCGGGACCAATAAATGGCGCGGGACCAGCAAATGGTGCGGGACCGGCAAATGGCGCGGGACCGGCAAACGGCGCGGTACCGGCAAACGGCGCGGGACCGGCAAATGGCGCGGGACCGGCAAATGGCGCGGGACCGGCAAATGGCGCGGGACCGGCAAATGGCGCGGGACCGGCAAATGGCGCGGGACTGGCAAATGGCGCGGTACCGGCAAATGGCGCGGGACTGGCAAATGGCGCGGGACCGGCAAATGGCGCGGGACCGGCAAATGGCGCGGGACCGGCAAACGGCGCGGTACCGGCAAATGGCGCGGGTCTGGCAAATGGCGCGGGACCGGCAAATGGCGCGGGACCGGCAAATGGCGCGGGACCGGCAAATGGCGCGGGACCGGCAAATGGCGCGGGACCGGCAAATGTCATGGGACCAGCCGATGGCGCGGGACCAGCCGATGTCGCATCAATTAGAGACCCGTTGTCAGTTGATAGTATCACCTGAGGTGATGGTAATGATGACACGGTGTCACTTAAAACCTCGACGTCAGGTGACGCGGAACCAGCCGGTGGCGCGGAACCAGCCGGTGGCGCGGGACCAGCCGGTTGCACATCCATTGGAGACCCGTTGTCACTTGATAGTATGCCCTCAGGTGATGGTAATGACTTCAATGAAGACACGGTGTCACTTAGTACCTCGACGTCAGGTGACGCGGGACCAGCCGGTGGCGCGGGGCCAGCAAATGGCGCGGGACTGGCAAACGGCGCGGGACCGGCAAATGGCGCGGGACCGGCAAATGGCGCGGGACCGGCAAACGGCGCGGGACCGGCAAATGGCGCGGGACCGGCAAATGGCGCGGGACCGGCAAATGGCGCGGGACCGGCAAATGGCGCGGGACCAGCCGATGGCGGATTCATTGGAGACCCGTTGTCAGTTGATAGTATGACCTGAGGTGATGGTAATGATGATACAGAGTCACTTAATACCTCGACGTCAGGTGACGCGGAACCAGCCGGTGGCGCGGGACCAGCCGGTGGCGGATCCATTGGAGATCCAGAGCCAGTTGAAATTATGGACTCTGGAGACGTTGATTTCAATGAAGACGCGGTGTCACTTAGTATCTGGATGTCAGAAGACGTGGGACCAGCCGATGTCACGGGACCAGGCGGTGACTCATCCACTGGAGACCCGGCGTCAGTTGATATATATGCTCAGGTGTTGGTAGAGATTGCAATGAAGACCGGGTGTCACTTAATACCTCTACGTCAGTTGAGGATGAGGTATCTGTTGAAAACGCGGGTACTACTGATGTGGGGATTATTGCCGATGCGGGAACACCAAAGCAGATAATGTAGGGATGGGTGAATGCGTGGGCAAAAGGTTGGGGCCTGCTGAAAGCGACGGGGGCGGTCGGAGCAGGAATGACAGCGGAGAAACTGGGGGGTAACGGACTGGATATGGTCAGGAATCTTTGTGACTCCGTAAGGAGAGACCGGGTAATGGAGTCAAGAGAAATGGCAGATTTCTAAGAGGAGATAAGGATAGTGGTTCCTGGCGTCGTAGTAGCTGCTGCAGTTGCTTCTAAACAAATATAAGGAAACGTCTGTTAAACAATTGTCAGAAAAGATTGTACAATATAATTTGATATTTCGTCTTATATTGAAACTAAATTTCCCTACAAGAGCTACGCGCTTTATAATTTTACTTTTCCCCTCGTATTTTACATGTTTAAAATAATAATTAAACAATTATATTAATTTATTCAAATGCTATACAAAAATATAATCAATTATTTGAACTATTTCTGGACTGATGAATTTGTGAAATTAGGGGGGTTCAGAACGAAAGTGGAACAGTTGATGCAAATGGCATTTTTCGTTTTCGAATAATCTGAAAGGCAAACCGTCTACTCCGACCACCCAGCGACCGGCCGCTTGCTGCTCTCCTCAAACTGACAAAAGCAATTTTCAGCCTTAGCAGTACGGCTGTTGAATAGGGAAAAGCAAGCTGAAGCGGACAAGAAGGCGTGAGCAGCCTCCTGACTGTCGTTTGGTGACTAAAATTAGCGCCCTGAGATCCTCTCCCACCCTGTGCGAAGTTCCCAAAATATGCATATATACTCTATACCCAAAGGGTGAACACCTAAGTGATAAAACCCCTAGGATCTCCTCGTACCAGATACGAAGATACCGGCTGGATAGTCGATTGCATAAACAGGGGCTACCCAAGTGCAGCATACTTTGTCTATATAATATATTTTACTTCGAAGATATAAGGTCAACTTCCTTTTTTTAATGAAATCGTATGCTAAATGTTAGCGTATCGTAATGTGCTGAAAGAGACGATTTCAAATATGTGTTTATCGTCGTATTTAAGCGAATCGTTTTTCAGAAATGTATGCGTTTTTGAAATGTATTTTTCCATTGAAGCGGTGATTTTCCATTCGCCCTTTCTTGCTGAATAAATGGGAAACTTCGCGAGTCCGACCTTCGGACAAACGCGGTGATTTACTTGAGCACAGTAACAACTGCTTTCTTCGATACTAATTTTGCCACAAGATGATTTCGTCTAAGGAAAACTAGAATGCTACACATAGGATTCTGGAAAGTTCTTGTTTTGTCACGCTCGTACTATTCTGTTATTTTGACAATGTGACAACATATTCTATAATAAAGTTTATGTATATAATACAAAAATGAACAATATCTTATCTTATTAGTCATGAGAATCAGAAGAAATGAATGCTGTAAGAAACTGGTGAAGCAGGAAAAATCAATCACAAGACGTTTTCATTTACTTTCTCAGCGGAGAACAGGCAAGGTCGATTGCAAAAGTGCCACTTCAGTAGAAAAATATCTTCATACAAATACTAGGATGTTAATTGTTATGCTAATATGTTATTAAAACCGTAAAATATCTTTGATTAGGTGTAATTGGGTAATTGGTAAACCATGGTATTATACACCTCACGTAGGCTCTGAACTTCTCGCCCATACCTCACATGCAGTGTGTAACTGACGATTTAAGTTTCACAATAAATAAAAGAAAAGAAATCACACAATTGATACAACCAGAAAATTAATCATAATTTGATCAAATTGATAAATAATTTTGATCGTAAAAGTACTGATTTTTACGAATTAGGAATATAAAATATTCTCGCATGAAATAAAATGCTCATAAAATGCAGGTTATGCTACGAAACTGTAGCATTTTTATTCAAATTTTAACCAATCAAAATATTGCAATGTCGTTCATTAGAGAATGGAACTAATTGAGACAAGTATTGTATGCTTCTTTTGCTCGTAGTTTGTGAGACAATTAGGACGATTTTTACAAAGACAGGCAGACCAGCCCTGAGGAAGATCACGAAAAGATGGTCGAAACGTCGGCAACACAGCCTTCGACGCGGAGTCACCCGGACAACCAAGATCACTTCAAATATTTAGAACCTAACACGACGGCCACAAATAGTTTTACATTACAGCCATATTAAGTATGAATTTTGGTGTTTAGGTTTCTTACTATTCACTAACAAGGGGCGTTTTGAATATCTTGCTATCCCGCTGAACCGCCAACCAAGGTCAACCAACTTCCAGTCAGGGACTTGGGGCACTGAATTATGATAACGCACATTACAGAGTAAACTGTATCAAAAAAAGGGATTCAAATTTAATTGCATGAATATCGCATTCAGGGTGTTTAGTGAAGTATGAACGGTTTGACCTCAAGTATACTGAGCAAGAAAGGCAATAAATACAAATTTAAAATTAATGCAAAACGTAGAAATGGGCAAAATTGATTAACAAACTTCATTAAAATATTTAATTACAATTTCAAACATTTTTGTCACAAATTGCTTTCCTCTGAGAGGTGGTATTGAAATTAATTGTAGTTATTATTTGTATTTCCATAGTTGCCTCCAAAACAGAAATACAAGTATTGGTGTACTAGAAAAGGAAGTCGCATGTTGAAAATACTTGACCCCATGAAGACTGTCGACTCAAGGAAAAGTAGAAAATCAATAGCGATGAGGAAATTTAACTTGAGTGAGGATGTAGGATACTATAGAATCATCAGTATCATGATTCTATAGTGTGTACTATAGATTTGTAAACCCTGAACAAATATTTAATGAATATTTTTACTTTCCATCCATTAAGTAGAACCATAGCAATTTAATTAATAGAAAAATAAAAATATATCGGTATTGAAAACTACTGAACATGTGTACTTCCTGTAATTCAAGGCTTGCAAATGAAGAAATAAATTATTTTGATAAACATTTTGCATTAGTATTTTAATATATCTCTTCAACAAAATATACAAGGCCCCTTTTGTAGTTCTTAAAAATACAAGGACTTATTTCTAAAAAGAGTTTTCAGATATTGCAGTAACTTCATGAATGCGTTATTGCAATTTGTCATGAAATTAAAAGTATTTTATTTTTGCCACCTGATGCAAAAATTACTTTGCGATGCGATTTGAAAAGTTGATATTTGTGATGTCGGAAATGAAGTACTCGGGACTAAAGCAAATCAAAGCTTACTAGCTATATTATAAAAGATAACCCGATTTAAAGCAGTATTCTCACACGTTTTAAAAATATTGTAATTCCTAATATTGTATTTGTGTTTTCCCTGTTACTCAAATGATGCTAATGCTATTTTATTAAATATTATTTCAGGGGATGTTTGGTAACTTGAAAATATCTTAATAATACGCTTAACAGTCAACTGAAGGTAATTACGGAGTTAATTAGTTTTGTTACACATTCAAACAAATATGAAAAGTAAATACGTTAATGTAAAAATAAATGACATTCTTGCTTGCACGCAAATTCTATCAACAGCCCCATCTCTAGAAACCGTTGCCCTTGCTACCTTGATATTTTAACTTGCGCGAGTCATTGCAACTTGTTAAGGAGGAAGTTGAAACGTTGTAACTTGATCTTTATACTTAGTACATCATAGTTATTTAACACGCGAGTTTTCCCCAAATAATAAAAATGTAAACCAATACAAAATCTTTCAACATGAAGTCACATGCAAACTAACTCAAGACTCGAAGCTAAAGAATATCGCATGCAGAACGGCCTAAACTTATCAACTACTTCTTTAGGTAACTTACACGTCTGATTTTCTTGTATCAGTCGCGAACTTCAATTTGCTAAATTCATTCCACAAAATTACGGATGCATTAAATCCAAAATATGTGGTTTAGGAATTACTAAAAAAATGTATTTGCATACCTTTCTACGCAGCCCTGCTATCTTCGCCACTGGCCCAGCCACACCATACATTAGCCTTATGAGGTAGCAAATGGCTCCGGCGACAGTGCTAACGAAAAATATGTGAACTAACGAAGACAAGCCTTGTGGGCGTGTCGTGGCAGCTATTCTTTAGCCAATCGGAGCCGCTATCGGTAGCGGGCCACAAAGTTTAAAGCTACGAGGTTAGGTTCGCGGCTGCGACACGTTTTTGTGCAAATTTGCAACAAAAAAGTCTCGGAAGTTATGCAAATTAGTCGCAATGTTAGTTCAGAATTTTTTGATTATTTTAAATCACATCCACTGCCGAGGTCCTTAGCAACTAATATATAGTACACTGACAATAACATTACATACAGATAAATTGCACTGAAATACATTGTAGAGCATAGAGCACTTTTGTAAATACCATTCAGTTATTTGCAGTTTAGTGCTTGCAAAAAATAATACAGTATTATAAAAGCAAAATATTACTTTACAAGAGAAAAGCATTGGATTGTTATTTACATAGTGAATTGCATGGTAGAGAAAAACTGTGTTTGACCGATTTTCACGATTAACTCTGAAATTTTTGTTTGTATTTTATAGGTCTGATTTTCACGATTAACTGAATTTTCGAAAATTGCAAAAGTTTGAATTTTTTCGGCGTCTTCTTACAACTATAATATCGAATTATAGTTCTTTCATTAAAGTCATATAGATGTTTTAAAAATTTTAGTGCAATAGTGCATGCAATATTTGCAATTTTAAAAAATAACAAAAACAAAATTTTCTCAGAAACGGCTCAAAATTTTTTCTTTAAATTTTTGGACGGCTTGGTGCCAAATGAACGTTACACGATGACATAAACGCCATATTGCTCTATTCTTTTGTTTTTCAAAAACTACAAAAACATTTTTTTAATCTCCCACGTCGGTAATATTTACATTACAGGCGATATCTTCACGTTATTGTAATTATGAGTAAATGTGCTTTAAATAATGTCATATAAAGTTTCTCAAAATTCCAACAGTTTTCTGCTAACATGATCTCAAAATTCTGCATTTTCAGAAACGCTCATTTTCAACTCCATTTTCTCAAAAATGGCTTCACATTTTTTCTTTAGTTTTCCAATGGATATTACCAATTGCACTGCTTAATACGACGTAAAGTTCAGTTTGGTGTTTTTATTTGTTTTTTTCAAAAATTACACGATTGTAATTTTTTTTAAATATCTTTCACGTATTTAATATACACATTTCCATCGATTTGTATATATTATTACATTTGTGAGTGGAAGTGCTTCAAATGACTTCAAATGAAGTACTTCGAAAACTCAGTAAATTCCTGTAAAAAAAAAAGCTTCAAATTTCGCATTTACAGTAACGCTTAACGCCATTTCCTTAAAAACGGCTCCAACGGCTATAGATGGCAGCAGGCAAGAAGGAGGGGCAACAGTGTACAGTACCAGTCCACAAAAAGGAAATTAGAAAACTTTACTACGAGAAAGTCTGTGCCATTCTGTAGCATCTCTATTTTTTTAAATTTCTTATAAGAGAGTAAAATACACTTATAAAGGTGGCAAAGGTCCGATATTACGGTTAACTCTGAACTTTCGAAAATTGCAAAAGTTTTAATTTTTTTCGGCGTTGTTTGTAAACTTCTCTGTGATTGGTCAAGAACCTATATCGTAATGAATACTGTAACGTAGTGAGTGGCATTATGGAACTCGGTGCAGCCATCAAATGACAGCCTTATAGAATGGGAGTATAAAAACTTTCTAATATCGTATTCCAAATGCAAGAGGGCCACGTCTGCGAAAAATTGAAAAATGAGATACACCTACTATTAGGTTCTTCGTTTTCCATTAAGTGATATGCAACAATTCTATTTTATTAGTTTCATAAGTAGCCAAGTAATAGAAATTCAATTAAAATTCAATTCCTGTTTCTAAATATCCTAGAGAAAACTTCCCAAGGCTGTCCTGCGAAATGAGTGATTTTGGAGTTGTGGCCTTGTTGCATTAGTGGTGCGAAATTACTTTCAATTCAATGATCTGTATTTTCCGGAACGTTGTTCAGGCCATCAGACCTTCTCTTCCGTCTAAACACGCAAATTCCGCTACGCTTCTTTCAGCATCTAGCAAAGAAAAAAGTTATCACTCGAGCGATGAAATGGTCGATATGAATTTTGCTTCTTTTATGTTTGAGGATCTTGTTCATGCAGTAAAGCTACGACATGGAGCAGCCGTCTTTACTTCCCCTCCAAAGGAAGGCGTACGGGTTAGGATTTTATCGCCTTTAAAAATTTACAGCTTCCCCCGAGGTTAAACTTGTGGACGAGGCTATAACAGTCCAATTCGCTAACCGTTGAACCACCACGGAAGTCACATTACTTAGCACAGCTTCAGTTCCAAAAAAATGAAATAGCCCCTTTAATTTTATCATTGAGTATTATGTCTGTTTTTATTTTTCAATTTAGTTTCACATATATTTCAAGTTTCTGCTCGTATCTGGCCGCACATGCTTATGGAGTAGAATTCTCAGAAGAGCTAAATATCCAAATGTAATAGAATATTCAAATGTCCATGGTGCTACAACAATACATACTTTTTCGCATTATTTCTAACTTTTGTAATTTTCGAAAATTCAGAGTAACTTCAACAACAGTAAATTCAACGTAAATGAGACTTGCGCTATTTTTAAGCGTCCTTGGTTCCCTGGAAAACATTTAAAGAGAACATTTGGAGTAGATTTTGAAAAAAAAGTTTTTTCTATGTATTGCGTTCTTACTAAAAATGATATACGACCTTTTTAAAGATATTTTTTTTGAACAGATTTCATTACAGATAAAAACTTCTATCATCAACATTGTAGTTTTGCCATGATACGTTTTTTATTCAATTTCCGCTAATACTAGTTTGTCAAAAATGAGACCAACACCAATTTTTAAGCGCCCTTTGAGGCATTGGAGGTGAAAATTTAAAGAGAAATGGAGCCGTTTTTTAAGAAAATAGTTGTTTAAAAATCTCCATTCTCGCAAAATTATGCGAAAATATTCATGTATATTATTGAAAAAATGTACACGTCCTTATTTCAGTTGTAGAAAGAACGAAAATATTTTGAACTTTTGCAAATTTCGAGAAATCAAGGATTTCAATGCAGTTTCTTTCATGTTTCATGTTCAAAAACTTTAAGTTTTTTTGCGCTAAACGATGGTAAAGTTAAAGAAAAAAATTTTGAGTCAATTTTGAAACTGTTGTTGAGTTTTCATGTAAAGCACTACGCAAAATCAAAATATGTGTTTCAAACTAGCAGGGCCGTGATCAGTTATATAGTTCAGGAAATATCAATTTTCGAGAAAATCGTCTGAAAGGTTTAGGCGCTAGCAGTTTAGTTGACCACAGACGGACAGACGGATGGATGGACATTTGGCCGTCAATCAATTTGGCGCCGTCTAGGACCCACACACAACGTGAAATCTGACTGCATGACGTTATAGAAGAAGTAATTTACAACATCTAGGAACAAGATTTATCCACCTTTTTATTTCCAGGAGCCGGCAATAAGTGTTTCTCTATCGAAAAATCACCTATTTTCGGCACACTTACTCTTGTTTCGAAGTGAGGCGAGAAAATAAAAAGTCATCTTTTCTAGAATACTGAATAAGATACATAATTCCGGGTCCCTACACAGCTGCCCCCATAAGCCCTTCTTTCCTGTCCTCCCGAAACTTGTCTCCATAAACTCATCCGTCGCTTCAGGAACACAAGAAGGTTTTAAGGGTGGCATCGTTTACGAGGTGTGTTGCAGTAATCTATTAATCTGAAAACTTCTATTTATTGTTGTAAATTCGTTTAAAGCAGGACTGGAGAGAAAATCTCTGACAAGAAGCAAATCACACTTAAAAGGTTTTGTGTCGATGGCGTCAACAACCGTCAACTAACCTCAGCGGATTATACCAGGTGTCCCACTTAAAACCGGCCCTGTTGAAGCGTGCTCTGTTCTTTGCTTTTGAGCGAACATTCTAGCGGCTGGTCTAGGAAACGTTTGGTCTTCTGTCATTACGTAGCAGTTTGTTAACAGTTGTGGGCAACAATCCCGCAAACAAAAAATACAATTTCAAAGGTTTTCTTTTCGATTTCAAAAAAATTGGAGGGTGACGGCTCAATTTTCCATATTTAGCTGTCATCACAGTTGCATGTGGTGGAGACGGAGGTGGTTTGTACGGCCACTGTTATATCGCAGCTCTAAAATACGCACAATAACGTTTTTGGAAATTTCTTTGAATCTCCTGCACATATTCGCAAACGCGGCAAATGACATCTCATTTGCCACGTTCGGTGGACAGGAAGGGGTCTAACTCTGAGTGACATATGCGTTACTCATATTCTGTATGTGGTTACAAAAGAATTGCAAATTTTGAGAAAAGTTTGAAAACAAATGTTAATTTGAGTGAAAGTTTCCGGGCTGGTAGGCCGTGGTCCAGTTGGCATTGAAGAGCCACACATTTCGTCCACGTCTGCGGTGGACATCTTCAGTGGCGGCAGCGTCGACGGGGTAGTCTCTGAGTCGGCAGCTGGCTAGCGTCTGAATTTTTAATTTACTACGTATAGAAGCAAGATTTATCCACTCACATTCCCAAATGTGGTACAATTCTAAATAGTGAAATAATAAATTATTTCCCTCTTTACCTTCTATATCTCCTGATTTCTATCTATATTGGGTAGAAAGTTGGTTTGAAAATAATGTTTCGCACTAGAAGCAAATTCTGAATTTCATTCACACGAAAAGTAAGCAATTGCTCTATCACCAAGAGTTACACACAGAGAGAAACTGCTCAGGTCCTTTATCCACACTGTTGTAGTAATTGCTTTCACATTGTTGTAGTAATTGCTTTTAAAAAAGAAATAATAGAAACCAGTTGGAACATCTTATAGAAATGAAAGACGCCACAGCTCACTTCTATTCATTTCGTCCTGTGTTTATGAATTTATTGGAATCTATGATTTACCCCAGAAGCTTTGCACAATTGCTCCACAGAAACGAATATAATCAAATAAACAATATTGTTAGCACATCGGCGACCAAAATTGATTCAAGTTCGGCGCCGTACTTTGAAACCTATCATTATAACAATTCCTTGCCGCTATTTAACAGCAAAGAGCATGCATTTTTAAACGTCCCGCGTCGGACTTGTAATATTTTTTCTCCAAAAACGGCGCGCTTGCTTCCAGAGGGAAAGACAAAAACATCTTTCGCGGGAAACTCTTTGGAAGTTGAAACGTTTGAACAAAACGGTTGAAGAGTTGTACTGTTTTCGCAGAAGCCCGGTAGACCGCGCCAGGTACCAGAGACACTGTGAAGTATCAACATTTCAAAGTTAAAAGTCCTCCACATGAAGGCGCGATAGAATAGCATTATTTAAAAGGATAGTGGCCGAAGTCAATTTCGCGGTTACTCGACTCTCCTCGCGCAAGTAAAACACTGTTAAGATGCACGTATATATGCTACCGTCTATTAATTTAATTATGTACGTTGGTATTGCGACCTCAGCTGAGAGGTTTTAGCGCGCAAAAGCATTTTCATTGTCGAGATTTCGAAGAAATACAACAGCTTTATGATTGTATTGTTGGGGAGTATTGTTGAAGAATCTTGCAGCCGTCCGTACACACAAAACATCGCCTCGTCAGTAGTAAAAAGGCGTGGTAATTCACATACGGGCGGCATTGAAGAAATTAAATTTTACTAGTGGTAGCAGTGGGTGTTTGAGCGCGTAAAGGCGATGGCAAGCTGAAATGGTATGTCGCATGAATTATAACGAAAAAAAATCTTCTGTTCGTCTAAGGAAACATTGACAACAAGGTAAAATTGACAAGCTTCTTACATCACCAATATTTATCACGCTGAGATAAACTAATAGTTCTCGAATAATTGTTTTTCAGCATCTTTCCTAGTGGCAAGCTAGGAAGTGGGTAGCCACGCTTTGCGAGCAACCTCATCCATCATTCTATTGCTCCCCAAATAGTTCTACTGAAGCTATCTTGTAGAGTTAACAAATATTTATTTTCATAAAATAAGTAAATTTATTTCAATTATAAAACCATTAAGTAAAAACACCAAAAGAGTAAAGAAACAATACATTAATAATCTTTAATGAATTATGATCATCTAACCTCTACCATTTTACCACCTCCCTCAATATAATCACTTATAAATTCACCTAGTAAAATTACAACAATTAATAAGTTAAATGCATATTACACCAAATGGATAGATTTCTATGAATCTTGTGTATATGTGTGTCTAATATTTCATATATGCGACCGTAAGATCGACTCTTATTTATTTAACTACAATATTATTTTTTACAGTCTGTTTATTACAGTCTTATTATTTCACTTCTACATTTATGACATCAAAATATCAATACATTATTATCATACTCAATGTAATATTTTAAGTTCCAAGACATTAGTTATGTGAATAGGACACATCACACTGATATCAGAGTGTTTTGTAATATATCAGATGATCGATATCAATGTAATTATTGTAATGAATGAATTGTGAACTTGATTATTAAAAGAGTAAATATAGTTTTCTTGAATGGAGGATGGTCTCTCCAACAAAACATTTAAGACGGGGAACCAATTATGTAGTCATATTTTGTTCGTTTAGATAATTAGCATGCACAGAAATCAAAATATGTTACTAATTAAAGGAACAATAATTGTCAGCATTCACAAATTGAACGAACGCAATTTGACATTCTCATCGAGTTCAAATTGAAGTGGTCGGTTGCCATAGACTGAATGGGAGTCCTGTGTATGTGTTAGAGAGAAGACAGACTGTATTGCCCGAAATGGCAGCTAGCATGATTGTGGCCGCTAACGTGGTCATGGGGCGAAGTGAAGAGCAAGGAGCAGAACGACCAGAAGAGCGAAGAAGAGTAAGAGGAGAAGAAAAAAAGTAAATGCAATTTTAGGGTGAGAGAGAGCTCCATTCGTGGCTCCGGACGCGGCACCTACGGTGGTGGACGCCCGTAGACGACAGCAAGTAATCTGACGAGTTTGGGGTCCGGGCCGGGCTCTCGTCGTCTCTCCGAACGCATTACGGTTGCGGTTCCGGACGAGAGGCCTTGCTGTGGATGGGGCTCCGATCGTGGCTCCGGTCCGGGCTCCGGTCCGGGCTTCGGTCTGGGCTCGGGTCCGGGCTCGCGTCCCGGCTCGGGTCCGGGCTCGGGTCCGGGCTCGGGTTCGGACTCGGGTTCGGACTCAGTTCCGGACTCAGTTCCAGGCTTCGATTCGGGCTCCGGTCCGGGCTTCGGTCTTGATTCGAGGTCCATCGTAGTCCCGATTGCGGTGGGGGTTAAGGTCGTGGCCGAGCGCCGAGTTGAGAGCGAACAATCCGAGTAGGAAGAAAACCGAGACCTGGCGAAGTAGAAAAGAACGGAAGCGCGAAGGATGAGAGATAAGAGAGCATTAGCTGTATTAGAAAAAGAGAGAGCTATGTCCGCTGCTGTGGGCGTGGCCGCGGTCGTTTCTGGGGTACTGGTACCGGTCCAGATTCCGTTCGTGTCTCCTGTCCGGTTGTTGCTGGCGTCGTTGGCTGCTGCGTCCTCGCGGCTGCTTACGTAGCGGGAGTCGTAGCTGCGTGCTGACGAGTATGGTGAGCGTGTGCTACACCAGTAGGAAGAGAGCGACGAGAACGAATCAGAGAACAGATAATAGGAGGGTGAGCAAATGCAATGTGAGGATTAGAGTGAGTTCTACTCGCGGTTCCGCTTGTGTTTGCGGTTTCGGTCGCGGATTCAATCGCTGTCGCGGTTCGGGTCACGTCTTTGTCCGTAACTGCAGTCGCTGCTGTGATCACGGCTTCGGCCGAAGCTGCTGCGGTCGCAGCTACTCTCTCAAAACCTGCGATCGAGGTCGGGATTGTTACCGGGGTCGTTCCCGGTTTGATGCCATCATCGTGGCCGTGACCGGGGTTGTGGCTGGAGGCGTGACCTAGGTTGTGGTGATCAAGGTCGTCGAGAGTGGTGATCAAGGTCGTGTCCGGAGTCTTGACGGGAGTCGTGAGCGAGGTCGTGAGAGGGGTCATGAGCGAGTTCGTGAGCGGGGACGTGACCAGGGACATGACGAGGGACGTGAGTGAGGTTGTGGCTGCCGACTTGAGCACACGCTGACGAGTTCGACGAGCGCGTGCAACACGCCCAGTAAGAAGCGTCGAACAGAAGAGTGAACTCTGCCCGTAGTTTGGGTGGCTATCTCTGGGGTTGTGACTTCTGTCACGGTTCCGGCAGCGGATTCAATCGTAGAAATGGTCGCGTTTCCGGTCACGTTTGAGGGTCGCGACTGCGGTCGGAACTGCGGGCGCCGAACGCCGCCGAGAGTGAGTATTCCGACGAATAGGAAAAGTGCTAGGAGGAGGGCGACTAGGTTTTGAGAGAGTATTACAGTTATCAGGAAAAGAGAGAGTTACGACCTTGGCTTTGGTCCTAGCCACGGTTGTCGCTTTGTGTTTCGGCTCGTCTCTGCAGTCGTGATTCCGGTCGTGACTGCAGTCGTGGCGGTGGCTAAGGTTCCGGTCGAGGTTCCGGTCGAGGTACGGGTCGAGGTACCGGTCGAGGTACCGGTCGAGGTACCGGTCGAGGTTCCAGTCGAGGTACCGGTCGAGGTTCCGGTCAAGGTTCCGGTCGAGGTTTCGGTCGAGGTTCCGGTCAAGGTTCCAGTGGGAAGACAGGGAGAAGCAGGGCGAGAGGGAGAGTGAGGTTCGCATTTGCGTTCGCCGCTCTTGTGGATGAAATGCTTGAGGCAGCGCCTGGTTCCAGTGTCGAGGCGAGGTCCAAGGGCGTGCGTTGGAGGGCGTCCCGATGGTGAACGTCCGCGCGGGCGGCCAGCAGCGCCCTCACTGCGTCCTCATTCCCGAAGTACGAGGCCACGAGCAGCGCCGTGGCTTTACTGTTGTCCACTACCTGGCAGAGAAATGGCAAAATCGCAAATGTTTAGTTGTCCGCTGCTTTCTTCAATAAAATATCTTAGGGAATTTGACCATGTATTAGCGGAACAAGGAAAGATAATACTGTAGAATATCTTGATATGCGACTGAAAAAGTCTATATTATTATGAAACGTTTGTATTATTTAACAAAATTATGCAGTTGTTACATTAGCTCAAGAGGGTTTTTAATATCAAATTTTATTAAATTTAACAACTCTGCATGATTTCATAATAATGCAGATATTTTTGTGTAGTACAGCAAGACATTTTACAGAACCCTCTTTTCTTGTCCGCCTAATATATGGCAAAATGCCCGAATATAAGTCGACAATCATTTATCCGACCCAAGAATGTTGGAGTTCCCCAAGGTTCTCCGTTTTCACTACAGAACTGATTTTCATGTAAAACATACTTTTATAGAAACAAGATACCTGTATTAGAATTTAAGACATTCTGAATGCATTAGATTCATTTTTATTTTTACATATTTAGTACCATTAAATACTTTCAGATAATTTTACCTACTTCCTTACAATGGAATATATCTATACGTCGAAACGAAACATTTCAGATAGTTTGCCAATATGGATTTGGAATCAACTTTCTTACAGAACAAGGGCACCGCAATTCTATGATCCCCACATTTGAATTATCATACTTAACCCCCCACTGTCTCCTGCTTCTTGGAAAGACACGATTTCGGAATCAAAGATGAACCGACCAGTAACAATCTCAACGAAATGTTTCATAAAGACATGTTTCATAAAAATAATAAACCAAATAAATTATTAGCATTCAGAGAACAAACATTCATGACTAGGGTGGGATTCGAACCTGCGGCCCTTTAATCCAAATCAGCCACAGCCCTTCATCCTCAGCAATCTTGACTATCCAGGCCAACAATGTACTTTTCTTTAAAAAGAAATAATTGAATGGAAAACCTGGCATAGAGGCGGGCTGTGATCCAGCAGTATTGCGACGCAGCGGGGTTGTCCGAAGACGCCTGTCGGGTCTCGCACCCACACGCCGCCCACCACCGCCCGCACAGCCGTCATCGCAGCCGCGCAGTGCAGTGCCGTCCACCCGCGGGCGGAGCGAGCGTCCGCCTGCGCTGCCTGCACGCAGAAGATGGCTTTCAGCTCGGTGGACCATAGTCCAAGGATCGTAATGAAGGATCATAGGCTTTCAGCTCGATGGGCAATAGTCCAAGGTTCGTAGTCATGGGGTCATAGTCCATAGGCTTTCAGGTCGATGGACCATAGTCCCAGGTTCGTAATGAAGGGTCATAGTCCATGGGCTTTTAGCCCGACGGACAATAGTCCAAGGTTCGTAGTCAGGGGATCGTAGAGCATAAGCTTTCAGGTCGATAGTCTAAGGTTCGTAATGAAGGGTTATAGTCCATAGGCTCTCAGCTAGACGAACCATAGTGCAAGGTTCGTAATGAAGGGCATAGTCCATAGGATTTCAGCTCGATACACCATAGTCGGAGATTCGTAATGAACGGTCATAGTCCATAGGCTTTCAGCTCAATGAATCATAGTACAAATTTCGTAGTCAAGGATATTCCATAAGCTTTGAGCTCGATAAGTCGATGGACCATAGGCCAAGGTTTATAGGACCATACTCCATGCACTTTGAGATCGATAGATCATAGGCCAAGAACCATAGTCTGTTGTCTTTCAGCTCGATGGACCATAGTTCAAGTTCATAGTCAAGGACCATAGTCCATAGGCTTTCAGTTCGATGAACCATGGTACAAGGCCTTTCACCTTGTCCGTGGACATGGTAAGGAGCTTCATGCACCATGACCTTCACTCACATATCAGCGGGAAGTTTCAATGAAACCATATACCAAAACCATCGTGAGATACCGAATAACCTGCGCCGGTAGTCGAACTTCTTAAGGTTATTAGAGCCAGTTATTATTTAGGGGACAGAGTCCATATTACATTCAGATATTATTGATGAGGCAGGTGGCTTTTGTGAGATATATAGAATCAAAATGGGATCTAATTTGAAGGGTTTTATGAAATTATATTAATTAGTTTTGTTTCATTTGCGGAAAATAATCTATTTTAATACGACTTAAAGATTTACATTGGTCTTGTTTTTACTTGTGTCAACAGATCGGGTAGCCAGGAAAGCTAAAATTGAGGCAACAGAATGACGTTTATGCGAATTATTTACACAATTATCATGAGCCAAATTATAAAGAATAATAATTACAGAAATAATTTGATGTGATCTATACGAATCTAGCTAATAATAGACAAAAGTGTGCCTGAGAATTGTGAATACGCTTTGGTAAATTGGTCAAAACTGCAATGTCCATGAAATTGGCATTACTGCTCAATACTGACCGTTTGTCGGGGGTATTCGGCATTCGCCAGATGTTGATCGGAGAAACCACGGAAAACTATCGATCAGATCATGGGGCCGCTAGAATTCTTCTACAGACTGCAACAGAACGCGACCTAGCTGTCCAGGTAGTGTCTAAAATCCTGCCAATGTCGAGACTACAAACCTAGGACCTCCTGGTCAGAGGTACTGGAGTGACATCAGTTGATGCCTTGAGCCACCTCTACCAATAGGATAGAAGACAATGGGACTTAAAGACTACTTGAAGAGTAGGAGAAAACGAGAGTAGGAGAGAACGGGAGTTGGAGAGACTGTGTAGGCAAGAACGGCCGTAAAAGGCTATGGGAGTTGAAGGTCCATATTCATAGTCGTCATTTATAGGATAAGAAAATACTTACGCTATAAGAAGTTACTTTTGAGAAGGAAATGCTTATGCACATTTGGTATTCATAGACGATACTTATAACAAGTACGATACTAGCAGTGTCTCGTGTGGCAACAGTGTATTGGCTGTTTCACAGCCTCTTGAATCTCGCCAGAAGCGTTCCATTAAATTGGCCGTGAACTATCATATTAAATTGGCCGATCATATGCTTGCGTCCGTGAGGTAACCGAACCTACACAGTTTCTTAAATAGTGCCAGTATTTTAAATAAAGACTTAAATTGTGGTGAAATCAGTAAATATCTGTTTGTTGAGGTGGTTTTAGTCACCAATGTTACCAAAAAGTGTACAACAAAAGTCGTAGTAAAACAATATTTTTTCTTAAATTCTAAATAGCTTTGCATTTTCAACGGGTTTTGCATGTCACATAAATATCGCTTGTTGCTACAAAGAAAGATGCCACAGTAAAAATCCTTATAATCTTTGAAATAGCCGTCCACTTCCATTTCTTTCAAATTACGACAATTTTCAACGCATCATGAGAGGGTCCACTTAATATGTGAAGACTGTACCATTCCTTATAGCTATAAGGATTTTCTTATGTGGATGCATAAGTTGCTACTATGAATTGGAAAACGTTATAAGGAACTCCTTACGGTTTTCCTTATTATAAGTCATGACTATGAATATGGCCCGAAGACTAGGGAGTTGAAAACTACGAGAGTAATAATGAATGGGTGTGGTAGAGAACGGGTGTAAGAGAGAACGGGAGCAGGCGACTGGGAAGACCTGAGGACTTAGAAGAGAGGAGTAGATCGAGATAAATTACATGGAAAGAAGTATTTCTAACATTATTCGATGCACCCGTGAAGATAGGAAATTTAAGATGGTATGTTCGTACCAGTAGCTATTGAAACACTCGACCATTTATTACGTATACAGATTAACAAAAGCTGTTTGTAAACGTGAATGGAGCATATAAATAATTATTTGTAAATAGTTAAAAGAAAAATAGTTGCTGTATAAAAACTATGTTTACTAATAAATTTAGTCTATCGCTACATTTTTCATTCTCATAAGTTGGCAATACCGAATATAGATTAGGTTGACTTGTACTTTTCTTTTTTTCTTTTGTGTTGAATATTAGCCTACATAGTTTACATTGAAAGTGAATTATCGTCATATAGTTCGCGGTTGTGGGTGGTACAAACTTGAATTTAGGGTGGTTTTATCTCGTACCCCATGATAAACAGTAGTGACAATAGTATGATTTGTACAGCATAACTCCTAGGTCGAGATCCAGTACTACCTTTTGCGAATTTCACAGCACTTTCTTTTATAAAATACTCTTCAGAATGCCCGATGGGGTATGTTGTATTTAATACTATCTGATTCCTAGAAAAATTACTAGTATTAAATAAAAGAAAACATACTTTCACCTTTCTACTTCTTCAATAACTTAAAGAAATCTGTGTCTGCGAAAGTTTTTCCATAAGAGCATGTACAAATTTAAACTTCTTTCATTAAAAAAAATTGGGCGATAAGGGCCAATTTTTTCTTACTATCTTGAAAAACACAGATTTTGCTTTCATTTAAAGTACTTTTTGGGGGGTGCTTCACCATGGATGATCTAATGAACACACTACCTTGCGGCATCGTGTGCGCACATCAGCCTGCCCCCTCAGCGAGGAGCTCACCCAATCCAGCAGCTTGGCAACGCAGCTGGCGCTGGCGGCGAAGGCGGCCAGATGGAGCGCCGTGTGTCCTCAGGGGTAGCACTGCCGAACGCTGACGCCCGTCTTCAACACGTCGATCACCGCTTCTACGTCTCCCGACGCCGCCGCCGTCATCAGCGGCTGCCGGCGGGCGCCCATTGACGGGCGCAACGCAGCCACGATTGCAGCCTGAGCGGAGAAAACGCCCTCCAGCGGGAGCCACTGCGGATTCGGTGTTATAACGGTCAGCGTACCGGACTGTTGTATGTAGCGTCATAGACTTGACTCCCTGCTCCAGAGAGACAAGTTGCAAGGTATGGGGATCAGGGAGCCAAAAATAGGCAATAAAGGCCAACCCTTCAGGGAAATTCCAAAAGGGGAGAGGGCTTGTGGGTGCCGGGTGCAAATTGCAACTGCAGAAGCAGACGCCTCAAGACGAGTGCGTGGGGGAAAGATGGCGCAGGAAGTCATGTGACTCGCGCATATAAAAGGGCTGTCGCAGAAGCCCTGGGTTGGGTAGCGATTCTGGTTTCCCCGCGGCAAAAACAGCAAAAACTTGTCCGCCAAGTCTGGCGCGGAAGTGCTGTAGGCACGTGTGGGTGTTCGAGTCTCGAACACTGAGAAGTATGCTCGATACTTCAGGGCAGATTGTCTGCCGAGGCACACCAGGTGCCAAGTTGCGAATCGGCCGAGTTGGCTGATCGCAGGCGCGGCCACAAGGCGCGTGTTAGGAGAGGGGGGCTGCGGCAGGTAGCCGACAAACACCTTAGAGTGAGGTCTGTAAACAGTGTACATAAATTAATGTAAATAAATTGTATATACCCACTCGTGTCTGTTTCCTTGTGGAGTAGATCCCTACCCACGACGTTACATGTACCCGAGTTTGCGGGTTCAAACCCGATCGAAGCCGCGGATTTTTAAGGGCGAAAAAATACTTCGTACGCCTTGGAGGGGAAGTAAAGCCGGCTGTCCCATGTTAGAAGATTTACAGCATGTAAAAGATCCTCAAGCCTAAAAGAAGTCTCTGAGCTAAATTGAGATCCGCCTGTTTCGTCGCCCAAGATAATACCCTCCTTTCTCCGCTAGGTGGTGAAAGGAGCGTAACGAAATTTGCGTGGTTAGACGGAAGAGCGGGCGTGATGGCCCGAGTCTCGCCACGTAAAATAAGGCATTAACTAAGTAACTCTAGCCCCCACGCGCTGATAAAGGACTCTGGTATTGAAGACTTGCGGAACAGGATCGAGAGACTGAAGAATCGCATCAGCGCGGGTTGTTCTGCAACGCTAGGGTCGGCAAAGGATGTCGAGGTCAGCACGGATTCGGAAGAGATCAAATGTTCGCAGAAAGTTAGGATCACCGTTAACTCCCTGTTAGGAACTTTTGTGTTGGGGGTCTTTAACTGTGTAGAAACTCTTTCCCTTTCGGAACCCACGGAAGGCGCTGTGACCTTGGGGATTGTCGAGGATGCGGAGACCGTTGAGGATGCTGGATTGGTTGAGGGCGGGAGGGCCGTTAAGGACGTGGGGGCCGTTAAGGACGTGGGGGCCGTTAAGGACGCGGGGACTGTTAAGGATGCGGGAACCCGTAAGAACGCGGGTACGCTTAAGGACAAGGAAACCCGTAAGGACGTGGGGACCCTTAAAGATCCGGGGACATTAAGGAGCTGGGAACCGTTAGTGTTCCGGGAACCGTTATTGTCCCGGGAACTGTTAAAGACGCGGGGACCGCTGAGGACGTGGGGACAGTTGAGGATGAGGGATTCATTGAGGTTGCGGGGTTGCTGCAGTGAAAAATGAGAAATTTTTCTGTACGAATTAATGTTAGTGAAGCCATCAAAACATGTTAAAAAGCCACACACAATTTTTAACTGTTTTTAACGTAAAATAAATGTTAATGTACGATACAAACGGAACCCTCCAACCGCGTGACAGAAACCCAACTTGACAGAATTTGAACAAGGATGTACATGTTAAAATACATATTTCAATAATCAAAAACCAGTAAAGTGTTAAGCCAGGTTGAAACCGGAAACCACGAATTTCTCGTTCTCTGATTCAAGGTAGTGTGTGGATGAAAAATTCCAAAATGACAATTTTGTAAAATTTAAAGTATTAACCCGTATGCGGTCCTCAAATTAGTCCCTCTCAGGGTCATCGGTCTAACTGTTCAAAATGCTTGATAGTTAAATAATGCAATGCAGCAAGTATAGAGAAAATGAATTATAAATATTTAGCACAAATGTGATGAGAAATATTTTTACACGAAAAAAGTTTAATTTATAATTGTGTAAAGTACTTTTATTATCTGTTTTAGAACAAAAATGACACCCCCTTTTTTATGTAGAATATAACAAAACTGAGTTTTGAAAAGGCGAATTATTTAGCATATTTTTAGTTTTCGTTATGAGTTCTGTTGATGAAGTAGTTTATGGTGGTGTATTCTACGTTTAATAACTGGCTTTACTATTGATTTGTTAAAAGTTTTGTATAAAAAGTATTATTTTGTGATAATATTTTTCTTTCCAATATGAATTTACTTTTGTGAACAAGAAAAAGCAATTGATGCAAGATTTCTATTATGATAGAATAAACTTCAATATAGCTTGCGGTTTTTTTCTATGAATAAGAACTGTCAATTATACCTAATGTATCAACAGCTCCCTCAGTAAAATTATACGTCGTTTTTTGTTTTAAATTCCAGACTTGCATCATTGAGTAGTTTTCTTAGAAAAACAATACAATTACTGTGGCACGCACGAAACTACCGCTATGTCACTCGTAAATGCAAAGTTTGAAGAGTAGTTTGCTATGCCCCTTGCACTGCTTTAGCCATCTCGGACCTCCGAATCGGCTATAGAAATATTAAGAGATGAAATTAAGCGTGTTTTAACTATTAATTTGGAACATATTAACTATACGTTAGTGTCAAAATATATTATTGCCGATTTGATCAGACATTATTTTCACAAAAACATCACAGCACACGTTTGCAAGTGCATCAGTTGGCAATGAACGCATTATTAAGTTTTTATTGTAGTATTTGTCTTTGAATCGTTTATCTTTAATGCGAGATAATGGAAGCTTTAAAAATGAAAAACATAGTATACCGCAAGCAAATTTGTCTGCAGATATTAAAGAAAAAATACCTGAATTCAAACAGTATTTCTTGTCTTGTTTGAACCGGGAGCGATAGCTGAGTGCATCAATTGATGACACTGCAGTGCCTCTGACCAGGAGGTCCTGGCTTCGAATCCTGACGGCGGCAGGATTTTCGACAATAGCATTTCAGCTAGATCGAATTCAGTCGCTGCCTGGAGAATTCTAGCGGCCGGCTGCTATGGTTGGTAAGTTTTCCGTGGTTTCTCCAATCAATATCAGACGAATGCCGGAGCAGTACCCTAACAAACGGGCCACGGGCCAAGGACTGCGTGGTCGGCACCGGATCTCCATTGAGATAACCACCATCTCTGGATGAAAAACATGCATTACACTGATGGGACCAATGACATCAGTAGTTGAGGCACCCGGAATCACTAATCAATCAATCGTCTTGTTTGGCTGACAAACGGAAGTGAGTGTGTATTGGTTCCAAATTATCTAAATGATTTGTAATATACTTAGTGTTCGTAAGTTCAGTAGTAGTCCAGCTCATCAAACCAGTTTACGCCGCTGCACAACGTATCCTCCCGAGCGTGTATTCCCAGTGTATTCCTCCCCAGCGTGAGACTCGGTATCCACCCACTTTTGGTTTACGGGATTTCCCACCCACAAATCTCTCCTGCCGGGCACCGCCCCTGCCGGGACAAGCTGTAAGCTCCCGACATATACAGTACTGTATTGTGATAGTATGTATGTGTGTGTGTAAAGGGAGAGGAGAGGGACAATAGGAAGGGAAGATCGCGCGCGATGTGTCCCGTTTGTTACTATATTCCCCAAATTTCTCCGCGTATGTGTAGGAGAAACCACGGAAAACTACCAACCAGTGCACCCGGCCACTACAACTCTCCTCTAGACAGTGGTTGAATTCCGTTTACTTTTTGGTGCCGAAATTCCGACCCCATCGGGACTCGAATCCTGGGACCTCCAGAACAGTGTTGATGCAGAGACAACCGTCTTTGCCCTGCGGTGTTTCAACAGTTCCTAGTCTCGTGAGATACGTGGTAGCGTAGTGCACGCAAGTGTGTGTGGGTGTGCAAGTGGAGGTGACAAAGATGAGGAAAGGCTGTGGCTCGTTCGTTAGGGAACTGTTCCGGCTGGTTGGTTGTTAGTGATTCCGGGCGCGTCAACTGCCAAGGTTATTTGTTCCGTAAGAGTAGTGCATTTTTCTATTCGGGAGGTGAGGTGATCTTCCCCGCTGAATAGCGAGATCAGGCGCCCTCCTACCGTCGGCTAGCGGGGTCCCACAACCAGGTACCTCCCAATAGCGGGGCACTGTCCCAGCCGGGACAAGCTCTATACTCCCGACCGTCTACCGGCATGTGTGGTAGTGAAGTGCATGTTAGTATAAATGTGTGTACGTAAGGGGTGAGTATGGGACAAGGAAGAGGAAGGACAGATCCCGCCCGGTCCGTGGCCCGTTTCTTAGGGTAATGCTCCGGCATTCGCTTGGTGTTGATGGGTAAACCATTGAAAACTACCAATTAGAGCAGTCGGCCGCTAGAATTCTCCCGCAGACAGCGCCTGAATTGGCTTAGAAGCTAGTATCAAAACTCCTACCACTTTCTCGAACCTAGGACCTCCCGGTCATCAGTTGATGCCCTCAGCCACCTCTCCCGGTGAACTGCTCCGAAATTAGATTTATATTGATAGGATGGACCATACGAAACTACCTACCTGAGCAGCCGGCCATTACAATTCTCCCGCAGGCATCGGCTGAGAAGAAGAGGTGAATTCCTACGGCCATCGATTGCGGTGCAAGTAGAGATGATTCAAGAGAATGCACCGCTGTGAGAAACTTCTATCGCACTCCAAGCACTGAAACCGCCGCTGTGCTTGCGCATGTGCTTCTGAAGGGCGTTCGCGCTGCTCACCACCTGAAAGACATCAAGAGAATCAGTGCCGGCGCTATATTGCGGTTTTTAGAGCTGCCTTCCAAGGTCACTACAGGTCACTACAGAAGGCCCGTCACTACAGAGTGGCATTTACGCAGTTTTTCCCGTCTTTCTCGGCCGGACCGCTAGGTGTCGCATGCTCGCAACCTTATCAAGCAGTGCTCTAGATGAAGGACTCTAGCGGCACGTCCGTGAAAGACGCGAAAAACCGTTTCTAAAAGCCACCGTGGTGACGGGCCTTGAGCGATCTAGGGAGGCTCTGTAGAAACCGCCGTATAGGCATGGGCAGACCGGGCGATCGCCCCGGACCCGATGGGGAAAAATAGTAAAAAATTGGAAAAGAAATTAAAACTCGAGAAAACTCTTTTCGTAATTTTATAAGTCGCGGTGAAGTAGTTTGATATTTCACAAAATTTTCAATTAATTTACCTTAAATAGTTAATTAGAGTAATGACTTACAAGAAAGGACTCTATGAAATCAATCAAATGATGCTAACATTAAAAGAGATTCTGCTGAAATTCATATTTATTATTTCATGAATAACAACAAGTTATTTTTATGAAACACTAACTAAACCAAACACATTGTGAAGCCAAGCGAGTGAAGTTAAGATGGGGGCGCGCGCAACTCTTGACATCCCCTATACGAATATACTAACATTGCCAGTATAGTCTTCCATTACTTTTAGTATATTTTTGCTTACAGTTAGTTTGCCAACCGCCATCGTTCTTATTTTCCAAAATGAAAATATTACAAAATGGTTACTTAATACTGTCATAATTACTGTAAGTTATATTTTATCAGATAGTAAATTGCGATCTAGCTTACTCATGGCACAAGCAACCATGTATATTGTGAGCTTTTGCCCTGTCCAACGTGGGCTGGCTGCTTGCCCGGCTGCCAGTGGTAGTGAGAACTCACTTGCGTAGCCACTTATAGTATCTGGCAGAGGATTCGGGAGACATGCATGTACTGGATTCTGGTTTTCTATCATTAAATGATCTAATTATATAAGAAATATGGCTTTACTTATTCTAGTACCCACCCAAAACAAACACTTATGTCCCATACATCATTATCACTGCTAAATCACAATTGACGCCTACTGCGCTCTTACGATCTACTCTTCTCTCGTAACTCTCTCTCGACCGTCTTTCTCTCCACCTTTTAAATGTTTGTGTGCGGTTGCCCCATTTGACGATCTCACCCGAAATGCTCCGTGACCGGCGCTGGTAGGTGGTGGTCTCCGGTGGAAGCGAGGGGCCGGAATAGCGCCCGCGCAGTCGACTCCAGTCGACGCCGGGTCTCCCTCGTAACTCGCTGAAGTGGCGGCGTGGCGAGAGCGATGCCTCAGGGAAGGCGCCCTCCGTCTTTCGTTGCTTCTCCTGGCGCCCGCACATGTGGGGCGGACACGCTTGCATGCGTACAAGCGTTTACGTTCACGCTTGTAACAGTCTTCGGCGGCTAACGCCTCAGCGCGAGACACTGATCGCGGCACTCGGCAGTCATACGGCGATGCGACACTTAGAGAAGCCGAACCAGAAGCGAGGAATTTCCGACTATGAAGAAGCTCGCTCATGGAAGAATTTCAGAAATAACAGAAGCTCGCTCACCGAACAATTTTTCAAATAGAAGACCGAGGAAGGCACGCGCCATTCCCTCTCCCGTCATGATGATGCGGTGGCTCCCCGCCAATCACGCATCGGGTTGTGCGTCACGTGACTTGTCTCATCTGGCCCACGAACCGTCACCTGGCGCCCCCTTGCAGCCAACCTACCAAACGCCCTGTGACGCAGGCCTTCGCGCCCTTTCACTAGACGAGACGCGCCCTTTTCATGACGTCAGGGGTTTTTCCTTGGCGTGGGTCCGACAAGCAGTAGGGAATTTCCGTCTCTTTGTTCGACTTCCCGTTGCCGAACGGCTTGTGGCCGAGAATAGCTCGTGGTGTTCTATGCAGCTACAATATATACTATATTTTTATATTCAGCAAACAGAGATGATAAAAGAGAATTTTTTCCATTTAATTGCTATATTGTCTCCCAAGAAATTTGACTCACTGATGTTGTACTGATGATGTTGTACACTTTGTATCATGCACTGTTAGAAAGCTAGTATATCTAATTTTGATCAGTCAACTACATATTACTTGAACTAATTTAGTTAACTCCAATGAAGTCTAAGTTAATTTCTGCACCACTCACAAATATGTAACATGTCAGGTTTTATATGTCATGTTCATTATTATAGAACAAAAATGGTAATGGAGGTGCAATGCTTACGAATACAGAGAAACATTTCGAGTTCATTCCGGTAAAGGAGTTTTGAAAAGTTTAATATTAAACCCATATTAACTGGTTCACTTCGTTGAGACCAATACTCGCAACTCTAGAAGAAGTATGAGAATACAGCTCAAAATCTCAGCACTTATGTACAACGCCTCAGAACGAGGCGTTGAACATTATAAGATGGCGCCATGCGCAATTTCTTGGCTTCACTGCTCTCCCAGTGTGCAGCATAGGCATTACCAACTTATGTATTATGTATCTGTGGTCCAACCATTACTACGAAGTGGGGGTATCCGAAAATGTAATAGTTTCTCATTTTGTATTGTAACCGCCCATATGTCGGTTCCATTGATTTTTGAGAAGCACCCGAGAACGTCAAGACACGACAGATGTAATTATATAGTGTTACCGAATTGCAAGAGATCGCGCCAGCAGTAAATGGTATCCCTTGCGAGAATTTATTAAGGTTTCTGAACGCACTCGCGTAGAATAGCACAAGAACCAATCAGAAATCACCCTTGAAAATATCAGCACTAGCGCAAAGCACCGCTACGAAAAGCTCACTCTTTGCTGCCGACCGCCGACTTTAAAACTTCAGTAGAAATTCTCTTAAAAAACTGTTTAAAGAAGCGAGAATTATTCTACAGAGATAGAAATCACCTCACTTACAGACGTAGATAGTCGAGTAGTTAAATTAAAATCATTTAAACGTAATCTTTTACAATATTGCAGTCGTAAAAGGAAGCCAGATAGCTAATTCGTGTAAAGAATTGTAAAAACCTATTATTTTTCATTTTTCTATTAACGATAATATTTGTTCTTTTAGTGTTGTGTTTTCAAATTGTTCAAAACCAATAATTAGTAAAACAGTTATTAATTGTACGTTCATTGTATAACGACATTTTTTTGTTTGCTGGCTAAATTGTATAAAGTAATAATCTACGTGAAAGTGAAACAACTTCTTGTATATAGTTCATCCACTATCCAAGTGACAATTTCTTTGAACGTGTATGTAAAGGGTATTTTGGTATGTGATTCTTTTTCAGTATTTTGTGTTTCCATGATTATTGTCTGATGATTTTATTGTGTTTTTGTGAAGTGAAGGGTAATATAATTTTATGTAAAGTGTTTATGCGAGTGTTAGAACGCAACTGCAGTTGTTAGGTAATCACGTAATTGCTAAAGGTAGAGCAAGTGATAGAATTTTCAATGCAATATGTAAATACTAGATAAAATTGTATTCAAATATTCAACAGAATATATCTAGAACTCCGTTCATAGTTAAAAGATTAACTTGCCTATGTTTCTTTTATTACAAAAAGTAGGTTAAAAGACGAACCCACTCCTGTAGGGCAGTTAGGATATATAAAACCATTCCTAATTTTGGTGTGACATTGTCATAACAAGTCACGGGTCAAGTAATACTACTAGGTTACTTGAGTGACCCGCTGTAGGCTTTTTAGTGAATATAGTGAAAAGGGAGAGCGGTCACAGTATGTTAAAGTGTGTTGATGGATTACGATGTCATTTTATAGTTTATGGATAATAGGGAGTTTCGGGATGGCATTGGGCAGAGGGGGTTCTTGCGCATCGTTTCCGACCTCAACCAATGAGCTTCAGACATCAGTTTGCGTCACAATATTAGCGGGAATTTTAATTGTAGCCAGATACCAAATTATTACCTCGTTACAAGACATTGAAACTGATTTATGAAGCATTTCTTTTAAATATTGTATCTTGTACACTTTCATCGTGTTACTTTCGGCTTATTACCTTTGAAAATTGCCACTTTGTACCGCTTTCAAAATGTTTCTCAACACTTCTCGCTCTCCATGCAACATGGCGGCCAGTGACTGTTCTAATTATTCAAACGAAGTACCCGCGCTGTCGTCACGTGGTTAGTGACGCAAACTGATGGTGCCTAGAACGAGATGCAATGACTTGGCAATATCTAATACAGATTAGATTCATTCCTCGCCCGTACTTTTCTTTCTGCGTTGAATATTAGTCCACATTGTTTACAATGAAAGTGAATTATCGTCAAATAGTATGTGGTTGTGTGTGGTACAAAGTTTTAAGTTAGGGAGGTATTGTCTCATACCCCAAGAGAAAAGGTGTTGACAATAGCATGATTTGTACTGCATAAATCCTAGCCAAAACGTTTCCTTGGTAAAGCCCCCCATCTGAACTGTTTTCTTCTTTTCTCCTCCAACTCTAACCAGTCCAGAAAGTTATGAAGAAAGTTTAATTTCATATAATTTTGAAAGGTTAAATGCTCCATAAATGGGTTTAATTTATGCTGCCCTTTATATAATGTTTCACATTCATAACATCAAACCAATTTGTCATAATTCGAATAAAATGTGCAGTCGATGTAGTTTTCAATGTTAAATTTCAGGCCGGTAACTGCACGACCTTCTGCCATTTGTCTATTAAAAATTTGCAAAATAAGTTTCATGTTTTGTCTTTCCAAAGATGTAGTACTCAGGAATTTTATTGTGAGGGTATGAGCATATCTAACAAAAGAACTAGAATCAAGGTCGTACAGCTTCTTGAGTGTGCTCATTGAAGCAATGTTCTCTTCAGTATATTGAAACGCTGAAGGAAAAAGATATATTAAGCACTTCCCAACATTCTTTTGGTTCAACCAATTATTTTGAAATAGTTTTAAAAGGTGCACTGGATCAATTACAAAAAAGAGAGGACATTGTGGTCTGACAGGGTGACTAAAAATATTTTCCAGTTTTTATGCTCTGAAAACATTATCATTGTTTTCTTGTTAATGGCATTATTATCGCTAGAGACACAAAATATTCTGTAACATATTTTTGAGCCCTTCTTTTACAAATAGAAGTACACTATAAAGCATATCTGCTGTTACTGCCTTCACAGGAAATATGCTAACCACATCATTGGATGTAGATTTTACACTCTGCACCATGAATACATAGGCTGCATTTGCAGTATGATCTGAATTTTGTATAAATCCAATATATTTCCTCCTTTATAATCTAAATAGGGTTTAAGATGAATTTCATCCATCATTAACCAAACAATTTATCATTTGGAGATAAAAAGTTACACTTTTGCCTTGCATACGACAAACAGTGTGCGCTTCCTGAGAGTACATGCATTGGATTTACATTACATTTGTTGCAAATTCGACGTAATGTCTCTGGATGGAGTAACGTCAAGAAACCACTACCTCGTAAAAATGTATAGCCATGTGGTGAAATTGAGAACAAAAGACAGCAAAATACCTTCAAGCTGGAGCCAAAATTACTCCCGTTTTATGAACATAAATTAGTTCTATTTGTTCACATAGAAAACTTAAAATGTCTTTCTGACCTTCAGTTACCTGCTCTAATTTGTTAAGAACTTTTAATGGATGGAACTTTTAATTGAATATAAATTTTCAGACACACATTCATCTTCTATAAACTTTTCTTCAGATTTAAAAAACACATCCAACATATCTGCAATTAAGTGAACGCTGTTAATCTTTCTTGGAAAATCTTCATTTTCTAATTGTTTCACAGGAGCATTTTTTCTGTATATACTAAAATTAAAATTATTATCTATAACTACCGAAAAAGAAATCACTGGATGAGGTTTCTAGTTTTAAAAAGCAAACACAATTACCACTTTGTTGAACAATTGTCCAAACTGGAGACACTGAAACTTTCTTCAAATTATTCATTAACTCTTCCAGTATACAAGAAAGTCATTAGAAGTTTCCTGGAAACTAACAAGCAACTACACCAGCAGCCAGTTGGAAGTTTTCTAGTCTTCTTTTTTTTTCCTGTAGGAGTTTCTCGCCTTATTTCTTTTCTTGAAAGATAGGTAGGGCAGTCAAGAAATATAGAAGGTACTGCATGTTTTTTTAATTGAGAAACACTCAATTTAGAAAATAATTTTCCCCAGTTGTATTGAACACAACTGTATACTGCTTTTATGGACGTGGCGATGGCAAACCTGTAAAATAATACATAAATTTAGAACCTGCCTAATATTATATACTACTAGAAAATAATTAAGAGCAAAAGAATTTAAATATCAAGAATATTATCCTCAAAATACACTAATAATAACACAACGATGGTATTTAGCAGGAACGAATTAAAAATTAATTTAAATGGAATTATAATTTTAATTATGTTCTAGTAGAATTTACACTCTAAAACACGAAATTATTTCAATTGTCGTTTTAGTAACCATTATTATTTGAACTGTGTAATATTTTAGGAGTAGTACTCATAGTTTATAAGATAATTTAAAACTAGGTCTAATAGGAAAAAAAATATTACTCGCCTATGGAACATGTTGCAAACCATCTCACTAACTTTTTCGTAAGGATGTTACTATGAATAAAATGAACATATAACTTACCTTGGATGTTCTTGAAGGGGTGAAATTCTGTCGATGAATAGCAGCAAGCCATTTTTCTCGCATTTCAATATCTTTTGGGAAACCAAATACATGCACTTTATTTATTTATTTATTTAGTCAAAAACTGTATGTGACGTATAGGGGAGAATATCATTTGCGCACGCTTTCTTGAGTTTCAGAATCCCTTCACAACAATTTAACTATTAATAGTTGAAATATTAATAATAATAATAATAATAATAATAATAATAATAATAATAATAACAAATTTTAAAAAGCGAGAGATTAACATTTCAAAAACTAGATATTTTTGTTGCCAAATTATAGAAAACTTATTTTTAACGGTAAAGAAATGAACAGACTTGATTTTTCTGTATTGTTAACAAAATAGAAACTCACCCTAAGCTCTACTACCACTACAAGCAAAGGAAAGTTCAACAAAACGTGCGCATAGTGAAGCTACATTTACGTCCAGAAGCAAATCAAGGGGCCATCTCAGCATTTGCTCAATGGATCAGGGAAACTGGACAAAAACCTGATCAAGATGGGGGTCATTGACCCGGAAGTACATTATTTGTTACAGGCATATTGTTACAGGCAGTTTTTTTAAATTATACAATGCAAATGTAAACTAATTCATTATACTATGTATTGTTTTTGTTAAAGTAAACATTATGTTTCTTTTTGGAGATCAGTATAGTCTCTTTTTACTTTTAATTTAAATTTGTGTACCAATTTTAATTGTTTAATTTCATCTGGCAATGCATTGTAAAGTAGCGTACATGTATTGTATGTGGAGTTCTTGTAGTGAGCTGTTGATACTGACACTTGATGAACACGATTTCTACGTCGAGTATTGTAACTATAAATATCAATATTACATGAAAATATGTTCCCACCGTTAAGTAAATCAGTTTTGACAAATAATACAGACTCATAAATAAATAGGCAAGGCAATGGTAAGATTCCAAGCTCAATGAAAAGAGGCTTGCGCGTATCACGTGGATGGGATTTTTTCATTATTCGGATAATTTTCTTTTGCAATCTAAATGTCTGGGAACTAAAGGACGAGCTTCCCCAGAATATTATGCCATATCTCAGGCGGGAATGTACATTTGCAAAATACACGCAACGAGCTGCATGAAGGCTGACAGAATTTGAAAGAATTCTGAATGCATAACATAATGAGCTTAATTTAGTGTTTAATTCTGTTATATGTACATTCCATTTAAGGTTTGATTGAATTGAGAGACCTAGAAATTTTGTTACCTTAACATCAGCTAATTGCATATTGTTAATTTTCAATGGAGCATACGATTGCCGATTTGAAACGCAAAATTGCATTGAGACCATTTTTCCTTCGTTAACTATTAATTTGTTATTACAAAACCAATTTGAAACTTCTGAAATTGTACTATTTATCGTTTCTTTTTTGCAAAGAACATTCGTGTCATCGGCAAACAGAACTGTTCTTCCGTTTTTAATAGATGAGGGCATATCGTTTACGTACAACAGAAAGAGGATAGGACCTAAGATCGAACCCTGTGGGACCCCATGTTCAATTGGCAAAGAATTGGAGAGATAAATAATGTCCTTTCGTGCCAGTACGGTATTTCTACTCTTTGAGATCGATTTTTAAGGTACGAGGTTATCCAATCTAGGCCAATACCACGAATTCCATAAGAAGGTAATTTTGAGAGCAAAATGTTATGTTTAATAACGTCAAAAGCTTTCGAAAGATCTAAAAATATCCCAATGGGTTCTTCATTTTGATCCATTGATGAAGCAACATCTTTAAGGAAAGAAAAAATGGCAGTTTGGGTCCTCCTTGATAATTTCCACAGCAGTTTGGCACAGCACATCTATACGGCATTTGGGAAAAAATAGTATGCTGGTACCAATACTTAAAAAATGAATATCTTCACCGATTGTAATAATAATTAACCTTAAATCTTCGAAGATTTCGAACACAGAATACTAAACTGCAACACTGATGTTACCAAACAACTAACTTCATGCAAACAACCCTGTTGCCTGGGACTACTCTGGGCGCCATGTCGCTACCTCACAAGCTCAGTGTAGAGACTTTTTATATGCAGGAAATGTTGGCTGTGCTCACGTGGTTCATGACGCAAACTGGTAATGCGCAGAACCAGCTAAAATCGGTGCACCTGAGTTTACCCATGTATTTCCACCATGGGCCGTGCTAAATGACGTTGGATTTAATGAAAAACATCACGGAATTTCTTAATTATCTTCCAGATTCCCCATAAAATATAACATACCGTATGTGTTGCAAATCGTTAATGAGCGATCAAATTATTAAGTGTTCTGTGACATTAACGTAATGTTTCTATGGAAAATTATCTGAATAAAAATAATTGAGCTGATTAATTAGCATTGCGTACTATATTAAACAAAAATGTTTTATTACTTTGGAACAGGAACATGAGTGCACCAGACTATACCGTCCCGGCGCTAACATGCGACGCAACTGTCGCCGTTGTTGGTTCTCAGATGCGCCGGTCTCTCTCCAGTCCTACTTTCGCTTGGTCGGGTTATAAGTATAGAACGATTTTCCTAAGGATGAGCCAAAGTGACAGCTAGTGCTTGCAACATAACTGAAGGTTCTGTGGTCGTTGTGCCCTCGAGCCCTTTAGACTCCCTTCCTGCATTCATTCGTTTGCAGTTGGCTAACTTGTAAATGGCTTCGACGTTTCCTTTTGTGATGTCCTCGTCCGACAAAATATAGTGCGCCGTGAGAAATAATTAAAATTAGGAAGTGCACTGTTATGTGCTCGTCTGTAAATTTTTTTTCTACAAATGTTACATTAAATTTACTTTTTGTGATAACTATTACGTTTATTTTAAAATCGACTCTTGAATGTGAGATGTGTTTCCGGCTCAAAATCATTTTCCTTTCTATTTACATTCGTAGCAGTTTTCTGTAACTGATTGTGAAAGCATGTTACGAAATTTTCCACATACGTTATTAAATACAAATATTTCCCGGACTCGCGTACCTGCATATACCTCAATGAAACTCGTATTCTTCTGCATAGGGGTGTTTTCACAGGCTCCACTAGTACTTTACGAAGGGGCGTGGCTGAACAGCTGTCGCGGCGGAGGGATATTCTTTGAATTACATGTGATGTTCACTTGTTACGCGAACTGTCACTTTGGCTCATCTTTAGGGAAATCCTTCTATACTACTCGCGCATACTTTTCTTAGACGATGACCATACTTCCCCCTCACTTGTTACGCGAACTGTCACTTTGGCTCATCTTTAGGGAAATCCTTCTATACTACTCGCGCATACTTTTCTTAGACGATGACCATACTTCCCCCTCCCTTGATCAATAAACAGTTGAACGCAAACGCTCGCAGCGAGCACTGATGACATTCCAAGCATTAAAACTTCGTTGGCGTGAAACAGAAGCTAGTTGCTTTCATAGTCGAGAACTTGTGTTTAGCTTTATTACCATTATCTAAGTAAATGGCTGAGGCATGTCAAGGTCCTCCAAAGGCGGAACCAAAAACTTTAATTTAGTTTCCCTGCTGTTGCCTACCCAGAGCGATGACCTGGCCACACACGTAACAGGTTTGACTTTGATTCTCCAGAGGTTGGCAATACTGTTAACACTCTAGTGGCCGACTTTGTAACTAACACCCGCATTTCTTCAAACCATCGTTCAAGAAAAGTTGCGCGAGTAGTAATCATTTCCAAAACGATACATACAAAAACACAGCCACTGCTTCCTGGATCATCGCCTCATTCTTCTAGATTAGTTTCACTGTCTTCTCTCTCAACTGGGTCTAACGTAATTTTCAGTAGCGCCAATTGCCAATCGAAATATCAAATTACACAAACCCATAGAATACCCACCTGAAATTAATGCGCTTTAATTTTACAAGCTACTTGTTTGTATTATTTAGATTTTAATAGAATGGAAGTTGCTCAATAGATCAATTACTCATACCAATTTTCAAAGTTCTAAATCAAAACATTGATGGGATAAAAATGTTTCCCTGTTCGTAAGTCTTGTTTCGATAAGTATTGGTTAATGATTCCGGGCACGTCAACTGCTAAAGTCATTAATGTCATAAGTGTAGTGCAGGTTTCCTCCGCGAGGTGACAGACCTTTCCCCACTGGATGGCGAGATCCTGCGCCGACCTACCGTCGGCTAGTGGGTTCTTCCCCACCAGCAGGGCTCCGCCCCAGCCGGGACAAGCTGTAAGTTCCCGACTGGTCTCCCGGCGTAGTGGTAGTGTATGGCGTGTAAATGTATGTGGTGGTGCGTGTAAGTGTAAGTGGTGAGGTGGGGCGAGTGGAGACGGGGTGGAGCGGGTTGGAGAGCAGCGAGGCGGCAATGTATATTGCTTCTATATTACAATAAAAATAGGATGCATTCCTTTTCCTCACTATTAATCATTCCGGTTTGTGGTAGGTGACAAAACATTATCAATGCCACTTTCCTCAGCTACTTCCTACTAAAACGAGCTATAAAATTGGGAATTTACTAAAATTAAAACTAATATAAAGTTTAATGGGTGCTCCTATCCAGCCAGGACTCCAAGAACGTGCTCTGGCAGTCGGTTTGCGAATCAGTCCACCCTAACTGCTTAAGTAGTATGCAATACGTATTCCAAGTTCAGTGACCTTAACAATTAGCAATGAAACATACAGTTGAAAGCAGAAAATAAGATACAAACTGAAATTCATATATTGGCAGAGATTATGCGAACATTATGGATGGGATTTCGAACAAAGAAGCAAGTTTGACGCGAATGTCCAGTCTCGTTCTGCCACGACAGCGAAGCATATGTTTCCCCCTCCACATACCTTGTTCCCCCTCTCTTCTTGTTCGCCTACGCCACAGTGATCCCAAGCGACTCTCGAAGCCTGCATAGTATTTGTTGTGATAGAAATCGTTTCAATTAACATTTTTAAAAATATATGGGTCAAATGAGAAAAAATAATATAAACAGAACTTACCCATGATGCGTTACCTATCATCAAATGTACTTTTCTTTTCACAGTATTATGTGTATTGCAAAGATTTAATTTCACATTGCCTTGTTATCCTTTAAGTATTCATGTAGTATTATAGCGCAAAACACACTGTTTTACTCAAACAGATCAATGGTTGAGTTCATATCTTTGAGAAGGGCTCGAAATGGGTGATGTTCATTTTGCAGCAACAATTATAATACGAAATGAATGAAGTAGGAATGTGTAAATGTCGCCTCCAGGAGTCTAAGGGATTCCATGGATTAAGGAAATGGGACAAAAAATACGACTGATATAAAAATATCAGAGATGGTATACGAATTTAATATCTCATGTACTAATAGGTTCCATATTTCGAAAATGGCATTTTATTCTTTCAATTTGTAAACTAAAATTAAGAAAGAATACAAAAAGAAAGAAAAACATATATAGTATTCTTAACATCACTGATTGTAGAAGAGAATTCTAGCTGCCAACTGCTCTGATCGGTAGTTTTCCATGTTTTCTCCCTTCAACACGAGGTGAATGTCGAAGCTGTGCCTTAACAAACGGGCCTCGGACAGCGCGCAATCTTTCCTTCCTCATCCTTTACCCTTCCCATCCCTCCCACACACATACACATAATGAGGCCAACTAGGTGCTTATAGTCTGTCCCGGCTGAGGACGATCCGCTGGGAGATATATCTGAAAGGGAACAACTCTGCAAGCCGACATGTAGTACGCCGGTTCTCATGTCCCAGCCGGAGGCACACCGCTCTAACGGGATATAACATGCACTATATTTACAGGCAGCGTCGACGCTAGGCGTGGGCAGACTGGGCGATCGTACGGGGCCCCGCAAGTCAAGGGGCCCGATCATGGGACTCACGGGGAAAAAATTGTAAAAGAAATTAGAACTCAAGAAAATCCATATTGTTATTTACGGCACAGTAGTCTTATAATTAATAGAATTTTCAATTAATTTTTTACTTTAAATAGTTCATTAAAGTAATTTTTTATAAGGTAGGACTATGAAGTGAATCAAATAATGCTAAAATTAAAGTAGGTTCTACCGAAATTCTTATTATTTCATGTATTGAACAAGTAATGTTAATAAACACTAACAAAACACTACCATTTTTAGCACTTTAAACTCACAATGGAAATAACATTATTTGATCATTATAATTTAAAATATATTTCCAAAACCCTTTTCTAGCTTAAACGTAATTTTTGTTATTTATAGAAATAAAATAACTCATTTTCTTGATACAACTTCCACATTTTTAATTTTTTTTGGGGGGGGGTACGTTTTAGCATTGCACAGAGTCCAAAATTGGCTACCTCCGGCACTTCAGAACGAATTACAGTAGCATTTGCTAGTCCTGGAAATATAAAATAATCAAACCTCATTATTTATTAAAAGATGTTATTCAAAGACTTTTATACTTTCACGGGATATAATTTCACGTTTTGATGAAAGCGCTGTTTTGTCCATGCGTGTCTTCCGCCTCGTTTCGGAGTACTGTACGCCTTCATTCCCGTCTTCGGACTTCCGCCTGTGACTCCATTGGGCAGCGCTCGCACTCTCTCCAGCAAACGAACAAAGCACAGGGATGGATCCTTTTAATGCAAGTATTGGTGTCAAATGGACGAAATGGTGCCTGCCCCATCGTCGCCCCTACCACATTCATGGTCGACATTGCGCTACTAATGCTCTTCTCTACAAAATTATTAAGGTATGTCGCTTGAATAGCGTAGCCCTAGAATGTCACGTTTCGTGGCTATTTGTCAGAGGGCCCTTGTGACGGGAGTCGCCGGAACTTCGTTCAAGTACTGCTTTCCGAGAGTCTTTTTTTAGTTGTCATTTGACTCGGCACTATAATAAGCAAATTTAACGTTCGGATACGTCTCTTTAAGAATCTGTTGAACTGCTTTTTTGATTTTTGCGAGCTGCTACAATACAAAATCCAACGTTTTGGTACTGGAACTTTATGAGTGGGTTACAGCTTATTCGCAAGCCTCAACACATTTTTTATACGTAACGGTACACGTCTTCTAAGTTATGTAGGTCCAAAGCATTGTTCTAAAATTTCGCGTCAGATGCGCAAATTCTTCGGGTTTCATGACACCCATAATAAAGATGTAAAGTATTTGAATGGATCTTTCATCTTCGTGTCATACGTGCTCAATGTTTTCAACTCAACTCAGTGTTTAAAGTGATGTGCTTCACTTTAAATGTTTACAATTCTTTCAGAATTGTAAAAATTACGTATCTTATAACCTACTCTAGCAATTTAACCTTACATAACATACTGCGCTGAACTGGAAGCACCTTTATTTTGTACTGTACTATTTTTATTAAGAATGAGATGTATACGTGCTATATGATTTTTTTAAATCAATGTTTACTGTTTATTTCACGGACAGAAAAAGACACAATGTCCGAATGTTTTGATAATAAGTATAACATAAATTTCAGATATTTTAAAAGACACAATGCCTTATTTGAATATTTTACTCTAATTTAATGAACTATGTGTTAAATGTGTAATGCATTTTAAGTACAACATTGGAATGTTTTGTTTTTCAGATGATAGAAGAAAAGCATGGAGCCTCTGCTGTTCCTGAGCTGATGTTTTCTACAGGAAAATCTTTCCATTGGAATGATGTTGAAATGTGAATTAACAGAAAAAAGGTGCTAAGTTTCAAACTAGGCAAATTATTTTAAAGAGGTGAAAACATTTTCTCAAAACACTGGTTAAATGAGAAGTTAATTATTTGTCTAACAAAATTAAAGACTTCTTCACTCTCATGTTCAATGATTTTCCAATTGATATTTTAAATGAGGTGTAAAGTGAAATACATATCAAGAAAACACATCACTACCAAGAAATCAAATGTCTCATTGCATTTGTCTGTAGGCAACATTTTTCTAGGCAATATAAATATTCGTATGTGTTTTCTCGGCAGTAAAATCTGCAGTATTTTTATGTAAGTAGTTTTGCTGCATTTTCTCCCAAATAAAAATGCATTTACTTAATATCTATTTATTTGCTTTTTGTGACTTTTTTTTTCTTGTATTTTGTATAATGTATTTATTCCTATAGTCACATTACTTTGAATCCTGTTGAAACATATTTATTTTGAAACAAGTGAAAATATATAACTTTCCCATTCATGCATTTACTTTCTGGAAATAGATTTAAGGTGTTTTTACAATAGATTAAAGGCAAAATTATTAATCGTCATATCTGATTACACCTAGTAGGGTTATCTGCAACTGTACAATTTTCTCCTCCAAGACAACAGTATGAAAATAAAATGTAGACAAAAATTAAGAAAGAAACAAAAATTCAGGTAGAATCCATGAAGCTGAGAAATCCTGTGAAATTTAGTGCTGTACCAACATTTTAATGTAAATAAAAATGCATGCTCACTCGAGTACTTGTGACACTTTTTATCAATAACAGAATTCAAAATGTTGTCCCTTATATAATGGAATGCAGTTGAGGTCTCAACTACTCTATAAGACGCTTGAGTTTCATGGAACTATTTTATTTTCTTTGTAAGTATTTTTTCATCAATCTGGATGTTTGTTTATTCCAATGCCATACAAACATTTTTAATTCATTTTATTTTTATACTACATTCTTCATGCATGAAGATTACATGTGCTCCTTAACTTTAAAGCTCTCCAAGAAGATATATTGCGGTCTTCAAAACATTGATGGCGAACAATAATTGTACATAATTATTTCATGTCTTTTCCTTGGTGTTAGACATTTATACTTAAACTTCATTGAAAAGGGAACAATAAATGTATTAATGGTAGGTAATTAAGTTCTCTGAATAAAACGTAGTTTTGTCTCCAAGTATTACATATTTGCTGGTGTTTAAAAAAAGTAGAATGTGTTAACCGAATTCTTCTATTATCTGAGTATATTTTAACTGGTGACTACACTCATTCAATATAGATGATGCAAAGTAAAATGTGAATGATTATAGGAAAATATGAAATAGTTTTCTTTTATATCTCTCTCTCGAAAAAATCCTTTTAATATTCCCAAAGACAATAAACTGAACTAAATGTAATGAACTAGACCCAGGCGAACACTCGGAAGTTGGTAAATCATTGTATTACAAGTGAAAATAAGTTCATAATGGATTCCAGCATCAGGTAAGTATCTTAATTGTACACTGAACATTGTAGACTCATCATAACGGGCATATTATAATTTTAAATGGATTTCTGGTTTCTGCGCATACTTCTATGAAGTAGAGGTCACAAGAAGGACTATTTTTTCATTCAATTCTTCGCTTCTTACCCCCGAATATTTCCCTTTATACTTCTTGATATATTCCCTGCATCGGGGGTTCGTACCTTCAACAAATGTTTTCACATGTACTCCACGCGTTCTCCATATGATCCCCCTACATGTTTCGTCACGTGCTCATCACTACTTCCCGTATGTTCCCCTAATTGTTCCCATATGCTCTCCCACAGGTATCTTCGGTTAAAGTGAAGACAACTGGATAGGGAAAGTGTAACTAGTGTTTATAAGTGTGCGACATGTGCTCATCGCATTTTCCAGTACTTGTTATTGTGGAAATAAAAAAGGTGAGTTTATTATTTTTTAAAAAAAATTCTTATAAAAGTTATGGCGCAGTATGGTGCAGTACGTCTCCTGCCGGATGAATAAGGAAGAACTGAATATGAATAGCTGGTCCCAGAAAAAACGAAAATGCCAACAATGTAATAAAAGAGCCCCAAAGATTTTTTGGCAAAAACATCATTAAAAAAACTGTTTAATGGTTGTTTTAAAAGTGAAAAATGCTGCACACTGGAAACCAACTTTGAACGTTTCTGGCAATCATTGCTTCGAGATGACGGAACCATAAAATAAGAGCGCATCCAAAAAGGTCTCATTTTGCAGATTACGGTATTGAATCATGTCCTCCGGGGACACAAAATACTGGTTTGAAGACTCCAGGACGCATCGTTTCCGAGCTATTCCTCAATTAAAAAAACATGCAGTACCTTTTATATTTCTTGACTGCCCTGCCTATCTTTCGAGAAAAGAAATAAGGCGAGAAACTCCTACAGGAAAAAAAAAGACTAGAAAACTTCCAACTGGTTGCTGGTGTACTTGCTTGTTAGTTTCCAGGAAACTTCTAATAATTTTCTTGTATACTGGAAGAGTTAATGAATAATTTGAAGAAAGTTTCAGTGTCTCCAGTTTGGACAATTGTTCAACAAAGTGATGATTGTGTTTGCTTTTTAAAACTAGTGTAGAAACCTCATCCAGTGATTTCTTTTTCGGTAGTTATAGATAATAATTTTAATTTTATTTAAAGTGTGTTGGAGTATAATGTGTTTTGCGGGTTGCAGGTGCGCATAATAAAACAAATATTCCATACACTGCGAACTTCAATGTTCTTTTTTAAATCTCTTTGCATGACTCTGTGGAGAGCTCCATACCCAGTAGTAATGCACTTACGGAGTTTTGTGTTAATTGTTTCCTTCTAATGGAAAAGCCGTAATATTTCCTTAGCGTGTAGAGAGGAATCTTTTTTTAAAATAGTTTTTTATTATCATTGTTCGACAATATCAAGTCTTTCAAGGCTTTTTAGGTTACACAGTATACATAATTAGTTTTTGAACTACATTTTATAGCACATATACAATGTTTGAAAACAATAATATTGGAAACTAACTACTAAGGATACTCAAGAAGGGTTCTTCGGAAAAATACATGGAATATTTGGAGTACAAAATACATTTTGAATTTAGAGATGTTTGAACCTGTTTTATAGCTAATTAAGGAGGATACAGTAGGTCTTTAGAATATTTTTATTTGATTCGTAGAAAAAGACTGACTGATACAAACGAGTGATTGGGCAATATATTGTGAAATGTATTGTTCTTATCTTATTTAGTGCATGACATTTAAAATACTTTGATAATCTTAAATCTAATGAAATTATTTATCAAACAAAAATATTTCTCTGAAAAGTCAAAACTAAAAAATTGTGATGAAACTAAAAAACATACATGTATCAAAATATTAGCAAATCAAATGGCGTGAGGTAATATAAAATAAATAACTCAAATTATACAACCAATACCTTACATGAGACAGTAATAACACAAAAAATAATGAAAGAAGAAATGTAAACAATATTTTCCGTAAACATTCTACATACCTACCATGACCAAGTTAAAAAATAAATATTCCAAGTATTTACAGACTATTTTAAGCACTTATACTATTATTTATTATTTTAATATGCGTAGAACATTGGTTTTAACATGGAGTGAGAGAGAAATACTTCTAATTACGTTTCTCTGATAAGTTCATCTTAAGCTAAAAAAATATTCATCAAGAACATCGGCTTCGAGAAATTGGTTCGTCAATTGACAGGTATTTTTTTCAGATAATAAATCGATTCATGACTAGTGATTTAAAAATTACCACCAGAAATAGAGGAAAGTTATCTATTTGGACCAACGAGGTAAAATATTACCACAAAGTTGCTGACCCTGTGGTTTCAGCGCTCTTGGTGGACGTTCTCAGAACTAGGAGCCGCAAAATGTTTTCAGCATTCAAAACGGGCCGTGCTCAGATAATGGTGCATACGGAATATATTCCTGCATTTTAAGTAATAAATTTGAGCTAAAAGTATTCTAACATCGCCAAATTTATATACAAAAGCTATCTACAACTTCATTTCAGAAGATTCAAGTAAAACTTACCAAAGGAGGCGTAATTAATATTAATATTTACTCTTCTCCCTTAGGGGAGTCGAGTGAAAGACTAAAATTGTTATGTTTCCAAATGAAATTCAACTTCAAACAACAAATAGTGCAAATCAGTCTCAACCAGCACAAAGTATGGACTTTCAACATCTTCAACCTCTTCAATCTATCGATCCTCAACAAATGGCTACACCAAACACTACAACTTCGTCTTATCAAGATTCTTCAGTAAATGCAAATGATCAAACCCAACCAGTCCTTACAGATATATCCAACAATATACGACGTCAACATCAAGATCCTGCAGAAAATCTCCCTGAAAGACTTGTAGTCGAACAAGTAGAAATAAATTTTAAAAAAAGCATTCAAAAGATATGAGTGGCGGCGTATTCAACTGTTATACTGAAAGGACGTTTGTACCTGCCCTTATTTCTACGTTGTTACCTTATTCGCTTAATTGAATTATATTTGAAATTGGAATATAATATTCATAAAACTTCATTTTTTTCGACGAATAACAAACAATAAAACAATGAAACAATAAAAGAAATATACCATTTTTTCAAGGAAGTGCTTTCATAGATATGATTTCTATTACAGAATTCGATTTACATGTTTCATAAACTTCAAATAGCACAAATTTATTATACAAATTAATTGTAGATTCTCCCTGAGAAAAAAGCTAACAAAAATCTGAAAAGAGATAAGTGGACACCAACATCAGCCAGTTATTTTTGTTCTTCTAATTTTGAAGAGAGTAATTTATGAAACAAATAGCTAATGCCAAAATGACTTCTGGATTTGTCTATGGCGACAATTGTTACTTTTCCTGAGTAATTGAAAACTGAGAAGGCAGTTTCGCCACCAGAAGTCAGAAAGACAGTTATTGAAGAAAATTACCCAGCGTCTAATGCACCTTCGGAACAAGTTGGTGTGAAAATAACAACAGCATAAACCTTCCTTCCCCGTGCAGTACATGATATCTCTTGCAATGAATATTGTAAGATAATGGCAAACTTCCTGCAAAGTACTTTATTGTTTTTTGCCAACTTCTTTGTGATCTGCTTGTTTGCTTATTGCAATAACATCCAGTATGTGGTAGTGTAGTTCATGTTAGTGTGCGTGTGTAAGGGGAGAGGATAGGACAAGGAAGAGGAAGGAAAGATCGCGCGCGGTCCGTTGCCCGTTTGGTAGGGTACTGCTCCGGCATTCGCCTGGTGTTGATCGGAGAAACCACGGAAAACTACCGATTAGAGCAGCTGGCTGCTAGAATTCTCCTCCAGACAGCAACTGAATTCGACCTAGCTGAAAAGCTAGTGTCGAAAATCCTGCCGCCGTCAGTACTCGAACCTAGGACCTCCCAGTCAGAGGCGCTGCAGTGACATCAATTGATGCACTAAGCTACCGCTCCCAGTAAAATTTTTGGAAAAGTTAGTATCAAATGCCTATCCGATGGTATAAATACTATATTGCTCTATTCATGATTTTATTTTTAATTACTAAAATGTAATTTTTTGACATGTCTCTCACGTCGGTAATATTTACATTAGAGGCGATTTCTTTACGTTATTGTATTTATGAGTACATATATTTTAAATAATGTCAAATAAAATTTCTCAAAAACAATAGTTATTTCTATAAAAATGAACTCAAAATTCCGCATTTTTAGAATCACATAAACTCAAAAATGGCTCCAATTTTTTTCTTCAAATTTTTCTAATGGATAGTTCTAATTGCATTGTTTTATAAGACGTAAAATTCATTTTGGGGTATTCTTTTGTTTTTCAAAAATTGCACAAATGTTAATATTTTAAATACCACTCACGCTATTAATATAGACAATTCCATCAATTTGTATGCATTATTACATTTGTAAGTAGAAGTACTTGAAATAACTTCAAATTAACTTTTTGGAATACTCAATAGATTTTTGAAAAAATGAGCTTCAAATTTCGCATTTACAGTAAAGCTTAATCAACATTTTCTCACAAATGGCAACAATTTTCTCAATGAAATCTTCTATTTACGAAGAGTTTTTCTCTTCTTTAATATTCGTGAAGTAATAATTCGGTTGTACAACTAGGAAAGAAAAAAATGAGAAATTGTAAAAAAAAAAAATAATTTGGGCGTCGACAGATGGCAGCTGGCCTGAGAATGGAGCAAAGACCTTAAAGCCAGGCCACACCAAGGAAATTAGAAAAAAATAGTACGGGAATGTCTGTGCCATTCTGTAGCACCTCTAGTTTATTTTTTTTTTCATTTTCAAAAAGTTTTTTTTTTTTCTTTTTCAGAAGTATCCCCCTGAATGGGTTTCTTCTGTACTGATGAATTGCAAGCTCTTCTGAAGCTGGGAGGAATATAACAGGACTTTTGCGTATATTTTGTCTCTTCTTAATTATTCGATTTCGAAATCAAGGCATTTTTGTCAGCACAAATTAATATACTCACTGTAAAATCACCACAAGAAACTTAAAACTCGTTCACAACACAAACGAGCGAATTGAATCTTTTCAAACATAAATACAAACACGTCGATATTTTGTCGCTATTCAACCCTCACTTGTTTTTTTTAAACTGAAAAAAGGCGTGATTTTTTTTCCACATTTTGTGCTTAAAAATGGAGTTCCGGGCAAGATTTTTGTTGGCAAACCTTATTTTCGTGTTCAGCGACCCAAGAAAAAACAGAAACCAAATATAAAAATTACACCAAATCTTTCTCTTATTTTCTATCATTTGACTGGACTAGTGTGGATGTCATCAAAATATTCGGATATCAAATTAATTAGCCCAATAATGAATTAGGACATTTAACAAATATTTTTACTTTCAGGATAAATTTCAAGGAGTTTACATGTGGTTACATCAGGAAGTGATATTTTCAAAATTTATTTTGGTTATACTGTCTTGTAACAATTTTTATTTTCTTGGGTTGCTTCCCTGTTCTTTCCTACCGTCAGAGGAAGTGACGTACGCGAAAGGGTGTAACGTAGACGAAGATACCCGACTCATCGCTCTCGTCTTTCATTTGTAATTATTACTTAAATGTAAGTAAAACTATATTTTGCTTTCATTGTTCGGAGAAACAAGATTGTGAGTGGAATAACTTCGGTACGATTTGCCAGTTATTTCCATATGAAGTGCAAATTTTCTTTGTATATTTGGAAATCTTGATTTCACACACATACAGTACAGTACATAGACATTCACAACGTCCACAACAGATATTCGATGGGTTAAGGATTCTTGGTTACCACGAGAATAATATGTAACAAATAACACATACTTTGTAGTCCCCCTTGATTTCAAAGATTTTTGTTTCATTAACAGAATATCATTCTGCTACATACATTCCAATTGTAATTCTAAATTATAACATTCAATGTAATAAATCATACAGAAAGAATATCTTAATACTTTGCATGCGGATTCATTTGTAAATTGAATGTTTTAACCGAAATAAACTCATTGCGTGATATCTCGGATATGCGAATACAATTATTGGTTTATGTTTTGTGAAAAAAATAAACACTTGATATATTATCCTTTATGTTCAAGAGTTTCAAAACAATTAGATGATAATCATTTGGAATTTCTTTGAGGCACATTGAATTCTTAACTGTAAACTTGAATAACCTCAGATATGCAGGTAAATCTTAAAAGTTACCTCTTACTTTATGAAGATATCAATATTATAATAATTAGAATGTAGTAACTTGTTTTTGAAGCAACAGATGTTCCCTTACAAGCTAATGAGAGCAAAATTAATTAATATTTTTTGTTACATTTACAATCTAAACGATCAAAATAGCGTTATTGAGAAACTTGTCCAGCAAGATTCTAAGTTAATTCAAGCCCTTATACCCATGACTCTTTCTTTCCAGATTCCAAAACCAAATAACAAGATGGTTGCTCGTGACAAACATTCGAACTTATATCGCAAGTTTTGCGAGGTTGAAAGGCAAAAAAGAGTAATAGACGAATTGCTCCAAATATTGCAGAGGAGACTTGAACGTATTCAACAGTGCCTGAAAAATCAAATAAGTATGTTGCAAGCAACTTTGGGGAATTTTTCAGGAGAAGAAGAAGAGCAGAATGATGATGAAGGTGCTTAAGATACAGAGAAAACATTTTAAGGATCTTCATTAGAAAGAATTGTTATTTCTTTCATCACTAGAGAACAAAAATAATAAAAATTGAGCAAATTGAGTTTCTGTTCTGTTATTGTCCAGTGTCTGTTGTCTCCATACATGATGTTTTAAATGCAATCAAAATGTTCACAGCCCTTAAATCAGCATTGGTTGTTAAATATAATTTTTTCATTCTTTTGATTTTACTAATTTAGTCTCATTTATGTAAGCTAGTTAATTGACACATTGTTAACTGGTTTTCAAAAGTAAACAACTCTGTAGAGAAACTCTATCTGTATCAAAGAAAAAAATAAAAAATGATTTTATGACAATCGTCAGAAAGGGATTTTTAATTTATTGTAATAATATATGCACACTAAAATAATGCATTGTTTGATAATGATGTGCTAATCAAATAAATACTCCTTTGGTTCTTACTTATGCATATTAAAAATTATATTTAATTCAAGAAAGTAGTTGAATATTTTATTAAAGAGATTCCACGTGCACTAGCTGTTATATTAATATAATTACTCAAGTAATTTTTGCTGTTCTGAACACAAAAGCAATTTTTAAATGTATGTATGCAGCAGAGTAAATTTAAATATCAGCTTAGTATTAGATACCTGTTTACTCTAGTCCTCAAAACTTTGTATCAAATGTTTAAAAAAATTAACAAAATCAATTCAGTGTATATAAAAATATAGTTAATTCAAGGCAGTCATTTTTTTTCCTTTTATAGAAAGGTATTTCAAATTTGACACAGAAACTGTAAAATCTCTTTTCCATTAATTTGCAATGCTATACTTAGTTGTTAAAGAATTGTTGGCAATGAACAACTGATGATTAATATAAATTCAAGAATGACATAACATCAACAATTTGCAGAATTTATTTACAGTTCATTATCAAAGTAAATAAATTCCACAAGTAGGTGGGAATGTCATTCTTGAACGTGACTGGCATTTGTAAAAGAACAATAAAAGAGAGCAAGTTTCCAATCATTGTTATTTCCAATTATATTTAATGCCAATTATTAATTTTTTATTTTAATTTATGTCATTTACCATCATTTTCCATTGGGCTAATTAAACCAAATCTTCACACATAACCTTCACTCTAAGGAAAAATTCTTGTCCCCCCGTAAAAATGAACGACAAACAATTACCACAAACTTAAGTAGTAAAATATCTTGGTCTGCACCTCATACGATGACTAACCTGGAGAGCCAACATCTTAAAAAACAAAAGGAGATGGACTTAAAACTTAAAAAACTCTATTGGATGATCGGCAGAAAATCGTCTCTCTCTCTCTCTCTCTCTCTCTCTAATAAATTACTAGTATACAAGACAATATTAAAACCAATTTGGACATACGGAATACAACTCTGGGGAACAGCTAGTCATTTGAATATTGAAATTTTGCAAAGATTTCAGTTCTACGATGCATAACAAATGCACCCTGGTATGTACTGTACATTCTGATTTCCAAATTCCAACTATCCATCAGACCATTACAGAATATAGCAAAAGATACGAAAAAAGACCCAAAAACTATCCAACTTACCTAGCAGTGAACATCCTGGATAACAGGGAAAATATCAGAAGATTGAAACGACACCACCCCCAAGATCTCAGCCATAGATATAAAACTGCATAATAGTAACTAAGATTACTAAGTAATTGCAACGGTCATTAAAAATATGTAATCACTGGATTAAGTTGAAAAAGTTGAATTTTCATATGAGAAATGCTGTCAAAGGACAACTCTTCACTCAAGTTATTTATATTTATAAATAATTCACCTAATGATCATGTAAAGAACAGATTGTGCTGATTAATAAAAAGCTTTCTCACTATTGAATGGTTTGTCATGGTCTAAAACAAAATGTTGGAAGTTTTGGATTTGTTTGTTACTTCTACGGAAACAGACTCCAACCACTTCTTTACGAATCGATAGGAATTACATCTTGGAACTTGTATCTTCCGCGTAAACATAAAAATTATTTGAATATTTTAAATTCGAATGAGTTATTCATTTGGCAGCGTAGGTAACTTATGTTGGTTCAAACTCAGTACTGGTACTACCACGGTGTAAGATATATCTTACACCGTGGTACTACTGCACGTACTGTCTCGCGTCAGTAGTAACGTCAAATTATGACACCGTAATTTTGTCCTTATCAGCCATCACTTCTAAAACTTTTACCAATCGTGGCCCATTAGACGAAAAACATTCATTCATTTAAAGGTAATGCATCAACGCAAATTTAACAACGCAAAACTCCGTTCTATACTCCAAGAAACACCACCAAATAATGAAATTTTTTTCTGAGAATTTCGAAGTGCCGTGTGGTGACGTTTTACTGTTGCATTGCACTGTGATGACACCTCGAAGATTGAAGCAAAAGGTGAACGGAAAATTTGAAAATTGAGACATTACGCTAAACAACTGATATTTTTCAAAAAATTGTACAGAACCTTTTTTAAAGTTCTGAGTTTTTAAAACAATTTCATTTAACAAAGAAACACTACCAACAATATTCTATATTTTCCATGTTAATTGAATGAATATCCATGACAATTATTATGAAGATCGGGACAAGTGGAAAAATAAAATTAAAATTACATAAAGTATTATAATTTTTGGGTAACAGAAAGTTGTTTATTAACAATTTAAAACTGTGGAATAAAAAAATTATTGTAGTAGGTAGACGTCGAAAACATTATGAACTTCTGACATACTTGGACCTAGTATGAAATAAAAAGTGTAACGACACACGAACGCAAGTATATTACTCCTTGTGAAATTCCAGTCTCGGCTCCTGACGTCACCTCGCCTGGAAATATTACACTCGTAATGTAACACTTCCCGCTGTGGTATCGTAACAGTAATTTGCGTCATAAGGACGGAGAAACATTACCAGTGAGACTTTTTCAGCCGAGGCTGGAATTTCTAAAGAGTAATGTAACATTTCCACCCGTGTGTCGTAACACGTCCTATTTCATACTATTCCTTACTTTTATTTTAATTTCATATTGCAATACTTCACGATGTACGAGTGGTAATAAAGAATTGCTCATGACGCCAGAGCCATCTAGAATCTTGTTGTCTGAAAAAATTGCAGTGCAACATTTTAAAATGGAATAGAAAGATAAAGAGATGCTTCAGAATCCGATAATAGATACATTCCTTACTTTTATTTTAATTTCATATTGCAATACTTCACGATGTACGAGTGGTAATAAAGAATTGCTCATGACGCCAGAGCCATCTAGAATCTTGTTGTCTGAAAAAATTGCAGTGCAACATTTTAAAATGGAATAGAAAGATAAAGAGATGCTTCAGAATCCGATAATAGATACATTCCTTACTTTTATTTTAATTTCATATTGCAATACTTCACGATGTACGAGTGGTAATAAAGAATTGCTCATGACGCCAGAGCCATCTAGAATCTTGTTGTCTGAAAAAATTGCAGTGCAACATTTTAAAATGGAATAGAAAGATAAAGAGATGCTTCAGAATCCGATAATAGATACATTCCTTACTTTTATTTTAATTTCATATTGCAATACTTCACGATGTACGAGTGGTAATAAAGAATTGCTCATGACGCCAGAGCCATCTAGAATCTTGTTGTCTGAAAAAATTGCAGTGCAACATTTTAAAATGGAATAGAAAGATAAAGAGATGCTTCAGAATCCGATAATAGATACATTCCTTACTTTTATTTTAATTTCATATTGCAATACTTCACGATGTACGAGTGGTAATAAAGAATTGCTCATGACGCCAGAGCCATCTAGAATCTTGTTGTCTGAAAAAATTGCAGTGCAACATTTTAAAATGGAATAGAAAGATAAAGAGATGCTTCAGAATCCGATAATAGATACATTCCTTACTTTTATTTTAATTTCATATTGCAATACTTCACGATGTACGAGTGGTAATAAAGAATTGCTCATGACGCCAGAGCCATCTAGAATCTTGTTGTCTGAAAAAATTGCAGTGCAACATTTTAAAATGGAATAGAAAGATAAAGAGATGCTTCAGAATCCGATAATAGATACAAGTTTTCGGTGATTGATTTTACGGTGGCACGGTTCCTTTCAATCACTGATTCAGTGTTCGAGAATAATTTTCTCTCTTTAATTCGTTTTCTTAGGTCAAAGCATAGACATATACAAAATTACTACAGGTCAAAGCCATATAAACCTACACATTTTTAATGTTAAAAAATTGAATATAATTAATGGTGTACAAGATTTGTGGATATTTACGGTGTGGAATTACAAGATTTTTGCATTCTTAATTTCATTACTAGGTTTGTATTGCTTACTGCGATGGATGTTTTGAATGCTCAATTTGTATATAACTTGCGCCGAGAGGGAAATTTAAATAAGTTTGTAATTATTTAAATTTAAATAATTAACTAATGTAATAATTTCATACATTTTCATATATCAGATCATCAGTGTAATAATAGATACAAGTTTTCGGTGATTGATTTTACGGTGGCACGGTTCCTTTCAATCACTGATTCAGTGTTCGAGAATAATTTTTTCTCTTTAATTCGTTTTCTTAGGTCAAAGCATAGACATATACAAAATTACTACAGGTCAAAGCCATATAAACCTACACATTTTTAATGTTAAAAAATTGAATATAATTAATGGTGTACAAGATTTGTGGATATTTACGGTGTGGAATTACAAGATTTTTGCATTCTTAATTTCATTACTAGGTTTGTATTGCTTACTGCGATGGATGTTTTGAATGCTCAATTTGTATATAACTTGCGCCGAGAGGGAAATTTAAATAAGTTTGTAATTATTTAAATTTAAATAATTAACTAATGTAATAATTTCATACATTTTCATATATCAGATCATCAGTGTAATAATAGATACAAGTTTTCGGTGATTGATTTTACGGTGGCACGGTTCCTTTCAATCACTGATTCAGTGTTCGAGAATAATTTTCTCTCTTTAATTCGTTTTCTTAGGTCAAAGCATAGACATATACAAAATTACTACAGGTCAAAGCCATATAAACCTACACATTTTTAATGTTAAAAAATTGAATATAATTAATGGTGTACAAGATTTGTGGATATTTACGGTGTGGAATTACAAGATTTTTGCATTCTTAATTTCATTACTAGGTTTGTATTGCTTACTGCGATGGATGTTTTGAATGCTCAATTTGTATATAACTTGCGCCGAGAGGGAAATTTAAATAAGTTTGTAATTATTTAAATTTAAATAATTAACTAATGTAATAATTTCATACATTTTCATATATCAGATCATCAGTGTAATAATAGATACAAGTTTTCGGTGATTGATTTTACGGTGGCACGGTTCCTTTCAATCACTGATTCAGTGTTCGAGAATAATTTTCTCTCTTTAATTCGTCTTCTTAGGTCAAAGCATAGACATATACAAAATTACTACAGGTCAAAGCCATATAAACCTATACATTTTTAATGTTAAAAAATTGAATATAATTAATGGTGTACAAGATTTGTCGATATTTACGGTGTGGAATTACAAGATTTTTGCATTCTTAATTTCATTACTAGGTTTGTATTGCTTACTGCGATGGATGTTTTGAATGCTCAATTTGTATATAACTTGCGCCGAGAGGGAAATTTAAATAAGTTTGTAATTATTTAAATTTAAATAATTAACTAATGTAATAATTTCATACATTTTCATATATCAGATCATCAGTGTTTTAATTTGTTTGTATTAAAATTGTTCGTATAACATAGTCAATTAAATAATGTATGTATTTTAATATTGTATTTTATCTGCCAATTTATATAGTTGGGAGACCACTTGTTTGCGAGGCTAAAGAACGCGCTCGGTGTTCGTGGAAGATACTCTCAGCCCGGCCTAGTCCGCAACTATTACAGTTAGCTGTCCCAAGTATATTGCTCCAAGTGTCCAATGGCAAAAGTTAAAACGCAAACGAGAATAAGTAAAACAAATAAGTCAAAGAAACCCCGCTCCCCGCACGCAAACAAGTCCCTTCCCAACAGCACCTGAAGATGGAAGATGGAAACACTCGATCTTCGAAACTTTGTAAAATTCAATAAATTATTAAAATTTGTTTTAAAAAAATTGTTACTGTCTCAAAAAACGTAATTGTTTTAAAACTGGATTTGGAAACTTTGCCAATAGAACTGTTCTTTCACTTTGAGTGGACGAGGGCATAGCGTTTACATATAACAGAAAGAGGATAGGGCTTAAAATCGAACCTAGCGGTCTCCCATGCTTAATTGGCAAAATATTGGAAAGATGTTCTATAGTAAATAATGTTCTTTAGGGCCAGTACTGTATTTATATTCGTTAAGATCGATGTTTAACGCACAACGTTATCCAAACTAGGGCAATTCCATATAAAGGTAATTTTGGGAGCAGATGTTATGATCAACAACGTCAAATATGGAACACTTGAAATATGGAACACTTTCTATGGAAAACTGTCTTCAAATATCTACAATTCGTTCGATGAGTACATTTTCTTATTGAAATTTTACTTTTGCCTTGTAGAAAACCTTGATTTCCAATTGCTTGGTTTACCGATCCACCGCCAACGCGAGTTGCTGACGTACAGAAGCATACGGCGTCGCCGTTCAGAATTCAAATAAGGAACGGGTATAGCCTATCGACGGGCACCCGACGGGTTATGATCTCACAAACATCCCTACGTTGGCCGAAGAGCAACAGAAAACCCATCCCGGACAAACCCGGATCGTTTAGAATGAGTGGTCTGCCGATCCACCGCCAGTGCGAGTTGGTGTAATACAGAAACATCAGTTTATTTATTTAGTCAAAAACTGTATGTGACGTATGGGGGAGAAAATCATCTGCGCACGCTTTCTTGAGTTTCAGAATCCCTTCCCAATAATTTAACTATTAATAGTTGAAAGATGAAAAAATAATAGTAATAATAATAATAATAATAATAATAATAATAATAATAATAATAATAAATTTAAAAAAGCCAGAGATTAACATTTCAAAAACTAGATATTTTTGTTGCCGAATTATAGAAAACCTATTTGTAATGGTAAACGAACGAACAGATTTGATTTTTCTCTATTGCTAACAAAATAGAAACTCACCTTAAGCTCTACTACCGCTACAAGCAAAAGGAAAGCTCAACAAAACGTTCGCATAGTGAAGCTACATTTACGTCCGGAAGCAAATCAAGGGGCCATCTCAGCATTTGCTCAATGGATCAGAGAAACTATACAAAAACCCGATCGAGATGGGGGTCATTGACCCGGAAGCAGAAGTACATTACTTGTTACAGGCATTTAAGTCTTTTTTTTTAATTATACAATGCAAATGCAAACTAATTCATTATATCTTGGTTTTGTTAAATTAAACATTGTTTTTCTTTTTGACGATCAGTATAGTCTATAATTGTATAGAAACAGTTTTGCAGCAGAAAATATTTTAGTTTTAACTTAAATTTGTGTATCACTTGTTTAATTTCATCTGGCAATGCGTTGTAAAGTAACGTACATGTATTGTACGTGGATTTCTGGTAGTTTAGATGTAAACAATACAATTTACATCAAAAAAGTATTTTACGTATTAAACTCTTTTGACAGTATGTTTTGATTTCGTGGAGAACCCCGTGTCCTTCGGTACACAAAAGTAACAGTTAAATGATCTTCTAGTTTTCTGCCTCAATATTTCGAGCATCTACAACAACATAAATGGGGTGACCACAGTTCGTCCTGATCTACTTTACACTTAAAATACAATTTGTAAGCTTTTTTTTACTATTAATGTGAGTGCAGATCTCTTTGATTTCGTAGTGCACTCCCCAATTTACACACTTAGGTGGCGTATTGGAAACTACTCTCATTCACGAATGATATCAACAAATAAACACATAACGGGAGAAACTCAATTTTCAAATGTATAAATATTATACAAAAGACTTCCAATAAGAACATGATATGAATACTGAAGTGTTTTCGGAATGGACAAAAGAATGGATATTACAGCTAAACCCATCAAAATGCGAAACAAAAATTTTTACCTTGCGGAGAACAAATATCCCTCCCTAAATATTACTCAGCTTTGGCTGAAATAATATTCGTACCGTCCGGATCGGTTGCTAACCATCATTTCGACCATCCTTCGGAACCCGGAATTTCAAAGCTGCCTTTCCATTTTCTGCATATAATGTCCCAGGGCCATGCTTCGCAAAAGAACAGCCCTCCCACATCGAGCATGGAATCTTATATTTGTTGATCGGTTGCGCCAACAACGCGTTTTTAACTTTCAACGTTCTGTATACATACAATCCCATCGTATTATCAACAACGCTTGATGCTGATTTTCCGACAGTGGGGTTTTCTGGCTTATCACAGTAAATCTACATTTCCATTACAGTCAGCGCCACCTGGATCGCCCTACCTTAGCAATAATGTCGTTACATATTCACAAGTTTTCGTTTCAGTTTAATGCTATGTGTATGGGACAGAAACGCGACATCTTGTGGCAATAGTAAATTGTCCGGTGACCGCAGTTCTATTTTGCATATACGAGTATGTTGGAGTGTATTTGAGTGAATCTGTGCGTAGGAAAAAAACGACAATTAGTGAATACACGAATTGAAATTTTACTTGCTGTGGACTGGCATTACTCTTGCCCCTTCCTCTTGCCAGCTGCCATCTATTGGCACCCAAAGTACATTTCACATTTTCTCAAATTTTCGGTTTCATAACAGAAAAAGCGAAATATTACTTTAAGAATATTAAAGAAGAGTAAACCCTCGTCCTAAATAGCAATTTTCATCGAAAAAACTTTCGAGCCATTTTAAGAAAATGGCGTTTAAGCGTTACTGTCAATGCGAAATTTTAAGCACTTTTTCACAGAATATCTTTGAGTTTTCGAAAAACAATTTGAAGTCACTTGCGACACATTTACTCACAAATGCAATATTGCAAATGCAATATTGCAATATCACAAATGCAATATTGCAATATGCAAATTGCAGAAAATGTGCATATTAACGGCGTGTTGGCACATAGGCGGCCAAAATTACTTAAGCACATGTGCTTATAAGTATAGTAATATAAACAAATCGCCAATAAAGTAAAAGTTAACGAATTGAGACTAGTCAAAAAATTACATTTATGTAAATGTTGAAAAAACAAAAGACTAGACCAATAAGGCGTTTATGTCATCTTATAGAGTGTATTTATCACTATCCCTACCAAAAGTTTATGGAAAAAAATTGGAGCCGTTTTTTTGAAAACCTTGTTTTTGTAATTCGCGCTTCAATTTCAATCACCGGATTATTGTGGACTGATCCCGTCAGAGCGCACTGTCGTCGGAATAAAAATTGAATTCGTCTGCCTCATTGAGCAGAATATTCAGAATATGTTTGTTGAGTTAGATCAAATACGTCACCATTAATTATAAATCCTCATAACATTCTCGAATATTGATATTAAGTTATAACAAATTGCCGACGAGGTGAACAACTGTCTCGAATTTATCAAATAAAATAAGAAAATCAACCGTTTAAGCAGTTTCTGAACATTAACGGATGCAATCAACAAATAATTGACAATTAATTTTTAATAACAACATAATAAATATAACATCCAAATCAATACAGTCATTTACCAGTTAATTTATATGATAGTTATGACATAATGTGTAATTTATGTAATATTTTGACTAAACGTTTTCATTTTAAAAGAAGTTATAATCGACCTGGATATGTCCCAGTTCGCACAGTTCTTGGATATTCAATAGAAAAAAATTGAACAATGATTAAATCAGTCAAAGGTATTAAAGGTGGTTCAGTTCTCAACAAGCCGGAAGTCAATACAGCCCTTCTGCCAAATTCTGAAACATTCGACGCAGCAAAAGAGTCATATCGAAACTAAATCTAGCTTTAAAAATTGTCTTGAAATAAAAATTATCTAAAATAAATGGGTATTGTGCAAAGTTGCTTCTTAATTCTATCGAAGATTCATATTTTAATATGATATCAGCTTTGGCATCTGCGAAATTACCCAAAGATAAAAGCACGATGAAATCTTGGCGCTTTCAGAAAAACATCTGGCACTGAAGAACGTACTTGTGGTCTAGTATACATTTTTATCAAAATATCAAACAACTTTATAATCAATTGCCGAATCCGTCGCTATACTCAGGACAGGCCTCGTAGATTGCGAATGCATTTCACTTTGTGAATGTTCTTCGTGACATTTATTCAAATTTGCAGCCAAACCATTACATCGCCTTCATCCAGAACGAGACACGAAAGAACTCTAATCTGTCTACAATTCTGAAAGATCTACAAGAAAACTGCTATGAAGAAATAGAATTCTACTGTGTCAACGGGATCTTGTTTAGAGGAAACAGCGTTGTAGTTCCATCAACTTTGAATTCATCGGCACCAGACGAACTTCACCGCAGACACGTCGGGATATCGAAAATTAAACAACTTACCGATATGTGTACTGGAAAAGCATCGATACCTTGGTTCTCTCTTGCCCGACAAGTACTAAAATAAAGAACAAAAGCGCGCTTATATCCATGGGAGGAACCAGAGAACAACGGGTAGCAGATTCACATAGATTACGCATGACCATTTCAGGGTTATTAAATCAAAGTTGGCAGAGATATTGTTGAACAAATTAGCAACAAAATTCGGCACTAACAATTAAACTACTTCAAACCATTTTCGCTCGACAAGGGTTTCCTGAAACGATGGTGTTTGACAATGCTACGATTTTTCAATATTAAGGTGTTTCAACAGTTCTGTAAGGAGGCCGGTATTTATTCAAAATTATCGGCCCATTTCTCTTCAATCAGTTTTTTTCAAAAATTTTAGAGAGACTTTTTTACGTACGAATGGAAACGTTTCTCAGTAAACACGACGCGCTTTCAGATTGCCAACATGGATTTAGAAAATCAAAATCAACGGAAACAGCTATATTTTCTTTTCTTAAAGATGTCGCCTCATCATTGGATCAAAACGAGGCACCTATTGGATTATTTTTAGATCTCTCAAAAGCTTTTGACGCCATTGATCATGACATTTTACTTTCCAAATTACCTTCATATGGAATTCGTGGTATTGCTCTAGATTGGTTATGTTCGTACCTTAAACAACGATCTCAGAGAGTTGAAATACCTTACTGGAATAATGGAACATTACGTACGCACCTTTCCGACTCTTTGCCCATTGCACGTGGAGTTCCTCAAGGATCGATTTTAGGCCCTATTCTGTTCCTACTTTACGTAAATTATATGCCCTCGACGATTCGAAACGGAAGAACGGTTCTCTTTGCGGATGATACGAACATCCCAAGTTTGTCGGCGCTGTTGGGAAGATAGAAATTTGCCGGTAAATTTTTTGTGAGGGTGACTAATAATGCAAAGGAATTTTCTACTTGACATTTTTGTCAGCAGATCTTAAATAGTGGTAAAGTAAATAAAGTTTATTATCGTAGGAGGTTTGAAAGTTTACGTTGAATTAGGTTGATAGGTTACGTTAAATTTGGAATAAAGATCAATATGTTTGTAATTTCTTTTGAATGAAAAAACGTCGGGGGCCCAATTAAGTCGGGGCCTGGAAATACTTGCCCCACCTTCCCCCCCTTCTGGACGCCCCTGGGTACATGAAATACTCTGAAATTGGTCACATATGTACGGCCATGAAAGTTTGATGTATGGATGTATATTACGTGAAACGGGACTGTTCTCCTTGGTTCAAAGCATGTCCAATCTGCCTATATAACAAGATCGTACGACATGTTCATGGTCCACCAACACCATTTGTAATCGGAAAACGCAGTTTTTCACATATACATTGCCTACTCCTGATCGCAACCATAAAAGCTGTTCGCAATCACCTGGACCGCTACACTTGCTCTGTAATCTAAGACCAAAAATATGTCGCGCTAGCTCAGTTAATTGGATTCGAAATTTATAGTTGTTACTACTTACTCTGCAACCAATTACTCAATCTGCCATCTATACAGAGTGGCGAGGAATCGGAAAATCTTATCAAAATATCTACAACTGGATTGCACGTAACGAATAATGATAATCAGCTTTCTTTTAAAGTAACAAATTGGAATTTATTATAATGTGAAATATGATTCTTATAAACGTTAAACAAGAATTGTTACATCGTTAATCAAAATGAAATTATCTTTGGTCATGGCCAGTTTTCTCTATCTTGTAATAATTATAAAACAACCTTGTTATATTCGCGGAACTTCGCGCGCTCTTCACTTCTCCATTCGATGGCGCTCCGTAGAATCTCTGTCGTCGCAGTAGAATCTTCCTTCTTCATAAAGCCTTCAAACCAATGTTCGCGATCAAGTTCAAATTCTCCCAGCGATACTATTATTACCAGTTACTTCCCTTACTCGCGTCACGGGAGGACGCCAATGCACGTACTGACTATTACTTTGTAGAATTCCTTCGTCTCTCCCCACAAGAATGTTTTATCCCAATATAAGAAACGATAGACTTAATTATAATACACGTTATTGCATCGGATTTGGTTGTCAATCAACAGTCGTTCCTCGACCTGGTAAAATGTCAGGAGCCGACCCGCTCATTACCGCATTGCTAGAGAGAGTATTACCATTCTTCATTAAACCCAAAGCATCAGGTTGGTTGGTTGGTATTTTCGTGTTTCCGGGCGCGTCGACGGCTTTGGTCAGTAGTCCCGTAAGTGTAGTACATGTTTGTTCTCGGGAGATGGCTGTGATCTTCCCCCGCTCGATGGCGAGATCCGGCGCCGACCTACCGTCGGCTAGTGGGGTTTCCCCCTAACCAGGACTCTCCTACCAGCGGGGCACCACCCCAGCCAGGACAAGCTCTAAGCACCCGACCGGTCTCCCGAAATTTGTGGTAGTGTAGTGCATGTTAGTGTAAGTGTGTGTAAGGGGAGAGAAGAGGACAAGGAAGAGAAAGGAAAGATCGCGCGCGGTTCGTGGCCCGTTTGGTAGGGTACTGCTCCGGCATTCGCCTGGTGTTGATCGGAGAAACAACGGAAAACTACCGATCAGAGCAGCCGGCCGCTAGAATTCTCCTCCAGACAGCGACTGAATTCGACGTAGCTGAAAAGCTAGTGTCGAAAGCCCTGCCGCTGTCAGAACTCGAAGCTGGGACCTCCCGGTCAGAGGCGCTGCAGTGACATCAGTTGATGCACTGAGCTACCACTCCCGGTCCAAAGCATCAGAACTCTATATCATCCTCTTTTGTTTAACAACAACAATACTATTTCCGCCTCCGCCCCTCACTTCCACATCCTCTTCACCTAGCGAAAATAACCTTTAACGCCGGTTGTTCACTTGTCACATAGCGATCCCCCCTCCCCGCGACCGTCTATTAACATGCCTATATTCTACTTCATATAAATGACATTTTCATAAACAAAAATGGTCCATTTTGGTATATCACAGTATAAACAAGGATTAATTTCATGGAGTCAACTCGTCTCTAATTAAGTAACTCAATGATTCAAAGGTACCGTAAAAAAAGTTCATGAGAAGACATATTTGGCTGCACGTTATATAGACTAATCTATTTACGAGTAAGAGAAGTTACGTGACATACGTAAATGATATTTATGGAAGGAAATTAGACAAGAACGTATGGAATCTGGAATAAATGCGACAAGTTAAATTGGGCGCTGATGTGATGTTGAAACGAGATGTTAAACTGAGAAGAACGGAAGATAAGTCATATATGCACTAATAACTGATAATGAAAGCTGTGTTATTACTTCAAAGAAAGACAAAAGGCCCTTAACCAGGTGGGAATATTTAATGTAATTATTGTAATTTATTACGAATTCCTGAATCACCTGAATAGTATTCACCATCGTATCCAGTTCACTATGGGAAAAGAACGGGACGGAAAACTGACATTTTCGGATGTGTTGGTCAGCAAAAAGTCAGACGGTTGGACAAAAAGTGTACCGAAAATTAACACACACAGACAGGTATTTGAACAAACTGTCAAACCACCACCTAAGCAAGAAGGAAGCTACGATAAAAAGCTTTTTTGAACTCGTTACCCTATTATATCATGTGAACTAGAACACATGAACTCAATCACCTCGACAGAGACCTGCAAGTTAATGGATACTCTTCTGGCTTAAGCTCTCGGCCCTAATACAAAAATGAACTTCCTACAATTAATATACAATCACAAAAAATCAATCTATCGTGCTTAAATGGCATTACGGACTGTACAGTCAAAATGCTAAAAAAAAACATAACATCTACACCATATTCAAGCCTACAATCCAGGTGTGCAAGTTGTTTAGATTACCCAAGGATGCAATCGTCAGCAGCAGTCTATAGAATCCCCTGTTCTTGCGACGCTGTATACTACACTGGGATTACTCAACGGAGCATTAACTGTCGTTTTGACCTCTTTGAGAAGTCTGCAGTGGCCGAACACGCTTTTTCCGGTCGTAAACACCGCAACAGATTTAAAGATAATGGTATTTTATCCCGTATGGAACACTACAATAACCGTCTACACCGTGAGGCCTTTGAAATTCAAATGATGTTTATGAATCTCAATGGGAAAGAGTGATAAACGTCCACTCGAAATGGATACCCGTATTTCGTCATGTGAAGCCAAAACCGTTCTACGTCAACTGACGACACCAGCGCCCCAGCCGTCAATAACCAGTGTCCTAGCGCTGAAAACGAAGAACAAATGTCAGTCACCGCTGTCCAAAAGGACACTGCATGGCACTGCGTGTACCCATTAGTCGCTTGAAGATGTCAGCCGCAACAGCAGACGAAACCTTTGGGCACAGAATGTCCGATAGATACCAGCCATCCAGCCCAGAAGATAAGTTTAATAATAGTTTATTGTTATATCCTTCAATTTGTACTGGTCATGTGCATAATTAATAATAGGAACTTTATTCAACTATTAATGAACTTTTTTCACACATCAACGTCCAAAGTTATCCATATGGAGGCATTCTTAAATACAAATTCATGTCCTGAGAATTGATGAATAATAAAATAGTTAGGTGGTGTATCGAGATATATATCTATAAGTCTGGCATATTTATAAGATAAATATTTCGGTAGGTGACACATGTTTAAAACTGAATTGAAAGTATCATGAGCTGAAATTCTATACGGAGAAACACTACGATTGCCGTATGATTTCTTCAATACAAAAAAAAAAAAATTTTAAATCTACTGAACTTCATTATACCGGTGTATCAATACGCAATATTTTTAAAAGATGTCAACCCCCGTAAGAATGAAGAGAAAAACTCTAAGGAATATTTTATCTACAAAGATTTGCTTACATGTTCACATGTATACCTTCGAACTGAAGTTCCGTCGTTCAAGTTATCTCCTACCTACTCAGGACCATATCCGGTTCTCTCAAGAACAGAAAAGACTATACGATTTTAACTTGATTCGAAGAACATTAATGTATCCATAGATAGGTCTACTTATTTTTTGCAAGTACCATAAACCCATTTACTTTGTGTGTGAGTCAGGGGGAGGGGGATCACAGACTGTTGGAAGTCTTAATATTGTCTAGAAGATGAAAGGTTTTCGCCACCTCAACGTCAACCACTCGCTACATTTCAAGGAGCCTGAAAGCGGTGCTCAAAGGTTTTCGCCACCTCAACGTCAACCACTCGCTACATTTCAAGGAGCCTGAAAGCGGTGCTCACCCCAACGGCATCAATGGCACGTGGAGTGCAATTAAAAGAAACTTCCCCAGGCACCAATAGAAAGAATAAATGGCGAACTTACTTGAATAATGTGGAAACGGAAAGACCAACAAAAAAGTAAACTAACTTATTTGTTATTGTATAAGTTATAAGTTTTATTACATATGTAATAATATAGGCAAAATACATTTATTCTTGAATGTCAAAAATAAATGGAACTGTTTGATCAAATAATAATTGATAGACATTCATTGGAAAGAAGAAAGAAAGTAAACTTATACATGTGTTTTTCTGTTGTATTACAAACGTATACAACCCGTGTATTTGAAATTATTTTTAAATTGTCATGTATTTTGTTTGTAGAATTGTGTGATTTTCGGAGTAGCAGGTATTTGGGTGCGGCAGCCCCAATAGAGTACAATAAAAATAGTTTACACAATAGTGTACAGTTGTGGAATAGCAGAAGTTTGGGGGTGGGGACAGCCCCTTACATAGTATTATTAAAGAAGTAATATAGAAGTAGTAATAATACTTTTAAACTAGTAGAATTCTTCTAAAACGTGTGTTTAAATGGATCGCGTAAATGATGAATCATTTGTATATGTTGCTCACCGCAGAAGATTCAGAGGAGAAAGATAGGTACTGTAATAAAGGACGCCGTAAATTGAAGGTGGTCATTACTGAGATGAATCTCTAATACACGGTTAACGGAAGTCTAAATTTGTAAGTGTAGCTGAAGTCGAAAAGTTTATTACGGATATGGAGGAGGATAGGTATTTGTTGATGATAATAACTTGTAATGATAATAATTTGTAAATATTTCGTAGCAACAAATTCATTGGATCTAACTTTTATCGTAATTTATTTACAGACTGTTCTCGTGTTCGGGATTTGCGGAGCATTTCAGTAGGAGCAGGAATTAATAACAATAGATGATAAGAGGTAATTACTTCGAGTGAATGTTCCAGTGATGAAGACATACAATGCGCTCATTTGTCGTAACGAAAGAGAGAGAATTCAATGGATATTGCACCTGATGAACAGCCACATCAGTCTGAGAAACGTTGAGCCATTTAATAAAAAAAAGTTGAATTGACCAGCATTACCAGATATTATAATCCCTAGCATTTGACAGACGGTCACAAATACAACCTATCCAATGGTTGGTATATCTTTAAAAAAAATTCTTTCTTTAGGACCGTCACTTTTGGAGACGAAAAGATTTTTTCTGACACACCGCCAACGTAAATGCACAATTCAGCCTGCTGGAGTACACACTTTGTCAGAGGTGCCTCAACACATTGCTTAATGGCTAAACACTGAAGTTTTTAAAAACTACACTGGATGATGTTTTTTGTTTTTTTTTTTCCTTTTTTACATTTTGTTACGTCAACTTACGACACAACGCGCCTCCTAACACCTTCTTGGGTGTTGAGCGCTATGGGAGTAATCTCCCGTTATTGTATATATTTATATATTTCTGTCCGTCATGTATCGTCGCAGTCTGTTGTCAAGAGGACCGCCAGGTAGCATCTCCGCGTACGCGCCTCCCACCACGCGCTCCTGCGTCACTACCCAGCGGCCAGAATTAGGAAGGAATAAGGATAGGGGTAGGGTTTAGGACACTTCACAGGGGTTGGACTAGCCCTTGTGAAGCAGCCGAACTCATTTTTTTGGAACAAATTTCACATGAGATTCGACGGGAAAAGGCGAACGACTTTGCTCTGCGCCACGAGAAGACAAAATATAACGCTGTTTATAACGCTCGTCAGCAATTATGTTTGTGGAATGTGGTGAAAGTACGTTAAATCTTAAGATTCATGGCGATAGCAATCTTCCACGATCGCCGAAGGATATGAGTCGGAAATACAACAATTTAAAAAATACAGGGTACATTATGAGAGGAAGAGAAATAACATTACATTACGCTAATGATAACGCACAATTAACTATGGCTACACGACAGAATTAATTTTAGTGGGGCACTTAGTAATTGTTCATGTGGGCAATGACAAGACCTGAATATGTCATTGATCTTTCACAAACTTTGATCGTTGTCAATATTTTTGTCATATTGCACTAAAAATACGTGAATATACCTGAAGTAAATGTGTTAATATGTTTTACAGGATTATTGCTCTTCGGTTTCGATGGAATGAGACAGCTTTTGAACAATTTCTGAAATGACTTAAACACTTTGCTCATTTTAACTCGCATGAATACCGCTTTTCACCACTGTGCAGATAACTCGTTGTTTAGCTCTCTCGTTGCTAAGAGGTTATATTGGTGTTTATCAAAAGAAATTAAATAAACCTAGTTTTAGGAATGTTCGAGCATGATCGTCTCCAATATTATTCCAGGAATATAGTTATTATTTCAGTACCTTTTGCGGCTCTCACAAGCAATCAATATTTACAAATAAGGTTTCTACGAAAAGAGACGTTTACGGAGACGTAGAGAATTGCACTTTAACTTTAAAAATATAAAGTTTTTGTAAAAAAACGCATCTAAATATTCATGTCAAATGCAACCCGCAACACCCATGCAGAAATTTAATAACTCTCAAACAACGCGTTCTAGGGACTTAAACCCTTTAAAATTTGAGGCCAAAGTTCTCAAAGAAATGTTTCTCACATCATTACCTAGTGAGGTCTTTCTACACATTCAACTACATTTTTGTCAATTCGGCGTTTCTCGATGTTACCACAGCATACTTATATACAGTGCCGCAACTCAGTGTTAAGCCTTATGACAATGTGCTGATCAGCCTCTATCGTTCCCAACGTCAACGAAGAAACTAGGACGATTACTTTCGATTTTAGTCGTAAAACAGCTTCGTTCAGCTAAATATGACCGAAAACAAAATGTTCATATATTTTAATTTCCTTTCGAATAAATCTAAATGTACTGCAGATGAGATGCAATTTTCAAACATTTTTAAGAAAAGAAATTATTTAAATCTAATTAATATGTCAATAGAAATTTAGTAATATCTAGGAATAACTATTTCTTTACATTTCATGAAAATGTCTAGAAACTACTAATCTAAAAAGATACAATAATTACACAAATTATTTAAAAGCGAGATTCTGGATGCGTGCAGAAGGGTTTATTGGGAGAAGAAAATTTGTATCTAGAAGTGCAAATAAAAACCAGGGTGATCGTGATTGTTTATATTTTATTTCATAGCACTACAAATATATAAATGGTTATACAATGTTTGATAAAAGAAACATATATAAGACATGAATTGAAGGTTGAACCATTGATGGATACCATGGCTGAGTAGCAATATTTAGATCAGTAATTAATTTTCCCAATCTGGCGTTAAAACTGCTTCACACTTTGACAGATATTTATTAAAATTGGGAGTACATACATAAATTTAAAGTTATTTTGAACATTTCAAAGCAATAAACTTTTTGGTTATGTCGTCTTCTAGGCTACCACTCAACAAGTTTACAAGCTAAAACAGCACGTAGTTCTCGCTGTAATGAAAGACTTTTCTAAACTTTTGAATCACTATTTATTGACAAACAACAGTGAGTTTAAATAATTCAAAAAGAAGCTCTGTGGGCTCGTGTCGAAGGTTCGTATTCAACGGGCGTGGTCGGCCGTTGCTGGCTTGCGTTGGTCGCCTAGTTGGTGACGTGGCGCTAGGTGGCGACACCATCTAACATCATCATTTATTTTAATTATTACAATTATGTGGATTGTAACTGAGGCTGAAGTTATGTAAATTTGCACCCTTGTACATATCACGAACAAGAGTATTTTACAAAATAGCGAATGCAACAAGTGCGTGGAAATTAAACTCAGAAAGTTTTAAATGGCACTGTATGTTATATAAAATCAAAGTATTCAAACATGTTGTTTGATTTCGAATCACAAGATTGCAAAGTTTGATTACCTCTAATAATAGTTAAAACATGTAAATGTTAGTGTACATTCGTCGAAGTGTGTTTCGCCCTCCATGGCTTATTAAAAATTCGTTCTTCAATTTTCTCGTTGCGGAACAGGTTGAAACTGAGTATAATAATCTTGATTTCGATATATTTCCCAAGAAGTCTAAATAAAGTTTCATTATGAAAGATGAAATAATTGTTTATGCATCTGTCAATTAATGTTTTACTATGGATTTATCGTCTTCGTAGAAGAAATTAAGCTTAAAAAAATATTATCTTTAAAAAGTTTGGCAAAATAAAGCAACATTTACGAAATAATGAATAACGCATTTCCTCTTCATTAGTTAGTAGAATACAGGAATAGTAGAATAACTACTAGCGATTCTCGTAAGCTAAAACTTTTTTCATTATATCTATTACTAGAGTATTATTACAACAACCTTCTGGGTCTATTGAAATGTTGGGTGATTTATGGTAAATTGTCATCGTACGATGTTTCTCGCAAATACAGAACTCCACAAGTACCAACAGGTGACACGAATAAGTCAGCGAACTACGAGATAATCCATAGGTCGTATTCGACTGCGCCAATGATTGTTGAACGACGGGAAGATGAAGGTCGAGATATCGCCGAGAACAGTAGCCTTTCCATATCGGTGAACTGGAGTTAGTGGAAAAATGAAGCTGTCGCTCTATAAGAGGCAAGCTGCATAAGAAAATTGCCTTATAATTTACGTAAATTATTTCTTAAGATAAGAAAGATAAAAATATTTAATGAATAATGAGAAGAGAAGGAAGTGAACACGTATTTGTGAAGGCTGTGACGTCACCGCTGCTGCCCGCCAACTCCGACAGGGGCGATCCAACAGAGCGGAGAAATGAAGAGCTATTCTCAAAAGTTTCCCCTTCTCATTGCACGATACGCAATCACCCTGACCCGGGTGATGCTGGTATACACCTTCATACAAATTCACGGTATTGCTCTAGATTGTACTCTACTCTCTTAAATATCGATCGCAAAGAGTATAAAACGTCGTATTAGCACGAAATAACATTATTTATTCGTGTTGTTAATTGCGAATTGAGTATGCCGTCACGTACGGTTTGATCTTACGGCCTACCCTCCATCTTTTGTAAGAAAACTTTTTTGCCCTTATCCGTTTAAAACGGAAGAACAGTTCTGTTTTCTGATGAAACAAATATTCTTTGCAAACAAGGAACAATAAATAATACGATTTCAGAACTTTCAAAATAGTTTCGTAATGAGAGAAGAATAATTAAGGAAGAAAAATGTTTCAATACAGTTTTGCATTTGCACTGATTTGCACAGTTTTGCACTGATTGCAGGTTCTGATAAGTACCCCATGATGAGAAAAATTAACGAAGTAGGTATGGAGAATTTTGTCTCACTCATGCGTCACAAGGGAGGATTTTACAATAATCATCCCCACGACAGTTTGTGTCTGCTTTGAACAATGCCACACTTTGCAAACTCGTTAACAACAGAAAAAGTGTAAAATAATTGACTGAAGTTACCAGGCTGAAAAGACTGAAGGCATCAGACTGAAAAGAATGTGAGGTTTTCTTACTTTTTAACCCAAGCATTAGCAAGCATAGGCAAAAAGTGCCCATTAGTTCGTTTCTAAAACGAAATGTGCTTTAAATGGATTCAGATTTGTTTTATTCTATTTGTCAATAACACCTAATTTTACGTTGTAACATTCAAATCTTCGTAATGACTTTAAAGATCCCTCTACCTCCATTACGTTTTTAGGTGTATTCCTGGATTTATCAGCTGAGTCCATATCCGTGGACAGTGGATATTTGACCGCTGTGCCCAACGTCCCCACGCACTTCCTGGTCAACCCGCGCTTCGCCCGCTCATTCGCGGGTATGCTGGCCACGAATCGACCATGCTTGACCATCGCCTCCGATGTCTTCTTTTACGTTAGCCAGGATGGTCCGCCTGTGGCCGCAGCTGGCATTTCCATGGACAAGAAGACTTCTTCAACTCCCACGCACCGTACGACACGAGGTGGTCTGTGGTCGTATACTCGGATGCTTCCCTCTCTACCTGTGCTTGGTGGAATAACGGTCGGTCTTTTCCTGGCCGGCACCTACACAGTGTAGCATATTTGAAAATGAGCTCTGTGCTGCCTTATGGGCAATCCTGGATTTTCATCCAGCCCATGTCGATTTGTTTGTAGATAATACTGCTGTTTTGTATAATATCAATCGCTTTGTTTGTCAATGTTTTCTCCCGCCATCCTGCGTGTTGGCGCACATTGTTTATAATTTCTCGCACTCTTTTGTGCATTTTGCACCCAGTCATTTAAATAAAGCAGATGCTCCGTCGCACCAGGCTTCCGGCGCGCCGGAATGCGTGGGGACATTGCGCACAACGGTCAAATATCCGGTGTCCACGGTCTCAGCTGATAAATCCGGGAATACACTTAAAAACTTAATGGGGGTGGAGGGTTCCAAGACAGATTTGGCAATGTTCACATTAAAACCAGCGTTTACAATGGAGGCGACATCATCAATCAATTGAATAGGAGAGTTAGAAAGGAATAATAGTACACAAACACTTTAGAAACACATAATTGCGCCAAGGCGGCACGCTTAGCAGTTTGCATTAAGAGAGGTGCAAGGGACCACCCCATAGGTAGAGCACTAAATCTGAAAAATGTTTTTCCACACTTAATTCCAAACTTCATTCCTTATAACTCTTAATTAATAATCCTGATTGGTCAGGGGCCCAGCGATCCGCCGTTGTGCGTCCCGTGCAACAACTGTTTCTGCATTGGGCCTGGGGCTCAGTCGGCTGCCGGTCCCTGATGCGAGCGGACGCATCAACAACCTGCCTTTACTATCCAAAATGTTGAGTTTGCCAAAGGCTTGGGCAGAAGCAAACTCTATACGGTATACATTTGGATTCGTTACGAAAAACAGTACTTTCATTGCAAAATCGTACAGTGTGTAAATCATCTGAGCCTTATCTGAGTGTGAGAGCCCTTTAAGTTATCATGACTCTACTAAGATTTACACCAATTTCAAGAGATTTATTGCAGTCAGGGTAAATGGAGACGTGACTATATGTGGTGACAGAGACAGATATTTTTGGAAAAATGTGAAAATAAGCTTGAAACACTTTTCCAAAAAACCTTCAAAGAATAAAATGTTATTGGTAGAAAAAGTAAGGAAAATAGGGAAATTCCCTGTTAAATGTTGTGAATGGATAAAATTGCTTATATTAAAGGTATTTGTAAAAGTAATAAATATGTACAGTAAGAAAAAATAGTTTCAAAAACACCTAAACACAGTTATGACATGATTCCTTTATTCACAGTACAATTCGACTTGCCTCAAAGAATAAATAATAATTTATTAATTAATAATAATTAATAATATTAATAATAATTTTTTAAAATAAAAAAATGCACTTGACTTCTTTCCTTTCTGATGCTGATTCAATTATTTACTCAGCTTTCTAAATTCTTTGCCAATTGAGTATGCAGTCTCGTATGGTTTGAACTTAGGACTCTAGATATCCTCCTTCTTTTGTATGCAAACTTCATCCGTTACATTCGGAAGAACAGTTGTTTTCTGATAAAACAAATATTCTTTGCAAACAAGGATCAATAAATAATACGACTTCAAAACTTTCACAAAGGTTTCGTAATAAGAAATTAACATTTAACGAAACAAATTCGTTTCAATGCATTTTTGCGTTTTAAATTGGAAATCGCAGGTGCCATTGAAAATGAACAATATGCAATTGGATATGTTAATACGTAGAAGTTCAACAATCATGGCAATAGATGACCTCGTGAAGAAGATCCACACGCAGCTAGATAACAAAAATTGTATATTTTTTGCAGATATCTCTAAAGCGTTTCACAGAGTCAACAACTATATCCTAACCAAATAGCTAATAAAAATTGGTGGAAAAACATGGTTAAGGAGATTTACCTTAATCATACTGACCAAAAATGTATACACAAATAGATGGTAATGTAAACGTATCTCACGACATACCCCCGAAATAAAGAGGATATTACAAGGGGATTCGCTTAGCGCACTAAATCATGCTGCATGACCTGGATAAGAAAATAAAAAAGCTCATCGGACAATATATATATATATATATATATATATATATATATATATATATATATATATTTATGAAGACTATATTACCATTGCATCCACTGGTCTGAAAGAACTTCAAAAAAATAGACGTCTAGGAATGGACCATAGAAAATGATGTGGAAATAAATACAAACTAACCGGAACAAACTGTGTTCAGAAATGGAGGCAAAATCCCCCCAAAACACCCAAATCACATACAAAGGGAAAGTACTGAAAGTGTTAATAATATCTGTGTTAACTGGAAATAACACTACAGACGACCGGAAGGAGCTTTATATTGCATATCACTAAGAGAATTGCAGCCTCACTCCCAAGTATAAATGAAATAAAATACCACAAAGAAATGTTTTTAGGCCCAGCAACTATTTGAAGACTAAGCCATCCCCGTATCCACAACCGGAGTCACACTGATATGGTCATCCCGCACACAAAAAAAATGCACGACTAGAAGAAGATAAAAGCTACCTGAGCCCTCGACATATCCAAATACACACCATGAAGTGTGTTATGTTCGTGCTGGCTAAGGAAACCTTCCTACCAGAGGACCTGACAGTGAAGTTCCTGCTACAATTCTCTGCAGCGGCAAAAGCCATCCCTGAGGAAAGAATACAAACAAGAGAGCATATAGGAGGACTTTTATGTCACGATCGCAATGACAGGACGAGAATGGACAAGACCTGGATGTGAATTAAGACATATTGTAACCCGCACGCCTGTGCTTAATGAAGTATTTAATGACTGTTGTGTACTAAATGAAGAAAATTGGAAATTTCAATTAGAACAACTATTTATTCATCCAGAATCCAAAAATGAAAATACAAATACAAAAGGCAGGTCTCGTCCTCCAGAAGATGTAATTAATGCAAGCAGGCGATAGGGAAGGGTGTGTCCTGTGATCGTTGTCCAAATCCGTAGCGTTGCGTGTTGAAGTAGCTCTCTTTCAATGGCGGACGTACTTCAAAATAGCTTCAACTCAATATTGAATCTCGACTGACTCGTAGTTAACATTTTTCCCTCACCAGTAACCCTGGTGAGGCGGGAGTTTATTCATTTACTCGGGTGTAAATAAACTCCAGCATTGCTGCTTTTGGAGCTGCAGGGAGGGATTAACTTAAAAAAAAACGAATTAATCTAAATACTAAAACTAAAAAATAATGTCTTTTTGGGCTATTGAGGTCTTATACAATAATTTAATTTAAGCGGAGAGTTTCAAGTTCAAGCCTCGCTTATATAGCGAAGAGGTGGAGGGGCGGGCGCTCCTGAGCCCTGCTGGCTGAAGGAGAGGTTGCCGTACTGTTGGGCACTTTCAGCGAGCCGTGACCACACTCGCTGACTAGCCCTCTAGGGCGGTAGGCGGCGCGACTCTGGCGCTCGTAGCGGCGTTTGGTGCAACTCCTAGCCCACCGCCGCCATGCGGATGCCACAGTTTCCATCACAAAAATATGTAAGACCAATATTGAACTGAACGAAAAATGCGTGTGTCGCGAGCGTGGAAGGATGTGGGATATACCACATAACAAAATGTATAAGAAGGACCACGACGTTAACCAAGCCAAAGAATACAAGAAACATGTAACAACAAAACACAGAGAACTGCAGCAACGCGATTGAATGCGAATGAATCACTGATTCGACAGCAAAATAATCGTACAGTAAACCAAGATAAAATATAGCTTCACCCCGACTCACATGTCTACTCAAACAGTTCGTTAACCGTAAATAAAGAATCTGGATTGAATTTTACTTCTTGTGGGCGGTGTATGTTTTAAAACAGAAATATATACTTTCCTCAAATTATTTAGACGTCTCAAATATTGTTATATATAGTGTGATTTTTCTAGACGCACAAACTTGTATTCTCCGTTTGGTATTCATCTAAAACCTGGCGGATGGTTTACATAAAAAGGCTTCCGCCGTGAGACGCATGTCTAAACAATATGCAAAATAATTTGCCTTTCGTTTTCTTGATTCGGCTGCTCAAAGGTCTACTCAAACAGTTCATTTACCATAAGGAATCAGAATACAATTTCACTAGGTAGGCGCTGGATGTTTTAAAATAAATGAAGATTTTCCTCAAATTACTCAGACGTTTCAAATATTACCTTATCGTATGTTTTTTAAACGCACAAACTTGTATTCTCCGTTGTTAATTAGTCGCAGAACTGGCGGAGGATTTTCAATAACAAGACAACAGCACGCCGCACAGTGAGCTGAATTGCACTGAAACGTGCGCATTGGGTTTCACGAGTAGTTCTGTAAAAAAAATGCGTTCAAAATGTTGTTCCACGCTACAGATCTTTAATATAAGATCTGAAACAATTAAATTTTGTAAACAATTGCAAATTTCAGATGGCGCCACCCTATCCTGAATATTTTTTGTGCGGTTTTGGCGGAGATTTACTAGAAAGGCATACAAGTGTGATGGAAATAGTAAGATTTAGAAAATATAGTAACGGAATATGTATCATTGGGTTGTAGGGGGTATTAATTTCGAATTTGCAATCAAAATAGTAAAATTCAAGTTGGGAATCCAATACAAGGAAAATGTTTTTGAAAATGGCATTCTATTTTGGCAAAAAAAAAATATACCACCAGGATTTGGGGGGTAATTTGAGCTCGAATTTGATGAATGAATGAATGAATGAATTTGATGTCGACATTATAAAATTTTGTATGTCATATCCCGTACATTAGACATTAAAAAAATATCAATGAATTTGACAAAAATACTTATATTCATACAAAACTGTGAAACAATACCGTTATAATAAACATGATAAAAATAAAATTATATGAACAAGTATTATAAGTTGAATATCAAATCAAACGTTAAATGTATGAATGTTTTCGCGCCAGGCAATAATTTGTTTTGCTGCATGGTTTAGTAATTTTTAAATATTCTTTTCTGGAGTATAAACTTTTATTATATTGTTTACTGTAAGTTTTACCCCATTGAAAATGTTTCATATGATACTTTATATTACATTTTATGTCTTAAATTGACATATAATATTTAAATACAATTTTATATGAAAAATACATTAGAAATAATGGAGATTGAATTCCAAAAATATTAAATAATATATTGTATAAAATTGTATATAGTTATGTTTTGCTATTTTAATCTTATAATGGTGTAGACAATTTTAAATTTAAAAAATACACTACAAATCAGGAGAACTGTTCAAAACAAATATGTGATGCCACGTAATGTTCGTTAAATAACACGCAATATACATTTGTATAAAAATATTATGAATAAAATATTATCTTCTATTCTTGATACGCTACAATATCAATTAATTTATATATAAATCTTACATAACCTAAGATGATATAGTATACAATTTTATATAAACCATGTAATGTCATTTCAAGACGTAAAATTTCTTATAAAATGTCAAATAAAACTTTTCAGTACGGTATTTATTACATTTTTTGAACTTAAAAATTTAAAATATACATTATTGTGATTATATATATATATATGGCTCGCTCTAATACCAACACAACACATACAACATTTTTATGAATTCGATTTATTAAAATGAAGATACAAGCAAATACACTGAATAAATTACATAACGCTCAAAGAAGTAAAGTAGCTCATAATAAACCATATTTCCTCCGTTGATATGAAAATTGCAAGTTTCGAATGTTCCCGTGAATTTATAAAATCCATCGGTCACTCGGATCTCACTGTTGCGCATCACATGTGCTTCTTGAGTAGCAGTACTTCTAGAAGTACTCGTAATAACATGTATAAGGCACATCGGCTAAAAAACCTGAAAATGTTATTTTTTGACATTATGAAATATTCTAAATAACTTTTGTCAATGGAGACATAAACTAAAAGTACCGTTTCATCAGCGCAATACACACTTTTATATAACTTAAATACCATAAACATTTTCATACATTTTTCGAGATTTTACTGGAAATCACTGTACGAAGCCTTGTTAGCTTTTGCGAGGATTTCCACAGATAATTCACAATATTCTTTCATTTTGTACGATTTTTCAACAACGAATATGCAGTAGTAATTAGATACACATTGTGTTTTGTATATCTGACATCATATTGACAAATGACGATTACATCGCGTCTTTTCACTTTAGACGCAAGAAAAGTTATAAAATGTTCCGAATTCTCGTTTGATTCAGCAACGAACTAGTAAACTCTAAACTTTATATGCACAACGTGCATTACTGGAGGTTTCTGCCCCCCGACTTTTGCGACTTCCCACCCCTGGGGGCAAAAACCTCTACTTAACGCCCTAGATACATCAATAACTATTATGTATACCTGGAAAAAATGTTCCGATGAAAGATCTATTTCAGTTTTAAGGCGTGTAAAAAGTTATCTCCGATCCAATATGACAGACCATTATTTGAACTGCTCAGCTGTACTTACAATTGAATCGGAGTTGACAAAAACAATCGACTATGATGATTTGATAGCTTTGCTCAGGGTTTACTGAAACCGTTCACAGTGCAAAAGGTTCATTAAAACCGTTCATTTCCCGTAAGTAAAAATTACGGATAGAATGTATGCACATAATATTTTAAAACATAAATACAGATTTTCCTCAAATTATTAGACTTCCAAATACTGAGTAGAGGTAAAAATGTTATTCTCTCAATTATTATTATTAATGAAAAAGGAACAATAGACGTCATTCTCTCCATTTTTTATAAATCAAAAGAGAAATCTGATCGACAGGCATCGAGAAAGAAAAACACGAGAGAAAAACATAATATAGCGCTTCCAGCAGCTTGATGATTGGTAGATAAAACAAGACAAGAGGAGGGTGTGTGAGTCCAACGTGCCTTTCTCTCGATGGAGCTCTTCACGTTGTATTATCGTAATCGGGTTTAGTTTCAGCAAGGATACATGCACCCGTCCCCCACACATGACGGGGATTGGGAAAGCAATTTAAATCGAAAAATTTGGGAGTAAAGAGAAGGTAGAAATGAAAAAGAAGGAAGAAATGATAGATGAGAAAAAGAAAACAGATGAGAAAATAATGGAAAATAAAATAAAATTGTACGTAGTTCGAATTAGTCGGTCAATAGGAAGTCAAAACTGGATGGCTCTTGTCATGTCAGTGTAGTTCTGTCACGTTTTTGTCAAGTAGTCGGAGTCGGTATGTACCCTCTGCGTTAAGTGGGAGGAGGGGGAAGCTGTAAAATATCAAGGGGATGTTTTCTGGTACGGTACCTGGGAGGATTGGAGAGAATTTGGGCATGGGACGTCAGAAGGTAGTTATATGTCGGGTCAGCAAGAAATTTTGATATGGCTTTTTTGGCAGATTCATAGAGGGACGTGGCGATGTGGGGAATAGAAAAACGTGAACGTAAGTCATCAAAGCGTGTGTAGGGAGGAGGCCGAAATATTAGTCGAAGAATTTTATTCTCCAATCTATTCAGTTGCAAGTAATTGTCGTTTGTGGTACAAGACCATGTAGGGTGAGCGTATGCGATGATGGGGCGGATGTAGATGGAGTAAATGAGAAGTTTTTGTTTCATGGGAAGTGAGCGGTGAGAGAATGAGAAGTGAGTGGTGAGTGAATAGGGATAAAGTGTATGGATAAGTCGGTATGTCCGTTGTGTCGTTTGTCGTATGTGAGTCGTCCAAAGTAATCGTCTACTGAAGTAAACACCTGAGTATTTAACTTCAGTGGTCCAGGGTATTGTCTGTTCGTCAATCGTAAGTGGGGAGGGAACGTCGGAGTCCGTTGGTTTAAAAATACAATACTTTGACATTTTGCCGAATTAATTGTAATGTTGTTTTCTTTGGCCCAGGAGTGGAGGGAATTAATGGCTTTTTGAAGTTGATATAAGGAAAGATTTAAATACCAAGACGGAGCTAAAAAAGCAAAGTCATCAGCGTACAGAAAGGCTTTGACACCGTTTGTAGGAGGAATATCATTAATATAGAGGGAGAAGAGGATGGGAGATAGCAAGGCGCCCTGAGGGACGCCGGTATGAATTGGATAATTTGGATACAATTTTTGAAAATGTTTTACAAAGAAATAACGATCCGAAAAATAGTTCTGAAAAAGGGTGTAGGAATGTAGGGATAAAGTTTCATGAGGAGGATACTATGGCAAACGGTGTCATAAGCGCGAGATAAATCTGTAAAAATACAGGGAATTTCTTTTTTACTATGGAGGGGAGTGGCAATTTCGAGTGCTAAATTTAGAGTTTGGAGGGCCGCAGAGCGGCCCTCTCGGAATCCAAATTGTACGGAACGGATGATGGGGTCAAGGAGGGGAGAAATACGGAGGAGGATAATTGTTTCAAGTATTTTTCCGAAAATGGGGAGCAAGCTAATGGGGTGGCAGTTGGAGGGCTGCTGATGATCTTTGCCGGGCTTTGGAAGCATTGTTACGCGGGCGGTCTTCCAGGATGTGGGGAAATAGGATAAAGAGAAACAGAAATTTTGACGAGTAGGTTTAAAGCATTTTTTGAAATGTGATGTAGGTGAGAAGGGATTATTCCGTCAGGACCAGGTGATTTTTGAGCCGAAATGGTTTTGATAATTTGGATTACTTCGTGATCACTGGTGGTGTACGGCTGTTCATTCAGAGGTTTGTTAGGCGATTTTAGATAATTTAGAATGACCCAATCGGGGATGGGGATATTTGGGGGGAGAAAATTTTGTGCAAGGTTTTTTAGCAAAAATGTTGGTGATTTCTTGGGGGTCAAAAATGAGGGAATTGTCGGGGGATTTGAGGGGGGAGATTTTTGTGGGGTTTGCTCTGATCGCTTTTATGACATTGTAAATTTTGTTGGGGCTGCATTTTTCATTTAAAATGTCGTCATATTTGTTCATCTCGTATGCTGGTAGTTCTCTATGGACCAGTCGTTGTAAATATTTTAGTCTTCGTTTGTCATCGTCGCGTCTGTATTTATAAAAATGTCGTTGGGCCTGTCGTTTTAACTTGATTAAGTTTACAATTTCATTGGGAAGGGTGGGATGGTCGTTCTTTTGAATGGTCATCTTCCGAAAAGCATTTTTAATTTGTCTCGTCAAGTGCATAATAGATTTTTCAACATCAGTCGATGTTGGGATGTTGTCGGGGACATGAATTTTTTTCGAAAGAATATGTGAATATCTTTTCCAGTCAGTCGTCGATTGTAGTGGTCGATGTGGCGTAAAGTAAGGAGTCGTCGAGGTACTGGAAAAGATGAGGGGGAGGTGGTCCGAACTACTAAAAAGGTCAAATTTAATAATGTGATGAGAAGTCTGAAGTACCGTCGAGTGAAGTATACAGTCGAGTAAGTAATTGGGAATGTCGCGTATATAGTGAGTCGGTTCGGATGGGCATTTTAGTATTAAATCTGGGTGTATATATAAAAAAGCTTCAATTGTCCGTCCCGTCCGATTTGTCGTCTTGCAGCCCCATTGTACATGTTTGGAGTTTAAGTCGCCTGAAAGAATAAAAGGGTAGGGAAGAGTGGTAAGGGAGAGGAGGTCAGAGTTTGGAATGGGGATACCTGGGGTTTTATAGGCCGAATAATGATGATTGGGTTGAGGGGGTTCCAATTGTTACGGCAGAGCATTCTAGGGCATTCATGGGAGGGAGTGGATATGGGGCATGGAGGATAAAATTTCGAACCAAAATTGTCGTATCACGACACGAGTAGTTCGATCGTTTCTGTGTTGGGTAATTTGGAATGCCGAAATGCAACTGTGGTGTACGCCAAGTTTCTTGTAGACACATGATCCCGACAGAATAATCCTTGAGAAATTGTTGAATAAGGGGTTTTTGTCGTTAAGGCCGCCGCGTGCGTTCCATGAAGAAAAAATTTGGAACCGAAACGAAGGAGCCATTAATTAAAAATTTCAACCAGTTTTACTATAGCCTGAACCAATTTGGAAATAATATCTCCTGGGTCCTTAAATATTGTAATAATGGGAGTTATTGCTGAAAGTAGTTTTTTGATGTCACAGGATTTTAGTAGAAGTATTAAGTCTTTAAGGTCGGTGAATGAAGAAGATGCAGATGATGAAGCATGGTCTTGCAAGTTGTTAGTCGATGACTGATTAGAGGTGACTGAGGCGAATGATCTTGGTGGAAGTGCAGATGAAGGTGGAGGTGAAGATGAAGATGGGAGAGGTGGAAATGAGTGAGATGAGAGAGTGAAGGCATTGGAGTCATTGGTAGTCTTAGTCAGGGTTTTCTGTCGAAGGGTGCGGGCCTGTACAATATAGGGGCAGTTGAGATCAAAGGCTGGGTGTTGGAGGTTGCAGTTGACACATTTTGGGATAAATTTGTCAGTTTGGGCCAAGGAACATGTTTCAGTGGGGTGGTTGAGGAAGCAGAGGGCACAGACTGTCGGACGTCGGCAGTAAGTCCTGGTGTGATACAGTGTTTTGGCAGTTTTTACACTGGGGAACTCTGTCAGTCTGCTTGTATTCTTCTAATTTTACACTGTAGTTGCCAATGAATTTAAGTATCTGTTTTGTCACTGTCAGGTCTCTTCGTGGAACGTCCACAGTAAAAATCCCCAGTGCAGTCATCAGTCCGTTAGGACCTCTTTTTTTGCATTTCAGTCACGTGGAAATGTGTTAGTTTCAGTGCAGTGAGTGTTTCTTTAATTATGTCAATAGGAAAATTGGGGGTAGTCTTTTGATCACGACCTTGTCGCGTATCTCGTCTGTTGCCCGGTTGTAGTGGAACGCAATGGGCCGAAAGAACTTATCTTTTAGGTCACTGGTGCGTATGGCGTCAAGTCTGTCTCTGATTTTGCTGTGAGCCATCACAGTTTTAGGCGAAATGATTAATTCTGTTTTGGTGCATTTCGCTATCATTTGTCCATTACAGAGGTTGTGCAGATCTTTGGTCATTTCTGTAGGGCAGAAGATGGACGAGAGATCAATTTTGAATTGTCCAATCTTTGGTCTGACAGTCTGGTTGTTTACCGGTGCGTGAAGTTTGTCCGTGTTTGTGTCAGTCTGGCCAGAAGAAGCATGTTCTGAAGTCGAAGGCTTGTCGACAGGGATGAAGGCAGCTAAAGAGTTGAAATAATTTTGAACAGGGGCAGTTTCATTTGGAAAGAAGGGTTGTTGCCGAAGTTTCGTTGTAAGGCCTGAATTCATTCGAATTTTCATTAACAATTGATGTCTCATGTGTGGGTGAGGGTGCGTGTTCCCGCTTACTTGAATCACTTCCTGGGCTGGTTGGGATGTCGTACAGGTTGGTGGTTGAGGCCATTCCGGGAGAGGTGTCACAAGTCGAGGATTCCATGGTCTGATCAGGTGTTTCCATTTGAAACTGCAGCAGCTGCCGCAGTTCCCTGTCGCCCCTCTTCCGCCCCGCCAAGAGCTCTTCCACCCGACGAGCGAGCAAAATTGCCTTCGGCGTCGAGGAGAGGTTCTGACGTGCAGGAGCGCTGGATTTGAGGTTCGAGGATAGGTGAGGAGCAGGTCTTGATTTCCTCGCGGGAATATTTTTACTGCGAACTATTTTTATAGGCACTCAGCTTCTTGAAGATCGATAAGCTTAACGACTTCAAGGTTGCTCTTAAGTGGCCACTTCTCCGCATCACTTACCCGTGAGTCGCTTAGAACACAAACCAATAATCGTTCGACAACACTCACTTGATTTCAATTACTTGAATTTAAGGAAACAGCTAAGGGAATTGCCTCAATTGCCAAGGAACAGCTCATGTTCTTTGTCATAATTTGGAGAATATTTTTCGTTTCAGAGATGGGTACGTGTATGGGTATTTGTATCATTAGAGAGGATATTTGGGAAAATTTCTCAATAGTGGTTGGGCTCGCAACACAGGCGGGGCGTTGAGCTTGCCACGCATCTGGTAACCCTGCGGTGGCCTCCACACTATCGCCCTGTCTAACATGATGCGGGTACACCACCCCTTCCTAAGGATTGTTTTTAAATTTGTTGCATCTACAACTTGATGCAACGCGTCTCCAAGCCTCTTAAGGGGCTTTGAGCGCTTTGTGCTGGGGAGTAATCCTCCATTAATTTGCGCGCTTGGGAGTAATCCTCCATGAATCTTATGTCATGTCACGTCACGTCGCAGGCAGTTGTCAAGAGGACCACCAGGTAGCATCTCCGCGTACGCGCCTCCTGCTACGCGCTCCTACGTCACTACCCAGCGGCCAGAATTGGGAAGGAATAAGGATAGGGGTGGGGTTTAGGACACTTCACAGGGGTTGGAATAGCCCTTGTGAAGCAGCCCTAAATTCGTTTTGTTGTAACAAATTTCACATGAGATTCGACGGGAATCTAACCCGCACCTCACGTGGTGAAAGGCTAGCGACTTCCCTATGTGCCACGAGCGAATTCATAATATTGTCCTAGATTGTATACATTCCTCTTTTAAATAACGAGTGCAAAGAATAGAAATACTCTATAAGCACAAAACAACATTATATATACTGCGGTTTCTACAGAGCTGCACCTCAAGGTCACTGAAGATCCGTAACCATGGTAGCATTTAGGTAGGGTTTTTCGCGTCTTTCTCAGTTGGGCCGCTAGAGTCGCTTCATCTGCGTCACTGCTTGATGCGGTCGCGAGCATCCGACACCTACCAGCCCTACTGAAAACTACGCGAAAACCCGTCCCAAATTCGACCGTGGTGACGGGCCTTCAGTGACCTGGACGTCCAGCTCTCATTTGCCAATTGAGTACGCGGTCTCGTAGGGTTTGATCTTAGGCCCTATTCTCATTCTTTTGTATGCAAGCCTTATGCCCTCAAAAAACATGGGAACAGTTCAATTGCTGATGAAACAAATATTCTTTGCAAACTACGAACAATAAATAATACGATTTCACAACTTTCAAAACGCTTTCGTAGTAAAAAATTAATATTTAACAAAGCAAAATCTGTTTCAATGCATTTTTGCGTTTCAAATGTGCCATTGAAAATGAACAAATATGCATTTAGATATGTAAAGGTAAAATAATTTTTGGGTCTCTCAATTCAGTCAAATCTCCAAAAGGAATAACAATAAATGTATTTAACAGGCAGACCGCAGAATACCGGAATTGGTTTTAAAGGTGATACACAATGCTAATATGCCATCCACCACCAAATACCTTTGTTTCACTTAACCAAATCGTACATTCAGTCGAGCCAAATAATTGCATAAGAGTTAAGGGACTGTGCATTTACGATCAGGACTGTACCTCTCGCCGACCACTTTGCCAATGGCCAATCAGCCTCCACGACGCTTCTTCCTCCCCTTCCATCCGAAAGAATGGGATGGGCCCGTTCTAATACATGGGTTTTTCTAACGTGACGGCTGAGAGTAGTTTCTCCAAGATGGAATTCGGCACGAGTTTTTGAGTCATTCTCAATCCCGCCTCTAGGGTCGCTTGAACTGGAGTACTGCTTTATGCTGTCGTGATCATGCGACATCTTACGGCAGGACTGAGAATGACTCAAAAAGTCGTGCCGAACTCCATCTTGGAGATACTACCCTCAGCCGTCACGTTAGAAAAAACCAAGTATAGTGTTGGCGTGTTCTTAGAGCGTTTGATGACGAACTGTCTATGATTCATAAAGGAAAAGCCATAAAAGTATACTTTAAAAGCACGCCGCTTTTGCACATTGGGATTATAGTGATCTGTATGATAAACGAACCGTGCAACGCAGTCAAACACTGGGATAGCTCGAGGATTGTACATGGATTGCGGGTTACAAGGACTGTTTCAGGTTTCAATTAAAAGTATATGTTACACAACACGTTTTGTTATTATTCAATTTTCACAATTTTTCAGACAAAAAAAACCTTCAGTTTCTGATTGATAACAAGGTAATATGTTCAATTAATTAAATAAATGTAAACAGTGATAGATCACCTTGATCATTTCTATTTTTTAATTAATTAAACAGATTGACGTGTACATCTTATATGTGATCAACAAGTGTATCAATTTGCTCTTGTACTTGAAAATGACGAAAAAAAGTCGTGGAAACATAGTACAAAATTGAGTAATTGAAAATAAAAAACAACAATGTCATAACTGTCTCAAAAATTATTGTGATAATGTAATAATAAAACTAGACAACAAAAAAGTAAACATGTTTTATTCTTCTTCACGTGTATTTACTGATAGAATACATGAACACACAGTTCAGATGATTGACGCACATTTCAAACACTTCAATTTACGTAATAAGCTGTACGCTTCACACAGTTTAGTTAACTCGTAATCAAATTCAGTTAACTCGTGACAAATTACTATTTTATGTCCGCAAAATTATATTAATGCTCGCCGTGAGACATTGAATAAACATTTGAAGCTGAACACTTAAGACAAAAACTTTTGCGTGGGAAGAACTTATGCCTTCTCCCGGAGCTCAGGCAGCGCGTCAAGCGTGTGTGACCTGAAAAACCCAATATTTGAGTTTTTCTAACCTGGTTGATGCCAGTTCAGCTAAAACGTCATCACGGCGTCGTCACTGTGGTGACGTATAAGCCCCCGATTGGATGAACCGGAACAGCTCGTGCTCTGTCATCCGCGGGGTTGCAGAAACCCAAGCTGTTTCTACTGAAACTGAATTTTACTTCTAACGTCGGACTTGCCGCAGCATCTCTGCACATAGGGCCGCGGTGGGGGGAATTGAATTCGCGAATCACAAATGCATCTTTAAATTGTTGTGGAACAATTTGGCTGTTAGGGACGGTTGCAAGAACATGGAACTGACTCGCAAGATGTTCCGAAGAAAAGCTGTGACGTCACATCGCTCGCAAGCGCGCATCCGTGAGCCGTAAGATACCAACGGAACAATCGGCCAAGCGCAGAGAAAATCTTTCTGTTTGCATACGAACTCGCGTGCGACCAAATAACATGAAATTACGTTCTAAAGATATCACCATAGAAAATAGAAAATAAATCACTGTATAGTATTTGAGTAGATGTGCGAATGTGTGAGTTTCGTCACAGCTAGACCACTTCCCGTGCACTAATAGATACCATAAGAGGTGTCATTCGACGGTCCCTGAAGGGGTACTGATATTTTGTTTTTGGATACGACCAGACGATTCAAAGAATTTTCCAAAAACCTTTTTTGTGGGTTTTGGCGCTGCGATTTTAGTGCGTAAGCCGGGAATTAAACTAACACCGCCTAAATAGATCTACGTAGGTGCGTTCATTAAACTTCAGTACCACAAGGAATTTTTCGCTGAATACGTCATAATTTTCTTTCAAGACTTTGCCAACACTGTTGTTGTTATTTTTAAGTCAGCAAGAGAAGTTTATTTGAACAAAAGCGCAGCATATTTCATTTTAAGTTATATCCATATGGCGTATTACAATATTTGTAAAAATAAATTTGCAAAAACCTACAAACAGTATTGTCTTGAAACTTATTGAATTTTAAGAATTTCAAGTGAATACGGAGAAAACAAAACTGTGAGTTATGTTAGAGAATGAATGTGTAATGGGAAAGGCATGACTGTTAGAAAGGGTTCTGCATTCCAATTTCTATCTTTCATCATGAAAACTTATTTTGAATTATTTGGCAATATAACGAAATCCATATTCTTTTACTCAGATTCAACCTGTGCCACAACGAGAATACCAAAGAAACAATTTTTAATAAGCAATTGAGGGCGAAACATCGACGTATGTGGGATGCGGAGACTCATCGAAGTAATTGAATCGGAGCTTGCGATTACAGCGCTCTTTTGGTTATCTCCGGGTTATCCGACGATTGAGAACTGGAATCTGCAGTCCAGTTGCAGCGGGACCCGCTCAGTTTCCTGAGCCAATCACAATGTACATATGCTTCTGTTGTCTACCGGTCTGAGCTTGATGTGTCACGGGCGAGAAACAAAATAGAAAGCAATTTAGACGTATAGTTGGTTTTTCTAACGTGGCGGCTGACGGTAGTATTTCCAAAATGGAATTCTGCACGACTTTTTGGGTCATTCTCAGTCTTGCCACTAGAGACGCTTGAACTGCAGCACTGCTTGATGCGGTCGCGATCATGGGACATATTGCGGCAGGACCGAGAAAGTCGCAAAAAGTCGTGCCGAATTCCATCTTGGAGATACTACCCTCAGCCGCCACGTTAGAAAAACCCAGCATAGAAATTGGAATGCAGAACCCTTTCTAACAGTCACGCCTTTCCCATTTCACGGTGCACTGGCCTGCGCACTATCACCCTGTTCACCGTGGTTCGAGTATATCGATCGCATATTCGTACGGAATTCGTGGTATTGCCCTCCATTGTATACACTCCTTGCTTAAACATCGATCGCAAAGAGTATAAAAATCGTATTAGCTCAAAAGAACATTATTTACTCATATCTCTAAATTCTTTGCCAATTGAGTATGCGGTCTCGTAGGGTGTTTTAGCACCTATCCGCTTTCTTTTGTAGAAAACCTTTATGGCCTCGTCCGTTACAACCCTAATAAAAGTATTGTTTGCTGATGAAACAAATATTCTTTGCAAAAGAGAAACAATAAATAATACGATTTCACAACTTTCAAAAAGGTTTCGTAATAAGAAATTAATATTTAACGAAGGAAAATCTGTTTCAATGCATTTTTTTATTTCAAACCGGCAATAGCATGCGCCCTTGAAAATTGTGTAGATTGGATGTTAAGATAATAAAATTTCCTGATCTGTCAATTTAATAAAAACTCCATATGAAATAATCATAAAACTGCATTAAACAAGCAGAGCGCAGAGTACCGTAATTGCCTTTAAAGATGCGTCACAACCTTAAAATTGGTAGTTCTTCCAGACAACGTTGCCAGATGATTAAATGTATATTCCAGAACGAACCTTCAAAAATCCACGTACTTTCGCTGATTTAAATTCTGAAATTGTTCATAATGTTTCAACCATTGTTTTGAACACGCATAGGAAGTTCGTTAAACGTTATCGATATCAATTCTGATCGCACAGAGATTCTGACCGCACAATGTGTTAGAGAAAGTAATTTTCTACATATAGATATAAGATTTGTTTCCTCCTGAAAATTTGCGATATTTTTATTGCGATTTAGTACAATAAATATGTTATAGTTTGGTTTTTTACTGATACACCCAAGAAATGTCTAACTTAAAAAACTACGTGTGGCGACCCGTCCATCCAAAACATCGACGCAGTGTTAGAGAGACCCAACCATGACGAACAATGGTATGACGACGTGCTGACCCGGAAATAAATTAAAAAATAATAAGCTGAGTGGTTACAGGCAGCGAAACTTCTCTTGACAAGTTTCTGTTAATCTCTTGTGTATAGTTCAAGTAATACAATGTATTCAATTCTTATTATTCCGTACATTAATTTCTTCTACACAAGAAAGAAGAATCTTAATTAAGAAACGAAGCAGATCAATAACAAGTAACGTTCGTCTCATCAGGTGACCTCGTGGTGATATCCATTGGTTGATGAATGTCTAAGAAATGCTGGAGGCCGAAATGTCACGTAGGGGTGTTGCTTCTGGCCATGACGTTGTTCGATCGATCATAGAATAAATCGATTTCCACATACTAGGTAAAAGAGCGACAATGTCGATGTGAACGGCGGATAGATGTACATCCCGTTTCCAGTTGCCACGCATTAGATCAGACCAAGGACGTCAATTCATAAAACATGAAATGGAATTTTGATGTAATAGCGTCATTATTTTTTGCTATTTAAAATATTCCATTTTATTTCCACAATATTTAAGTGTTCGTTTTTTTCTTTTTTATATTAGAACAAAAACAACAGGTAAGGATACAGTCGATGAATTTGATAAGTTGTTATACGACATACAACCCAGCATTTTTATTCGGTTGAAAAAGTTGATTCATCATTGGAAAAGCTTCTAACTGTTCTGCGAGAAAAGACGAATTGGAAATAGGGAAAAACCTATCTTAGAAAAACATTGCACATCATTTTTAAGTACAAGATAAGAGAACTTTGCTTCTGGAGAGAGCGGATATTGAAGATTGGCGAACTCGTTTCATTGTTCAAATGAAAAATTTCAGAGAGAGGAAGAGATATTTTACCTCGACGAATCATTGATCGACAGCAATCTAACTATTGAAAAATTCTGGCAATGAAAAGACGTCATTGATGCCACTGATGGGGGAAGTGCATCAAAAAGATTTGTTATCCTAATATTGGTTCACGAAATGAATTCACTCAAGACGCTCAATTAATATTTAAAGCAAATCTACAACTGGGGATAATCATGGTCATATGAATTCAAAGAATTTTGAAAGATTGTTTGGTACTAGACAATCCTAGTCCTGAATCAATAATAGTGCTGGACAATACTCCATATCACAGCAGACAGGTAGAAAGAAACGTGCAGATATGACACCAAAATAACCATGGTGCAAAGGTTAGAAAATAAGGACATTTCATGTCATATGTCCATGAGAAACGAAGCACTATTTCAAAAAATTAAGGAAAATAAGCCTGCTGAAGAAATGGCATCAGGAAAAGGACACACGATAATTCGTCTCCCTCCATACCATCGTGATCAGAACCCCATAGAACTGGCATAAGCTAAAATTAAAAGATATGTCAGCGAGAAGAACATTTCAGCAGATATGTTGACAGAAAATTTTCTTACGTTCACTAAATCAGTTTTTGCACAAGTATCACCATCGGACTGGGAAGGTTACTGTAGGCATATACAAAACCTTGAGGCAGAATATTGGACCAAGAATGGCATTATAGAAATTATTATTAACACCTCTTCATGGTCCAGTGATGAGAGTGCTGATACTTATTCTTCAGAGAACTCTCAATATTCTGAATAATCTGACCATTACCCGATTGGCACACCTAACCTGGGCTTAACATAAAAACCTCGATTATTACTAACTTGCGCTCAAAAGGTTGGGTGGTAGGAAGGGCAAATAAACTCGATGTGAACTGAGAACCGGGCATTGTAACTTCCCAGTCAGGAAGATGGTGTCAATCATGCTATCCCTACTTCGGAATTTCGGTTCAGTGGTGCCCATCGCGTCCTATTAGAGGGGTGCACTTATCCACCTGAGAAGAGAATCTCTATGGTTCAGACAGTAGGTCCTCTCACAGTATTCCTGAGATATGTATCCGCCGACCGTATTCCTACTTTACGCGATTTATGGGACTTTTTGCAACGGCGATGCAAAATTTTGCAAATAACTGAAGCCGCCATCCCCAGCGCTCCCATGCAGCTCAACCCTCGCGCGCAAGCTACCGCGCCGGCTCCTGCACGTACGCCACTACCCTCCGACAACTGCCTTAAATGTCGCGAAAAACATATGCTTCATCAATGTGGTAGTTTCCGCGCCCTGAGCGCCGACGCGAAACGAAGCTTCATAAAGAACAACAAACTTTGTAACAATTGCTTACGAAAATACGTCCCTGGTCACAAGTGTAGCGACCGAAAATGTTTCCACTGCGGAAAAAACCATCACAGTCTTCTGCATGAATCATTTTCTGCCCCTCAGCCATCCAACATTTCGAGCATAATACATCACGCGGCGGCCGCCCCAGACCACGTGTCTAGTACTATCTCTCACAGCCCAGGAAAAATTATGCGAAGACAGTTTCGTAGCCACTACTACCCGCACACCTCAGGGGCGATATCAAGTTCTTTAACTCTTCAAGGGCCCGCCAGAATCGCTGGGCAACTCTAGAGCGCAAGCCCTTCCCAAATTTCAGAATTTAGAGCAACGTTTCAGCCGAGATTCTCTCATTGCGGAAATGTAATCAGATTTTTACGCGCGAGTACCTCGAGTTAGGTCACATGCGCCCCGCCCCTCCCGTGGAAGAAGGAAAGCCTCAATTTTTCATTCCACATCACTCAATTCTAAGACCCGAAAGCGCCTCCACAAAGTTGAGAACGGTGTTGGATGGCACGCTGATCACCTCTTCGAAGATAGCATTGAACGACATTCTCGCAGTTAAGCCCACTAAATTTGAGTAATTTTACAATTTGTCGCTCAATTGAACAACTAGTCATTAATTAAATCCACATGTAGCCAATATTTATTTTCGTGATTTTCCCTTACTTTGTAAAATCACGCGCGGGCACCTTTGTTCAATCTCGCGATCAACTTTTCAATCTCGCCACCAAGGCGCAGCCCTTAAAAGCTTTCTTCCCACGCGACCACCCAGCTGTACTTCTGAGGTTCGAAGTTCGAATCAGCCCCACAACCGCAAGTTAATTTTACGCCTTGTGCTTAAAACTAATTCAACTCCATCTCTACACAAACCTATCTGTCCTCTAACCGACAATTTAACCATGTCTGACCAAAATCAGCGTGTTTATTTGGGAAAACCGGAGAATCAGAAGGACCCCCGCGCAAACAAACAGATGGCATCCCACCCGGCCAAGCCGCCCCGCCTAATGCAGCTCCCAAGCAGCAGAAAGGTAAACCAGGACCTGTGCCCGCAAAGTTACCTCCTGGCTCAAGAGCCAACCAACCACCTGTCAAAACAGAGGACAACCAGAACAGAACAGAGACAACAGAGAGACAGAGACTAGAGAGAACAGACGAAGAGAACAGACTCAACAGAATAGACTAAACAGAACTTCTCTAACTACATTGCTCCGAACGTGTTAAACTGACTGACTAGCAAAACTCATCAAGGTCGGCTGTTCCTGCTTCGCCTATCAAGGCGATTAGTACGGCCAAATCAAACCTGCCTCAAATTCGTGCCACTCGCGGGCCGCAGCCGCCACTTGGCCGAATTCACGGCAAACTCCACCACCAGCTCCGGTCATCTGAGTCCGCGCCCATGCCAGTTCGCACCACCGAACTGCCTGGAGCCTACCTCAGCCCGGACAGCGACACACTCAGCCGAGTGATTTGGGTTGGTGCCTTCCTTGCTACAAACTGTAAGTAAGCTAAACCCAAGAGTACTTCAAGTAAGAAGAGCAGTCAGTAACTTTATAAACTTTCAATGGTCCTCCGGCTTATTATAAACCAAAACCAGTTGTATTAATAATTATTATGCAATTAAATTTATATTAATTCTCATTGCATATTGTCTATCATTCCCCTAAAGGCAAACAATCCCCTGAAACCCGTTCTGATCCCCGTATGTAGTCGCACTCGCAGCACGGCACCTCCCAGTGCTGCATCTGCTACATATAGTGGTCAATCTCCGGATTAAGCCAGTGCCATTTCTAGCGCAATACAGCCACTTACTCAATTAATATATCAGACGGGATTCAGGAATTGTTTCGATAGGGAATGAAACTTCAAAACTATTTTCAATCGATTTAATATGACTTTTCAACAGTGCCGTGAAAAGTGTTAAAATCTAAAACATACAAGCGTTCAGTGTAATCAAACTTTATCCAGTGCTTCGTTACTTATTCAGTGTTTCTATTCTCTATTGTACTATTAAGTATTTTACTTGCCAGCGCATTATTCAGTGTTTGCATTTAATATTGCACGATTGTGTTTTTACTTGCCAGAGCATTATTCAGTGTTTTAATATACTATTGCACCATTCAGTGATTTTATTAGCTATTGTATCATTCAGTGTTTTTCTCAGTTTCTATGTATCATTCAGTGTTTTTTGTCAATTTTGTGTTATTCAGAGTTATTAGCTTCATTCAGTGCCTATTTACGCTCAGTGTTTTCTATTGTTATTGTATTGTTCAGTGTGCATGTTTGTACAGGTCAGCATCAGCCCAAATCAACGGCTAAGTGTATGTCCCCCCCACTTATCGCGATTTGCAAGTCATTAATAATTGCAATTTTCAAATTAGCATTCCTCAACGCGGGCACTCAATAATTTCTTGCAAAATTTCAAAATGTCGCCAAACAATACGCAAAAATCTCGCGGCTCGAGATGCCATTCTCAACCGATTTAGAGCCCGGGAAGAAATCATTAGAAATTTAGAAATTACAGACAAACAGTCATACCAGATATTACTTGCGCATCAAACGCGCTTGCAGGAAATTTGGAGCGATTTCAGGAAAATCGAAAACGAGTTAGTCGAAGATCCAGACGCCAACTCATCTAAGTACATTGAATTTGAAAATGACTTTTACGACTTAATGAGCGAAGTAACAGTAAAAATGGACAACTCTCACTTTTCACCAACTCAGGCCAGACCGTCTTCCCCGTGCCCCTCCGCGGCATCAGGTCACAGCTGTACTTCACAGTCAGCTCCCGCTTTACGCCTCCCTGAAGTGCCTCTACCAAACTTCAGTGGTAACCACACCGAGTGGTTGTCATATCGTGACATTTTCCAGGCCCTCGTCATTGACAATCCGCAGTTAACGGATATTAGCCGATTTTATTATCTCAGTCAGTCATTAATCGGTGAAGCAAAAGGCGTAATAGCCAACAAACCTCTTACAGGTGACAACTTCTCGACCGCCTGGAATACTCTTTGCTCACGCTATTCCCAGTTTGAGCCAAACCCCAGTTTGAAAACTGGAGCTGGTATAGCTGAAAAAATTCACTACAGTTAGCCGAGGCTAGAAAAGCAAAAGTCTTTAAAGACAAGCCAACTTAGCTTCAAAGTTAACTGAAAGCGAAGTGATCGCCATGGAAGCAGAAAAGAAGGTGTATACCGAAGAGGAGATCAAAAAGATCGCGCCCTCCTACCGCGGGAAGCCGAAAAACTTCGACCCTGCCAAAATGGGGAAGAAGAGGACGCCTCCGCAAAGGCAGAAGAGCACGATTGGACCTTCCTCTCCAAACGTAGCGCCTCCATCCGCACTCCAGGACCCGGCGAAAATCACACCGCAACGCAACGAAAGCATCATAGCTGAATCCATATTCGGCGTAGATGTGACTGTCACGGAAATAGATCCGAGGCAGAACTTTCTCGCGAACTACTCGAAAATCGACGACATTGCCGTCGAAACTTTCGATGCCTACGAGCCAGACGTCAAACAATTGGATCGTACCCTGGCAAGAGAGGAGTTTCAATACTACTCAACAGCGTTGCTATGGATGCGACTCATAGACGTCAAAGCCAAACTAGGCAGACAAAGTCTCACGAGTGCTGAGAAAGACATCCGCAAAGCCACAGCGGATAAGGCATTTAACGTGCCACAACCGATTTACGCATACCTGAGCCAAATCGGAAACATCAAGGATAAAATGGGTAAAGAAACCGAAATCGAGGTGCCGTCCTTACCTGTCACTGTAGTGCAGGGACTGGGTGGATATCACGCTTCGACGGTCTCAACTGATACCCACAACTTATTCGAAGAAGTACCGTCTCTGGGCATCGCCGCTGACGTGGTGATGGCACTATCATCTGCAGACGACAATCCCATTCCAAGTTTCAAAGTGGGCATACCCGCTGGGTCACAGCTAACCAACAATCTCGTTGGATGGCAAGGCCACGTCGGAGTACGTCGACAGGAAATAAGGCAAAGACTACAAGGTCAAGGGATTACAACCACTCAATTCCCTGAGTTCACGGCACACACCAGGTTCCACTTGAGATATATCCAAGCAATCTCGGATATAGTGGGAAAGTTTGACACCTACCGAATTGAAAAAGTCGTGTTTCAGAACATGACAATCACAGGAGGTGAGACTCAAACTATCAAGACGACGCCACTCACCACAGAAGATCTCGATCGAACGTGGAGAGAAAGAGCTGTGCAGCCAACTTCGGCCGCATGTGACTCAACCGCGCAGATTGGAGCCGCATACGTGTTTGGCTTCCAACTCTCAAAGGAAATGGGTTCCGGCTCAACGACCGCAGAGAGAGGGCAAAACTGGAGTTGTCTACGTCCAATAGCGACGGCAGTTAACCCGTGGGTAATGCTGCCAGAATGGGCGAATAACCTAAACGATCGCCGAAACTTGCCCGACGGCATAGGCACCGACAGGTTTAGAGGTCTAGGCAAACGCCAAGATATCACTCTGGCCGATTGCGTCAGAAGAATGATCAAGACCAAGCGCTAGATCGCGCGAGTGTAAGCCAGAAATGCCAAACATATTCAAATCCACGTTTGATAGCGTTTTCTCATTTATCAGAGCTAGACAAGCCTCCGCGTTTAGTACCCGACTCCGCTTAATCTCTCAGTGCATTTATTGATCACTGCCAGTCTAACTTCAATGCGCTCTCAAATCTTAACTTAGGCGTAGAATTAAGTGAACTCCTCTTTGTACATAAGGTCGTCAACCACCTTGACAGGGCCACTATGTGTCAGTGGGAAAATTCAATATCCGCCGACCGTATTCCTACTTTACGCGACTTATGGGACTTTTTACAACGGCGATGCAAAATTTTGCAAATAACTGAAGCCGCCATCCCCAGCGCTCCCGTGCAGCTCAACCCTCGCGCGCAAGCTACCGCGCCGGCTCCTGCACGTACGCCACTACCCTCCGACAACTGCCTTAAATGTCGCGAAAAACATATGCTTCATCAATGTGGTAGTTTCCGCGCCCTGAGCGCCGACGCGAAACGAAGCTTCATAAAGAACAACAAACTTTGTAACTATTGCTTACGAAAATACGTCGCTGGTCACAAGTGTAGCGACCGAAAATGTTTCCACTGCGGAAAAAACCATCACAGTCTTCTGCATGAATCATTTTCTGCCCCTCAGCCATCCAACATTTCGAGCATAATACATCACGCGGCGGCCGCCCCAGGCCACGTGTCTAGTACTATCTCTCAAAGCCGAGGAAAAATTATGCGAAGACAGTTTCGTAGCCACTACTACCCGCACACCTCAGGGGAGATATCAAGTTCTTTTACTCTTCAAGGGCCCGCCAGAATCGCTGGGCAACTCTAGAGCGCAAGCCCTTCCCAGATTTCAGAATTTAGAGCACCGTTTCAGCCGAGATTCTCTCATTGCGGAAATGTACTCAGATTTTTACGCGCGAGTACCTCGAGTTAGGTCACATGCGCCCCGCCCCTCCCGTGGAAGAAGGAAAGCCTCAATTTTTAATTCCACATCACTCAATTCTAAGACCCGAAAGCGCCTCCACAAAGTTGAGAACGGTGTTGGATGGCACGGGATCACCTCTTCAAAGATAGCATTGAACGACATTCTCGCAGTTAAGCCCACTAAATCAGAGTAATTTTACAATTTGTCGCTCAATTGAACAACTAGTCATTAATTAAATCAACATGTAGCCAATATTTATTTTCGTGATTTTCCCTTACTTTGTAAAATCACGCGCGGGCACCTTTGTTCAATCTCGCGATCAACTTTTCAATCTCGCCACCAAGGCGCAGCCCTTAAAAGCTTTCTTCCCACGCGACCACCCAGCTGTACTTCTGAGGTTCGAAGTTTGAATCAGCCCCACAACCGCAAGTTAATTTTACGCCTTGTGCTTAAAACTAATTCAACTCCCTCTATACACAAACCTATCTGTCCTCTAACCGACAATTTAACCATGTCTGACCAAAATCAGCGTGTTTATTTGGGAAAACCGGAGAATCAGAAGGACCCCCGCGCAAACAAACAGATGGCATCCCACCCGGCCAAGCCGCCCCGCCTAATGCAGCTCCCAAGCAGCAGAAAGGTAAACCAGGACCTGTGCACGCAAAGTTACCTCCTGGCTCAAGAGCCAACCAACCACCTGTCAAAAGAAATTACAACCAGAACAGAACAGAGACAACAGAGAGACAGAGACTAGAGAGAACAGACGAAGAGAACAGACTCAACAGAATAGACTAAACAGAACTTCTCTAACTACATTGCTCCGAACGTGTTAAACTGACTGACTAGCAAAACTCATCAAGGTCGGCTGTTCCTGCTTCGCCTATCAAGGCGATTAGTACGGCCAAATAAACCTGCCTCAAATTCGTGCCACTCGCGGGCCGCAGCCGCCACTTGGCCGAATTCACGGCAAACTCCACCACCAGCTCCGGTCATCTAAGTCCGCGCCCATGCCAGTTCGCACCACCGAACTGCCTGGAGCCTACCTCAGCCCGGACAGCGACACACTCAGCCGAGTGATTTGGGTTGGTGCCTTCCTTGCTACAAACTCTAAGTAAGCTAAACCCAAGAGTACTTCAAGTAAGAAGAGCAGTCAGTAACTTTATAAACTTTCAATGGTCCTCCGGCTTATTATAAACCAAAACCAGTTGTATTAATAATTATTATGCAATTAAATTTATATTAATTCTCATTGCATATTGTCTATCATTCCCCTAAAGGCAAACAATCCCCTGAAACCCGTTCTGATCCCCGTATGTAGTCGCACTCGCAGCACGGCACCTCCCAGTGCTGCATCTTCTACAGTCTACCAAGGCGTTTTTGCTTCATATAAAGACATATATGGACTGAAACGTATTTTTATCATGAAAACAAGAGACTGCCATTATTTAAATGACATTGTCTACCAAGCATTGTAACCAAAATTTTTAAGTTTTACTATGTAAAAGGCCGCACCTACTGTCGGCAACTGTAATAGGTAAAGCCTGTTATACAGTTTCAATAAATGATAATAAAATAATAATACATGGACTCAAGAAAAACGTATAGAATTATTCTATCAGATACGCCTAATTGTATACCATTCTATGTTTGGGACCTACAAGGAGGACTTGAGCATCTTGACGGCTATCACAAACAACCAAACTTGATATTCACGAGAGCAGTTCGGTGAGTGTTTCAAAACGTCTAATGAGGCCTGAACTGTTCCCTTTGACCTGATAGAGCACCATGTGTATTCTATCCTGAGCAATGCAACTCAAAGCAAACTCCAAACATCAAGTTATAGCAAAGTGAGAGCAATCCCTGTGTTTAATGGGCCCAGAGAGATCACATTTACTTAGAACTTCTTCTCATCACTTGAAAAGAAATACTCGCCAGAGACTTCACCCAAAAACATATCTGAACTAACTTCTGCCTTGACCGAAACTATAGCAACTCTTCTAAAAATGATCAAAGAGAAAGGGAGTCTAAACTTTGGTTCTGTAATTGGTTCTCGATGAGTGTTGTCACCTATGACAAGAATGGAACCAAAGTCGATAGTGTGTGTAAGCGGAGGCATACTTTTTTCCTAGGACGCTCCTCATAGTGATGCCTCGTTTTCTTGTACTTGTCGTATGCGTTTTATGGGATTACATTCTTGATAACGTTTATGTTCAACAAAGACAGGTGCCCTTGTTTACATGTGGAAGAGTTTCCTTATACATGTGAAAGTGAAAAAATAATACTTTTCATCTACAAGTCCCAACAAAGAGAACTGTAGATTATAGTTTGTTCTTAGATAAGCTGGAGATAACACTAAACAAAGTCATCAATCGCTCGTTTGAGGCCATTGTTGCATCCGGCGATTTTAACATTGGCTTTCTGGTCGAAACTTCCAAGAAAGAACAATTTCTCAATTTAATTAATTCCTTCAGTTTAGATATTACTATAAATGTACCTACACGGATGACACTATATTCAATGGAAGCAATCGATCAAATTATAATTAACAAAACTACTACTCGATATGAAGTTGAAACAAAAGATTTAGGATACAGTGACCAAGATGTACAAATTCTTACAGTTTCAATAAATGCGAATACTTCTACACAATAAATAATAGACGTGAGTAGATTATTTACTACAAGTAAAATAAAATTATTCATTAATTACTTGATGCAGGAGTCACGGGACACTAACTTCTTACTTCTTCTGTGTGGCCTTATATTTGTAAAGATTGTACTTTTTGGTCTCGCGTATGTATCGCATGTAAGTATTGCAAAATTTCTCGGCACGTGCATTCTCATCCCGGATCATTTCCTTCAACAGATGTACGTCTATCTGCCGTTCACATCGAGGTTGTCGGTCCTCTTTCACGTGGATATCGATTTATTCTAAGATCGACTGAACAATGCACTGGCCTGAAGCATCATCACTACGTGACATTTCAGCCACCAGCATTTCATCGACGTTCATCAACAATGGACATCCCGTTTCGGGGTGCCCCACATTATAACATCTGACCAAGGACGACATTTCAAATCAGAGCTGATTAATACTCTCTGTAGACCGTTCGGAATTCAAAAGAACAGCACAACTGCTTATCGTCCATCTTCTAACGGAATGATCGAAAGATTTAATTGCACATTAAAGACAGCAACGCGTTGTACTGATTGCCACAAATAGTCATTAATTTTATTGTTTACGTTGTTCTTTCAAAAAAGAAGAATCGTAATCAAGAAGCGAAGCATAAAGTAACGCTCGCCTCACTATGATTTTTTTTCTTTTTTCTGCCATTGTCGTTGTTAGGAAAGAAGAGTCATGGAACAATCAACGTGCTAGAAAGAGACAGGGACCATATAACTTCATATTGGAATCAAATGTTGAGAGGCTCTATATCACTAAAGAACTATTTATATTCCCTTCTGAAACATCTACATAATAGAAACAATATATACCGACACAACCGAATGCAATACTTTAAAATATCGCGTGCTGACGGAATTGCTGGCAAACATTGGAAAACCCATGGTAAGAAATGCTACATAATTATAACATGTACAAAAGTCGAAATTACATGAGACTATGCTCTGCGAGTAGAGAATCTGAAAAAAATCTTATGTATGCTAATCACTTACGATTTTTACAACTAATTCATGTCCATTTTATTTCACCTTCCGAACACATTCCTTTTATGAACGTCGGTTTTACCATCCAGCCTATTGGAAACGCTAGTTACTTTCCCTCATTAACATGGAGCTCGTGACTAAGAAATCGATACATTTCAATGGTATGTATAGGAACATTAGTTTCACTCTTTAAATGACAACTCTGAGGTGAAGGAAGGAAGTATACTAATATTAATTTTTCACGTAATAGACAAACTCGTGAATACAGAGAGCTACACTTTTTTAGAGCAGTGACGTGACGTACTCCATGTGTTCTGCACGCAATGGATGCCAAAGTATCTACAACAGTGATGTCAAGGTTAATGCCACCAGCGGGAGTTCGTGGCACGAGTAGTACTACCAAATCACCCATCCAAGCAGTTGATCATCTCGCCACAAGGGATCAACACGTAGTCAAAATTGCCCTGGACGCTTTACACATGATACAGCATTAGGCGGCATTTAGATAAATGAGTTTAAGAAAGTTTGCTGTTATTTTTATTTACATTTTTACTTTTATTTTCTGTGCTTATCCTCTTCTTTACATGCCAGCAAGTTGGAAAACGACGGGGTTACTAGAGATAGTTTCCTTTCCGACGGTAGTTGTTCTGAGAAATTGGCGGCATGCCACTGTGCTACGAAGCATGATACTGCCACAAGTAGAAGAACTTGACATCACTGATGTACACGTTCGTCTAGAACAACGTACGCATTCTAGCGGCTAACGTCCGTTGGCAGCTACGCGACAAACGTCACAGAAACGCGCTAGTGTACCCACATGCGTCCCAGCTTCACTACGACGGACGCACTATAACGTCCTTCATTTGATGCTAGTGTATTGATAGCTTAAGTTGTCATGTTTTAAAAGAGTTCCAATGTGATGTAGATGACAAAGGAAACGGAGCTGCAAATACGAAGGGGGCAATAAATGGCGTATTACGTTATGTATAAAAAGTTAATTATTTCAATTAGTAATTCGGCTTCCTGTATACCACGAAATAATTAGTGCACAATTAGTTTTCAATATTCCTAAAAATAATTTATGCAAGATGTTCTCCATTTGGATCGGATCACGAACAAATAAATTTAAGACATAAAAGAAAATAATATATTTAAAAGCTTCTGAATTGCATTCTATGTTGAAATAGTTTAATAAGAGGGTGATCAAAATATAAAGGTAATTGGCCTGGCTCACAATGTACTGTTAGGATTGGAATAGGATAACAAGTAAATAACGTGGGGTAGGAACCACTAAAATATAATTCTCTTACATACTGGAACAAGCCCTTCTTTCCTACCAGCAAAATTCGTAATTTTACGATTTATTAATTACGTTAGATTCATAACTCGTTTCGTTTGAATGACACTCGTAATTATTTTCCGAATAATTTAGTTATTGATTTGAGCGCAGGAAATAATTACGACTGAAACCCTGATGTCTCCTACGTAATTTTAATATTTCTCATCCAAAATTATGTCGTGCTAGCTCAGTTAAATGGGTTCGAAGTTCATAATTGTTGCTACTTACTCTGCAACCAATTACTCAATCTGCCATCTATACAGAGTGGCGAGGTATCATAAAATCTTATCAAAACGTCTACAACTGGATTGCACGTAACGAATAATGATAATCAGCTTTCTTTTAAAGTAACAAATTGGAATTTATTATAATGTGAAATATTATGATTCTTATAAACGTTAAACAAGAATTGTTACATCGTTAATCAAAATTAAATTATCTTGGGTCATGGCCAGTTTTCTCAATCTTGTAATAATTATAAAACAACCTTGTTATATTCGCGGAACTTCGCGCGCTCTTCACTTCTCCATTCGATGGCGCTCCGTAGAATCTTCTCTGTCGTCGCAGTAGAATCTTCCTTCTTCATAAAGCCCTCAAACCAATGTTCGCGATCAAGTTCAAATTCTCCCAGCGATACTATTATTACCCGTTACTTCCCTTACTCGCGTCACGGGAGGACGCCAATGCACGTACTGACTATTACTTTGTAGAATTCCTTCGTCTCTTCCCACAAGAACGTTTTATCCTAATACTAGCTGAAGTACCCGGCGTTTCTCGGGGATTTATTACTGTAAATTATAATACAGGAAGAGGAATTCAATATATTCATGCCCTGCGGCGGGGCCTACCTCTATCTTTTCCATTGTATCCCTTCTCCGCCCTACTCCATGCCATGCTCTGCCCGGCCACGCCACGATAGCTGTCTTCCCTTGACCCCCATTTTGAAATTTCCGGATTACCTTCCTCACTTTTCCACAAATAATTACATTTTCTTATTTAAAGTTCCAGCTTCTAAACATTCACTTTAAAACGGGAAGCAATAAACAAATCCAAACTACAAAATAAAATACTTGTAGATTCACATATATAATTTTTGTAGAGTTTTATATAATATTCCAACATTATCAATAAATTGTCACGTTGTAAAACTTATCCAATTTTTATATTTTTCTTCTATTGTATTCATAAAGAAAGTTTTGAAATTGATCTGTCAACTCGTGATCTTGAAGGGACTTACTGTTTTCAGCTGAGTATAACATACGGAAGTTCATGCATGGGTACGGTAGTAAGTAGATCCAGAGTAATAGTTATAGATGTCATAACGTAATTGATGAATCATAATCATAAAATAAATGAAAATACTTGTATCTATTCTGAAACATAATTACCAGTTTTTATAATCTGAATACGACAAAAATATATGTTTAATGCCGTATGTGCTAGTAACATGTGAAGTAATGTAACATGTGATAACATGTACTAGTAACACACTGATACATTAGAAAACTAATGATCCACCACCATTACATTATGTGTAAATAATAAATTGACAATGCACTGAGCCACATGACAAAACAATATTAGCATCATTGTTTTATCTCAAGTGATAGAGATTATGAATCCTGATTGATTTATTTGCTCAGACAAACATTATTAAAAAAAGTTTTGCTTATATTTTATGGACAAATATGAACGAAATCATTCATTGGCAGCTATTCATATGCAAAACAACAGCGCAGATTAGTCTTAATATGTAAATGAACATTGCTTAATTACCAACCACTGCACTGAACTTCACATACAGAAGAAAAAAGCTGTATTACAACTGTAGTTAATACAACTGCAATTAATATGACAAACAACTGTACAGATAAGTCTTATTATGTAAATAATAATTCCTAAATTACACACCACTGTTCAAAATTACTTCGCATATTGAAGAAAAAGTTTTACTGGATGGACTGAAAACATGTACACTTTTCCATTTTACCATTTTTAACCTAAGAACTTCGTAAATAGTCAAATTGAGAGTCCTAATGAACAGCTACCCTACTACTTAGAGAATTATTCACATTTCTCCCCTTCTTGCAGTATTATTTTCAATTGGGCGAGTGAGTACTTCAGCAAGTCGATCTTCCCTCTGAGCAACCGATTCAAAATTTTAGTAGACTGCCCATCTCTTGGCATTTGAAATCTGTTTTGACAATTGTGACACTCGTTTCGTCAAACAATTTAGCTGTCACAAATTTCTGTAAAAGAAGACGTTGTTTAGATTGTATATGATATCTATATATTATACATTGTACATTACTGTATATTCTGTACGTCTATTATTGAACTTTTTATTCTCTAAACCTACTTCAATTATTAAACACTTTCAAACTCACAATGATTTCTTGCCACTTAGTATATAACACGGACAAAGAGCAATGCATGAACATGGACACTCTTTACAACTTCAGTTACGGCTTTCTTTCATATGTTCACACAAGGACATTACATAACCTTATTCAAACTCCAATGAATTTCTTAATTATTCTGGACATTGATGAAATCAGTAGTAGATCTCAAGACGTCATCCTCTGGTGGCGCGCGGCTAAACTATTGGCATTGATGCACTATTGAATCTATGATGTAAAGCTAGGCGAAAAATGTCCAGAAAAGTAATTATATTTTATGGTTTATGTTTGTAAATCATAGCCTATAGTACTCCAGACCTTTAAAGGATGCTAGCACAAAAGTTATATGGGAATTGGTTCAGTAGATTAAGAGATTACCGCACTTCTCTCTTTATATATTAGTATAGATAAGAAACGAGAAACTTAATTATAATACAAGTTATTGCATCGGATTTGGTTGTCAATCAACAGTCTTTCCTCGACCTGGTAAAACGTCAGGATCCGACTCACTCATTACCGCGTTGCTAGAGAGAGTGTCCCTGTTCTTCATAAAACCCAAAGCATCAGAACTCCATATCATCCTCTTGTCTAACAAAAACAATACTATTTCCTCCTCCGCCCGGTCACTTCCACATCCTCTTCACCTAGCGGAAATAACCTTTAACGCCGGTTGTTTACTTGTCACATAGCGACCCCCCCCCTCGCGATCATCTATTGACATCCATAAATTCTACTTCATATAAATGACATTTTCATAAACAAAAATGGATCGTCATTTTGGTATATCACAATATATACGATTATTTATTCACGTACAATACAATATTACAATATTTCATTGTAATATAATCCATGATTGCAGAATTCATTGCTTGATTACCACGTCTTAAGTGAATTTGCTGATTTTATAGCTGTTCGCTCTTTGGTAGTTTCAGTTTTATCTGATCGAGATTGCTCGCAACACATCGAAAAGTTAAACTAGAATAAACGAAAGCTCAAGAGTTTTTATTATTTTCAGAATGGATTCTCATGATTAAAAGGTTTTTGAGTGGAAACGAATTGAGGTACAAATGTTATTGTGCAAAGATACAGTTTAACATTTTCAATACTTATGTATGGAGTTTGAAAGAAAATCATATACGGAAAAAAATATTGCAAACTTTTGGAACATGCATGGAAAGAAGCAACTTCAAATTCTTATAAGACCTCCCAGGTCCCGTGGGTGGTTTAACGTTCATCATATCGTTTATGATTCGCTGTGTAAAAACTCCCTGTAAACTCTCTATAAAACACTAACTCGTGTGCACAGATCGTACTTCTTCCCCATACGTAACTTTTAGTTTTTGCTCGACTTGATACAATAAATCATATCAAATCAACTACATAACTAGGTCGAATTCAGCCGCTATCTGGAGATTTTGGCGGTCACCTAATCTGATCGACATTTTTCATGGTTTCTTCGATGAATACCAGGCGAATGCCGGAGAAATGCGTTTACAAACGGGCGATTTTCCTTTTTCATCTTTGTCCCTCCTCTCCCTATACATACACACACATACTTACATACTACTAATTACGCTACCACACGTCACGAGCGTACGAAGAGTTTATCCCAGTTCGAATTGTGCCCTGTTGCGGAGATTCCTGGAGAGAGAAACCACATAAGCCTACGTGTTTGTGAGCACAAGATATCACATTCTAGCACGCGAGAAATTCCGCCCCTCCTGAAAAATACATGCATACACTTACGGGAGCGTACATTGCACTTGACCCCAAATAATAATCATTGAAACAAACGGTTATGTAAACATGAGTATGATATTTGTAAGAACACTCAGAATGTATAATTTTCTCCTAATTTGAGCAATGTTGAGCTCTGTTACACCACTGAACGATCTCCAGTACCCATTTCATATTAACCTGACAACGGTTGAACGTCTAGCTACAATTTTAATATTGTGAAGTACTACATTGTCCTAAAGAACAATACACTTCGCACTTGCTTTGTAAAAAAAAATTACTTCAGTTTTCACCGATGAAATAGTCTGACAACACCGTTATTGAATCAATACATTGCTTTATTAGCTCGACTCGTATCGAATATTTTCGATAATAACTATTATTGGAGTATTTAAAGTATCATTATTAGAAGAAAACATTAATTTTACTCATTCCTTGAATTTTACGGAACTCAATGACGTTACTTACAAAACGGTAACGAAGTATTATTATACCGCAATTTCAGAAGATACCTTAATGAAAGGGCGCTGGCAACAATGGGGGATGCGACAATGGTCAATTTCAACAATGGACTCATATTTTCTGATCAATTTTTGCCATAAATGGAACTGTTTTTAAGTTTCATTGCTGTGGTTTCATTCTTATAAGGCATCCTTTATGGAACCAATTCTATTTCGATTACATACAATTATTTTTCGCTTCTTTAAGTTCATTCTTAAATTTTTCATTTTCATTTAAATGAAGACTTACCATACAAATCTATTATTAGTCTCTTCCTAATTAATATCTTCAAGCAGTTGTAGTATCCCGGAAAGAAGTAAAGAAGAAATTCCGCAATGAGTTTCATTTTTGCTGCCAACTCAATTTCAAAAACTGTGCTAACTTCATACGTTTGTTTTAGAAAAGTTAAAATAAAATGAAATAGTAAATGAAAGAATACTATTACGAATTTCTAGATATGGCAGTTAAACATTACCTCTAGCGTGTGAAACATTACCTCTCACATTGTGTACATTCGAATAAAAGTGTACATATGGCAAATACTACAAAATTAATTAACAAAGTAAATACTGTTAAATGTTTACTCTAATCAACCAATAATTACGAAAAATCCACAATTGTTAACATTATTAATAGAATTATAAACATATCTGACCAAAGTTTTGTGAACAGAATTTGATAAAAATATTTCAATTGTTAAGGGAAAATGATTATCCCCAAAATTCATTAATAAAAAATTAAATTGAAACTAAAAATGTTATATAATAAATTATATAGAAATAATCTAATGAGTGTCAATCTTAATAATAAAAACTCAATGAAGTTAAAATTTATTTTAGTTTACCCTTTATTGTCAGTATTAATAATAAAATCAAAAAATTCTTAAAAAGTTATGGAATTGACTTAATAAATAATATAGTCAAAAGAAAATTTAATAAATCATGCAAAAGACCCAATCCCAATGATAGAAAAACAAAACTGTGTTTATTCATTAGAAATCTAGATTGCCAACTACAATACATCGGACAAACAAAATGAAAATTACGTGATCGTATAAATGAGCATAAACCCAATATTAAAGAAGAAACTACAAAACAATTCACTTACTCAACAAAGAATTAATACCCATCATACTAAATCTTTCGATCCGCAAAATAATTGATATAGAACCAGATTATTTCGAAAGAATTCAAAATTATTTCGAAATCAAACTTGGTTTAAAAGTCTTGGTTGATTTGTTCTCCGATCACTATCATGACCAGTCAAGGTGCACCAGACGGATCGGACCAAAACCCCGCTAATGTTCAAAACCAAAATACGGGTCAACTCATTTACCCACAGATAGAATGTAACACTATCTCCAATTATCGCGGGGGTTCCTACATAAAGAAGTGTTCACGAAACTTTTAGGTACTGACTACCCCTTGACACGTGGTTTCTTGTCCACCTGAGAGTTGGGTCGGGAGATGAAAATTAGATCAAGCGATCAAGTCATAACTGTTCAAGACCAACAGCTGGCACTAATGTCATTAGTGTTAACCTATGGGAGACGTTCTTTACTTCAAAAACGATCATAGGATGACATTAAATTAGCATTGGTTGGGGAGCTGTTGTCAGTGGTCCTCCCACGATCCCTCTTAGACCCAGATCCAGAAGGTAAATTACAAACGATAATGAGGGATATGGTCAGCCAAACACAGATCAACATTTTGACTACAAACAGCATACGTATGTCAAATACTGACAATCCATTACCAATTGACTTAGGTAATCAATTTGATTATCATAAAGCGTTGGCCTTGCTGGGAGCTATGGCCACTGGATTAAGGCCTATTATAGCAAATATCTTCTTGGCTAGGCTAATTATAGCAAATATCTTCTTGATGCCTATATTGAATTTTATGTTGCCATGGCAACCCGCGGTAATGTGACTGAGAGAAAATTAGAAAGATTGAAGACCAATATGCAAGAGGCTACAGGCCAAGTGCATAATCTGTCTGAACACAGGGTCAGATTGTATTATAAGGCCTATGGAAATTACATTACACCAGCTAATGCACGCTCTTACTTTAGTCTTTGGCAGCACTTAATCTCGGAAAATGCCTTGCCTCTAAAACTTATCATTTCACAATCAGCATTTGGCGGCCTAACCCAATTGATGACCATCGGCCGCGCACTACTAGATTTCCCTGCTTTTACCTGGACAGGTTTCGATGCTGCGTTTCCTGGAGAGCTCGAGTCCTTCAACAGATCTATGAGGACTGTGAACGGCAACGCGTATTATGGCTATTCCAGGGACTTGCGTCCCGACATTATGCAAATCTAGCTTACGGTTGTAAAGAGCTGTTCCAATCAGGTGGCAATGACACTTTGAAGAATTATAATGGCTGGATTAGGTCATGCAAGCACCATGATGCTATAATTGGCCTTATCACAAAGGATTTGGACAAGCAAACAGCCAGAATTGTTAGTGACGTGATAGAGGATGCTAGTGATACACTAAGAGAATCGTTCAGTATTGTAGCAAGATATCAAGAGATAATTAAAGGCGGAGTCTTAGCTCCAGTAGCTACAATCCAAGAGCAGCAGGTAGAAGTTAATGGTGATGAGGACAATGAAGATGGGGGCGGAGATGATGGTGCTGACGGCCGGGGTGGAGGTGCTGGCCATGAACCTGGATTGATCGATTTTTTCGTGTTTCCGGGCGCGTCAACTGCTTCGGTCATTAGTCCCGTTAGTGTAGTGCATGTTTTTTTCTCGAGAGATGGTGGTGATCTTCCCCCACTGGATGGCGAGATCCGGCGCCGACCTACCGTCGGCTAGTGGGGCTTCCCCCTAACCAGGACTCTCCCACCAGCGGGGCACCGCCCCAGCCCGGACAAGCTCTAAGCTCCCGACTGGTCTCCCAGAATATATGGTACTGTAGTGCATGTTAGTGTGTGTGTGTGTGTGTAAGGGGAGAGGATAGGACAAGGAAGTGGAAGGATAGATCGCGCGCGGTCCGTGGCCCGTTTGGAAGGGTACTGCTCCGGCATTCGCCTGGTGTTGATTGGAGAAACCACGGAAAACTACCGATCAGAGCAGCCGGCCGCTAGATTTCTCCTCCAGACAGCGACTGAATTCGACCTAGCTGAAAATCTAGTGTCGAAAATCCTGCCGCCGTCAGGACTCGAACTTAGGACCTCCCGGTCAGAGGCGCTGCAGTGACATCAGTTGATGCACTGAGCTGCCGCTCCCGGTGCCATGAACCTGGAGGTCCGGGCGGTTCTGACGGTCAGGACCCTAGTCAACCGAGGGGTGGTGGCAGTACACCCAAACCAAAAGGTCGCGGCAAGCCCAAGGGAAAGCCGACAGTAGCATCCGTTTCCGTACAAAGGAAATCAACCCAGCAGACAACCCAACTCGCTACTAGGCTTCAGATGGCTGGTCTCGTAGCTACTAGATCCACACTCCCACAGATCCTGCAGGAACAGGCATCGTCACATGCTGACGATGAATCTGTTGGAGGAGCATCTAATAGGAACCTCATAGGGATGTCGACCAAGGTTACAAATTCGTACCCCTTCCGCAGAGTAATATGGATGTGGAGGATGACGTGTGGTGTATGGACAATGTGTGTTTGTATTAAACTGGTGTCAATGATAATGATTCCACCGAGCAAATAGGGCTCAGTCTCGATATGATTATCCTCCAAATGTGCCCTGTAAATGTGTTTTTATATACTGACATTATGTCTACTTGTGTTTTTATATACTGACTGATTTTATAAATGCTTACAATATGTAATTGTATTTTTATTATGTCTGTCAAGTATAAATATAATATGAATAATCTCATCTGATTATTATACACTTGGTATAAAAAAGAATTACTTCTGAAACTATTAATACAAAAATTCATAAATTTTTAAATTCAGTTTTAGAAGCTAATAAATTTACAAATAACTATGATGTTTTATTATCTCAATTTAAACAATAAGCAACTGTTAAAAATTTTAGTTAATTCCATACCTCCAATATCCTTTTAAAATCATTCATCTTCATCATTGACTACCATAGCAACCTTTTCAAATATATGTATATATATATATATATATATATATATATATATATATATATATATATATATATATATATATTTCAAAATAACACACAGTTGCTGATTGATACTAAGGCAACTTGATTAAAGCAAATTAAATTAAATAATTACATACAGTGATAGATGACCTTGATCATTTAATGCTTTTTAATTAATTAAACAGGTGGGTCTCAAAATGAAAAGCGTACATACTCTAGTAACTTGTTATGAATGTAATTTAAAATATGAATAAATGGTATTAGATTGACGAGTACATCTCCATTTTTTAAGGTGATGTATATAATATATAATCATCGATTGTATCAATTACTCTTGGTAAGTTACAATATTTTGAAATCAATAATACATAGAAAATAATAATGAAAAATGTTATATGTTTACAGAACTATATTTTTCAGTACTTGAAAACAATGAAAAAAATTGTCATCGAAACGTTGTACAAAATGAGAAACTGGACAATTGAAAAGAAAAAAAACTATATAATAACTATCTGAAAATTTATTGGAATAATTGAATAATAATGAAAATACTACAAAAGTTTCCAATGCTTAGTGCAAATCTTATCGAAAAAAAAGCAATTTTTGTGCAGATTATAACAAGTTTACGATTATTATATTAAGTTATATATCATTTCCCTTTTAAATAAATAACAACTATGTCTCTGAAATTTATCTGCTTGCTATTCAGAGAGCAAGGTTTTACGACACCGCCTCAAACGAAGTGTAGGAAATTCGAATATATCATTTCGATTTTGTTTTTCAATTTTCGATACGACGGAGTAAGCCGAAAAGGGGATCAGAATCACTTTCGTTACCATTCTTTGCTACATACATGAAACATTTTTAAGACAAAATTTGGAGCCGTTTAATTGCAACTTTAGTCGTAAAAAGACGCCATTTTTTTTTTAATTTTTGTAATTTTTGAAAAATCAGGGATTTCAACGAAAATGATATCTGTACCATTTTCTTAAGCAGCTTTTACGATATCTAATAAGGAAATTTAATTAAAAAATTAGAACCCAGTTTTTTTTAATTAGAAAATGTCCCAGAGGCTTCATGTAAATTAAAATAGATTTCCAATTCAAGGGACCGCGACAAGAGCCAGACATTGGGGAATATCAAATTTGGAGAAAATCGGCAGAACGGTTTAGGCGCTAGCGTTGGCCACTGACAGACAGGACAGGCAGACTTTTGCCGTCAATCGATTTTTCGAAATCAAGAACATACAAAACATAGATTCTAACAACTATTATATATATATATATATATATATATATATATATATATATATATATATATATATATATGAAGATGAAGAAGATTTGGCCATTTTTCCGCATTATTCCGCAAAGTATAAATACTCCATATAATTCATCGTAGTAGTTACTATAAAGTACCGTCAAAAGCTAAGTTGATTGGATATATATTATATTTATATTTTGTATCCGAGAACTAAATTGGGTATAAAATTATTGAACATCATACATCCACTTATTGTCAGTGTTTTTTTAATTTAATCCTCAACGTGCACACTGGGATCCATTGGACCCCAGCTGATATTAATATATTTATCATTTGAATTCTTTTGAAATGTGATCTGTAACGTTTTTAAATGTGTGTAAATTAAGATGATACTACTGTCTAATGGAAACTGCGAAGTTTCCCTCCGTTTGTAGTGTGTGTATTGATTGATGTGTAGTAGAGTGGTAATAGAGTGTGATTGTTGTAATGCAGTGCTGTGTGGGGTTCAAGAGACCCCTGCGTGCACGATTTTTGGGTAATATTTCCAGTCAATTGCCGAAAGAATAAATGAAAAAGATATACGTCAGGCGTCGATGGACAGTGATGAAGAGGTAGATGTGTTCGGTGATTTTTCGAATATGAGTCCAGTTTTCGTCATATCTCACACTGAAACAGAATGTGAATTTAGCCGCAACTAAGATGATGGCGGTGCGTCAAATGAAGTAGAAGACATTTTCACTGGGAAGAAAAGGTTATCAATGGACTCTCAGTGTACTGCAAAACTGAGGGAGAAGTCCTGCGCAAAATATTGTTTTGCATTTACCTTGATTCAAAGGAAAATGAAAAGGTATTGTATGCGTAAGCGCGTCCGTGACGTGTGAGTACGTGCAGATGCGGTACTCACCTGGTACCCACCTCTCTCACAGCGCCACGCACGATGGTGAGCCAACAGCGTGGACTCTACTGCTATCTATATGCACACGCAATACACATGCATATCGGCCTCCGGTAACTCAACGATGTAGCCAGAGGGCACCTCCGTAAAAATAGAATCGCAAAGTTTTCAAACATTATTGATATCAGGCTCAAAATTTGTCGCTTTTTTGTTGCTAATTTGTTACGCAAAAAAAGAATTTGTCACTCTTCATTTGACTCCGCTATTAAATATTCGGCTAACTTGATATCACTAATGAATAAACTTGATCACAAGTTAGCATCGCAAACGCAAGAAAACAAAGAAATTACAGAGAAAATAAAAAGTAACGATATATGAATTGGTCGCTTTTTTGTTGCTGAAGAGTTCACAAAAATGAAATTTTGTTGCTCTTCAAATAACACCAGAAATGCGATGAAATGATGAATTCGAAGACAGTAAGAGAATACACCCCTTAAGATGTGTTGTATCCTGACTTTCAGATGCCCTTGAATTGGCATTACGCTACGTAGAAAAGCATGCTGTTGACACATCGACCTACGCGATGTTCATGCGACGCTGGCGCAATATCGCATCATCAAGCACATTTAGTTCATTATGGCAAAACAAGATTACCGATTTTGCAAGTTCCTCTAGGTGAAAATTACTGCTACATAAATAGGTGATATGCATAATACTTACCATTGCAATAAACGTTTCATTCGATAATTTGTGTCAATAATTTCTGTTTCAGTTCTACAGTAATTAAAAAATTCATTCTTTACACTACAAATAAGCATTTTATTTGTTTTTCCTCCATTCCTAATTTTGTTCGTATTATCGAAATTTCGGATTATCGGGGTTTTACTGTATTTCTATGTTGGAGTCTCGTAGTTATGAGTATTGTTCAGTTCTGGTGTCAGTTATCAACTGACAATGCATGTACGAGGTAAATTCAGTGAGTATCTGCACTCATTGTTTATAATTAATTACAGTTCAAAATGTTCAGTGACTACATTTTTCCACGTATGCACCATGGGTTTCAATACACTTTGTTCATCCTAGGACCAGGTTTCCGATACTCTAAGTAAGGATTTTCGATTCAGCAGCCAGTCATGTAAGCACTGTTTCCTCACCTGCAGATCGGAGGCAAATATTTGGCCTTCGATACACCTTCAAGTGAATACAACAGGTGGTAATTAGGCGTGACAAAATCGAAACTGTATTCGGAATGTCTTGATACCTCGAAGTACAAATTTTGAAGAGCTGGGTCCGAGATATATGGATGATCCGTGGTTTATTATCTTGCATTAAAAGAATGTCTTTCAACAATCTGCATCGGCATTCTCACACGCAGAACCTGAATGATGTGTGTATGGTTTGCCACTTCAAAAAGTGGAGTCCTATTTTCACGCAAAATTACGTGAAAAGTAATCAAGTTTTCGAACAATTAGACTTAATCTTGTTTTAAGTCTACCTTTAAGGAACAGATTTCATTCAAGAAAAAAGTATCTATCTTTAATATTTTAATTGTAGGAAGACTCCGAACAAAGATAACTTTTGTAATTTTCGAAAAATTAGAGTTTTCAACGAAAATGAGACCTTAACCATTCTCTTAAACGTCCTTTACACTATCCAACAACAAGATTTAATCAAAAACAATGAAACCATATTTTTGAAAATGCTCCAGGGTTTTTGTGTAAAGTACTTCCAAAATTAAAATATCGGTTTCAAATTAAAGAGAACGAGACATCAGCCAGATCGGTTGCGAGATAACAATTCTGAAAAAATTAAGCTGAACGCTTTAGACGCTAGTGTTGTTTATAGACGGAAGTTTTCCCGTTATTCGATTTTTCAGTATCAAGGACTCAAAAACCTGGATTCTGACTTCACCATGTGTTAGAGGATTTTTTTTAAAATTTAACATTCGTATTTATCCACTTTTTCGTTACCACATAAGTGTTTTCCTGGCGAAAATTCGCAGTTTTTTCGCGCAGTATTACATAACTTTCTCTCTGCTCCGTCGTGAGAAACTAATGGACACTCATTGGATGTACAGAACGGACTTGTTCAATATTGGGAGTAATGGATAAGGCTGGGCATTTTAGTCTTTCTCAACCTGCATGCTTGTTTGGTTACTTTTGAATGATTCAATCTACCGGAAACTCTTTGCCAAAGAAAAATATTGCACTCACACTTTGCTAAAAGTATCCTAAGGATTTCAGCTTTTGATATACATTCATATCACAAAACTTTATTACAAAAGACTGTTCTTTTTTGGTCAAACAGAGCGTAGCAGCCATGTTTACGTGGCAACAACTCAAACAAAATTTGGTCAGAACGCTGAAACTTAACATAATCAAAGTAAAAGATGTCGTCTTAAGCCCCTGGCCGATGAGATGAAAGGCACTTAATGACGTGAAGACATTTGACGATGAACATACGAGTTATTGCAAATATGTATTACATTCATAGCACGACAGTTCATGGAACAATTTGTAAGTGCTGCTTAAAAATAACCTACTGTTGAAGAACTTAAAAATTTATCATTTATACTTCACCTCAACGGAAATAAATAAAACATAGGATGATGATGTTCTTCTGTACGACAATATAACCATTGCAAGGGCTCAACGCCCAAAACCGGGTTCAGAGACGAATTGCGTGAGTAAAGACTCCCAACTTTTAAAAAAAAAGTCTTGAAGTGCACAATGTCAGTCAAATTGATTGATTGTTAATGATTCCGGGCGCGTGAACTACTAAGGTCATTAGTCGCGTAAATATAGTGTATGTTTTTTCATCGAGAGGTGGCGGTGATCTTCCCCCGCTGGATGACGAGATCCGGCGCCGACCTACCGCCAGCTAGCGGGGTTTCCCCAACCAGAAATCTCCCATCATCGGGGCACCGCCTCAGCCGGAACAAGCTCTAAGCTCCCGACCGGTCTCCCGGTATGTGTGGTTATGTAGTGCATGTTAGTGTAAGGGGAGAGGAAAAGGTAGGAAAGATCGCGCGGGGTCCGTGGCCCATTTCTTGGGGTACTGCTCCTAGTGTTAATCAGAGAAATCACGGAATACTACCGATCAGAGCAGCCGGGCGCTAGAATTCTCCTCCAGACAGCGAGTGAATTCTACCTAGCTTACAAGCTAGTGTCGAAACTCCTGCCACCGTCGATGCTCGAACCTAGGACCTCCCGGTCAGGAAGACTGCAGTGACATCAGTTGATGCCGGGAGCCGTCTCCCCCGGTCATACAGTCGACCTACCGACGATTAGAACGAAAGCAGGTGCTTATTGACTTACCCTCGTAATTCCTACTCGTTTTCAATGACATACTAGTGAAAACCCGTCAAAATTTGACGGTGCGATCTGAGATAAATGTAAAATACTGTGCGCAGACTCATGTTCACAATATGTTGCATTGTTTGGATATTCAGGGTATAACGAAGATATTCTGTGATGTGGAGTTCCCAAAATTTTGAACACGAATGGCCCATGACCAGGTGGCAATGCAATATCGGCGCCAAATGACACAAAAGAAAGAACACCATTATACTGACGGATATTATTTCTAAAGTTTTTTGATGTGTTATCATCTCCTATAAACAACTTTGATTTCTTTAGGTATATTGCTTGAAGATAAACTTATTTTCCCATTTAAGCAACGCAGAGTAAACTCGTTTGCAGAATTTCTCTCACATATGAAGTACAAAGCAGAACAAAACTGACATTTCATAGTCAACGACCACGCAGAAAACGAAATGATCTCACTATCACGACACTTACGCTGACTGCCTGCGTTCAGTTAATGTACGTTTGCGTCTTTTGGGGCGCGTAGGCAACGTTTCGGAATTCGACATAACCTGTGAACAACTTTACTACTTAAGTACAACCGAGCAAAAAGCACTGTCCGAATGTTCTCTACAAAATTCACCACAAACGCAAATACAAAACTGTCTACGCCACAATGCAATTATTACACTGAAACAAAACCTTGAATTGTAAACAAATCTCAACAATCAAAACAAAACATCACGCAGCACCACCCTGAAGTATCGTGGACATCTATCGACTCATGAATATCGATTTTGAAACAATCACCCTTTGGAAGAAAACAATTGACTATTGGTAAGCGTACTATTAAAGAATGATTTAATTAATTAATTTACACCGTAAATGTTGCTGAATGAAAACAAATAATATCTGATAACACATCTAGGGATCACGTTCTTTCATTTGAAGGAAAAAATACTACTATCGGTTCTGTAGAAGCTCTAAACGAAGCCATAGCAGAATACCTTATTTTTTTAAATATATAGATTCTAATATCTCGTAATTGTTAAGAAATGTGTATGTGATTATCTTTGGTATTCTTAAAATCGACTTATATAGTTCTTATATATTCTTATATTATCTTCCACTCTTTCGTTCACAACGTCCAGGTTTGCACACTGTTGGCCGATATGCCAGGAACAACGCAGTGTGAAGCGTTGTTCGTGCCCGCAAACCTCGTTTCGGCTACAGCAAGGTTAAGTACTAAACTTAATTGTACTTGTTATTGATGTTATTTCTACTGATATACTCATCTACAGAATAATTAATTTTATGCCAGAATGACTAAACGCAGAGTTAAGTAATGATAAATTGTTTGATGAAATGACATTGCGAGTAATTTATTCAGTATATTATATTTTGTCCTATGAACCGTCGTGCTATGAATGTGATACATATTGCCAACAGTACAGAATGGATCTTTATTAGGAGAACATCCCATCAATTAAATAGTAGAGATTTTCTGTATCTTCAAAAAAATAAGTGACACTGAAAATAAAAAAAATTACTAAAATTTTCAGATTTGGAGATGAATATGATTTTTTTTCTGCGCATATTTTGAAAGCAATTAAATTTCCTCTTAAGAGGCGGTGCAAAGGGTTCCTAGAGAGAGAAAACCAACAAAACTTAGTACGTACGTTTGTATAAAAATTCAACTAGCTCAAAAATAAATTGAAATTTACAGTCTATTGTAATAAAATGAAAAATATTACCTATTGTTTAAAAATATAATTATTATTATTCCATTGACAACAGAATATAATATATATAACAACAGAATTCGTAAAACATCACATGAAACATCTACTTTTGTCCGAAAGTAAACTCAAAGCCGAACGCAGAAGTATCCGATATCGTTAGCCTGATTTGTTAACTACGCACCCTAAAGGCAAGGAAGCATCTCGAGGTATCATGGATTCCAGGTTGGGTGACCGTTTGGAAACCTGGTTATTAACGACGCAGAGCCCCTGTCGGAAAGCATAAAAAGGCACTGACTGCTACGTTACAAGACAAAAGACGAAATTTAACGATGATAATTCCACTGAATACACAAATGGACTAAGACATGCATTAAAAGAAATTCTATAACCATATGACATTGAAACGCATATCACAATTAGCAATATTTATACCAGCATTTAATAATATGCTACCTATACTACAACAAAAAAACTTTCACCATTACTAATGTTATTATTCAAACCAGATATACATTTTCATTCACGAAGAGAGTATAAAATTGCAGGGACGATATTAAATAGAACGCACCGTTAATACTCATACTAATATTTAAGCAGAGTTTTTCTACGTAAATGAAGTGTGAGAGTGAATAGTTAAGAAGAATTTATAACTTTTCCCCTCAAGACTTCTGAACATTTCGCAAAATATAATGTACATATTTCGAATCATTTCGCTCATAAACAGACTTGAAAATGTTCGAATGAATTTCGAATCTTTACACTATCCAGGAACATAGTATTACGGGCAAAACATTTCAAATTCCGAAGCCATTTTTAGCAGGTTTAGGAGTATTAGAAGTCATGCTATTATTTAAAGTTAGTCGTGTATTAAAAACTTACTCATAAATCAAACAGCATGTTCGAAATATCTATCCTATCTTTCCTATACGTATCAAAATATTTCGTAAACTTTGCTAAAAATCTTATTTCACTGTTGAATTCGCAATAAAACTAAAGTTTTTAATGCTGGGGCACCGCCGCAGCCGGGTCAAGCTCTAAGCTTTTTACTGATCTCCCGACATGTGACAGTGTAGTGCGCGAAATAGTGTAAATAAAGGTTGAGGGTAGGACAAGGAAGTGGAAGGAAAGAACGCGCGTGGTCCATGGCCCGTTGGTTAGAGTTCTGCTCCGGCATTCGCCTGGAGTTGATAGAAGAAACGATGGAAAACTACCGATCAGAACAGCCAGCTGCTAGAATTCTCCTCCAGACTGCGGTTGAATTCAACCTCGCTGAAAAGCTAGTGTCGAAAATCCTGCCACCGTTCAGGCTCGAATCTAGGACCTCCCGGTCAAAGGTACTGCACTTTTCAAAAACCGTTACAATTTTCATTTTTTCCGCGAGTAGAACACTTAATAGAACGGTGTATGTCTCATTTTCTATGAACTCTGAATTTTTTGAAAATTGCAAATTTTGGGAAATTTAGAGATGCCAGAAAGTATGTGCTGTCGGGGCCCCACTAGTCCCATTTGTGTTATGCATGGCAATTGAAACAAATCATATGTTTTCAATTATGTTTAAATTAAAGGCGTGAAAAAAGATCGTGTGAGCATCATTTAAGTATCAGCTTGCATTTAATGAAAGTTTAAAAGGTAGCTATTGCGATTCAACCAGTTTTGTCCAAATTTCCCAGACAATGATAGAAAGGATTTCTATGATAAATCGTCAAAATAATGATGAAAGCATTTCCATGAAGGTAAGCAGCTAGCTACATTATGTTTCTTTCAAAACCTTTCATGTCCACAAATACAAGAATTGTACAATCCGAAAAAGTTAGGTAAGGGGAATTAATAGGTGAGTTACTTTAACGACGCTTAGAATAGAAATGAGCCATAAATTGAATTTTATAAATGTCAAACTTTTGGACAATGAATCCAGTAGATTCCCAAAAAATAATTTTAGAAACATTACTATTAAATTAAACAAAATCATTAAATCGATGGTAGAATGTAACAACTTCACCAACGCATATGATAATGTATTGCGCAGAATTAAAAAATATTTCTATTTTCAATTTCCGTCTTTCAATTCAACTAAAAAGTCTCTCTCATTATTGACTCCACCCCTGTGGTTACCTCCTTTTACATTTCAATTCCATTCATTTGTTTTTCTTACGTTCACTGACAGAACTAAACTTGGTATTAGTTTAAGGTCAATGTGCACTGCACAACTAAACATGAAGTGAAAACGTTACACTTTTTATAACGTGAATGTCCAAAACAATTTGTTTATTATATTGCTATATCATTTGAAATATCAATCTAAGAATTTTCCTGCGAGATATTTGTTTACATCCATGTTGTTGATAAATATGTAACATCTATGAAAAGTACGCTTCACTAATATTGTTTTCTGCTTACATAATATCTTCATTCATAATGATTGAATCATTTTTAATATTTATGTATTTTGTCAAATGAAATGTACGTGAAGATGGAGACGCACAGATCTCCGAAACATTGTACAAAATTATTCAAGACATAGTGGTGAAATTACTCAACTTTCATAAATTTTATTTCAAATGTGATTGTCTATAATAAATGGAACTTTTTGTTAATATAAATATGACAGTCGATAGAAACTTAATAAGATTGATTGATCTCTAGTTTAGGGTGGCTCAGTTCCTTTGGTTCCTTTTATGATTCATTATTTCTCGTGATTCTTATGTTTGTATTTGCGCGGTTCACTTGAATCATTGGTTGAGTGCTCCAGAATAATTTTGCTGGCTTTGATTAATTTTCTTACGCCAAAGCATAAATATATACAATACGACTACGGGTCATATAAAGCTATACATTTTTCCATTACGAATCATTTCATCTTCATCTCGATACATTTAAAATATCAATTCACACTTAGAATAACACTTCACAACATTTTATTAAAAAGTATTGTCAAAATATGGGTTTGCTTACTGCTTCAACTGAAATATAAATTTAGAAATGGGTTCGTAATTAAACAGCCATCTATTGGCTGCTCCTATAACAACTGAATTATTTATGTTATAAGTTAGTGAGGAAGAAGATACTGATGAGTTTGTTGGCGTGGATTTGTGTGTTTTTTTGCATTTTAAGTCTTCTTTCAATAGGTTTGTGTGTCTACTGAAATGGAAGATATGAATGCTGGTTTTATTTATGACTTGCGCCAAGAGGGAACTCTGAATGTGATCCAGTGGTGTCAGAAAGTGGATTGCTCACGTCTCGACGTGTATGTAATGTTTGCAAGAGAGATATGAAATTTCCTGAGAGAAAGGATAGGAAAGGTTATGAGTGGATTTGTAGAGTGAGAAGCGAGAATGATTATAGCGTGAAAATGTCTGGGCAAATTGATTTTTCGTTTGAGAGGAGTCACTTAGCGATATGGAAAGTGCTTAAAACTTTTTAAATTTTAAAATGAGTATTAAGATGTGAGATTTTTTATTTTTGATATTTTTTACGATTCATTTCGTAAAAATTATACATTTTTTTTAGATATAAGAATCTTCAAAATTTGTGTTTCATTGTTGTTTAGTTAATTTAATTTGCTACGTGGAAATTATTTATATATATAACTGGTTTTAAAGCTTAAAATGTGTGACTAGGAGATGAGATTTTATTTTTATTGTAATTTTTTAAGATTCATTTCGTAAAAAGTAGGAAGTATAAATTTTTTTAGATATAAAAATTCTTTTTAAAGTTCAAAAAAAATTGTGTTTTAAATGATATTTATACTGTTCAAAAATGTGTTCGTTCGATACAGTTAAAAATTTATAATTTCAACTACAAAGCACCGTCACCAAACATCATTGAATTTTCAAGAACAATAGCCCACGCAACCCTCTCCTTTTATAGCTCTCAACTTTCTTATGGCCCTCTTTGTTATCCTTCATATCTTTATTGAAAATATCAGAGCTTAACAACAGAAATAAAAATTCGATTAAATTTATTCAATGACTTCAAAAATTTATTGAACATTTTTGAAAATCATTTCAAATAGAAGTAAATTGGTTTTTATATTTGGTTAAATTATAGAACCTGACGATGGGATAGCATAACATTCTGAAACGTTGTTCAGTTCAATAAAGTTTTCTGTAATAAAAATGTCATAAGCAAAAGAAGAGATTCATTAATTCTAAATTCATTAAATTCATAACGAAGAATACCACAGAAGAAAGATGTTTCTCATCGGCTCGGTGGACGAGATTGCTAAGGCAGTAAGTAGTGTCGTAGTGATCTCGGACCGAAGGGTCGCGGGTTCCAGTCCCGCCTCGGGCATGGTTGTACTTGTGTTCGTCCTTTCACTTATTACGTTTCATCGTCATAGTTACCATACCGTTAACTCCAATAGAGGTCGCATCAACATCTAGGTCATTAGCGACCTTAAATTAAAAAATAAAAAAGTTTCTCAAAGCGTCTCATGAACTGTACAAGAAGGCTCTAGAAAAATATAAAGTCTCTTCAAGACAATAAATTTCAGAAGAAATTGACATTAAGAAAGGTGTTTTGCAAGACTGCAGTGTATCTCCGAGGCTTTTTAATATTTATATTGATGCCGTAATCAAAGCTTGGCAAGCGACAGTAGATCCAGAAATTTCTATTGGATGTAGAACATATTTGAACACCTTACTCTATGCAGATAAATGAGATTTCACCCAAAAGAGCAAACATGGCACGCAGAGAAGTTTGCAGAAAATAAATCATACATCAGCTCTATATAATACGAAAATATATATTAACAAAACGAAGCTGATACTCTTTAAAACAAAACAATGTTAGCTGAAAAGCAGGTATTAGTGCTCAAATCAATGTCTTTTATTTTAAGTATTTGGGTTTTAACATGCGAATTGACATTGATACTGAAATATTAAACTGAATAAATTTCAATCTCCCATTGGAATACCTAGAAACATTTTCAAAAGAAAGACTCGAAGAGGAAGCTCAAAACTTTATAAACTGTGAATATTCGTTTTCCTCTGCAGTTCCAGAAACGTGGAAATAGTTTAAACAGAACAAATCCATGCATTCAAGAATATAGACATCTGAAATTGTGTATGTTTGTTATGGATTTTACTAGGAAACATAGAATGATAAATTTAATGAAAATACCCAAGATCTCCAGCTTTTTGTGATTGATAAGTGCTTGACTAAAACATATGAGAACATCCGAAGAAGGCTTCCATTGATTGCAAACAATATGGAAAGAAACAGATTAACGCGTTAGAGGTGAATTGGCATTTTTACTTCCTTCTTTATAACTGATTAGAGAAGACTACTGAGTGAAGTATCCATCATAACTACAGCATTATAATGTTGTTTATAGAACACTAGCTGAGGAAACTGGACATTTATCACATTTTCCAGTAGTTGCGCAGTGTCCCACAGTACCTCCAGTAAACTGCATTAGAAGATGGGGTTCATGGCATTACGTGGTCTTTGAGTGGAGTGAAAAGCCAATTTACCTTCACCTTTTTGCAGTTCTCACTGACAAATTAAGTTGTAAACACTGTTGATTTTTAAGAAATAAGTGCAATGCACACTTTCGCGTGTAATGAAATAAGTATTACTACGCAATAAATATTGAGAAAATAGTGCGAAAAGCACACTTGACAGAATAGTGAAAAGTGTCCTTAAAGATTGACAAAACATTGAAAAGCACACTTACACATGCAATGAAATAAGTATTACCTACCATACAATAAAGCTTGACAAAATTTTAGAAGGTCCAGAGAAAGTTCGCAAAAGATATCAACGAATTCTTTGCTTGCTTAAGTCACTAAAATTTTATTAAGTAATGGCGGCACCAATGTAAACATGCAGAAGCGAATCATGGAGTCTAACAGCAAAAGAGCAACAACGAACAGTAGAGATATAATTCCTAAGAAAAGTGAAAGGTTGCTCAATATTAGATCAAATCAGAAATGAGATTAGATTTAATCTAAATATATATTCTATGAATGACCGTATTAAAGAATATAAACAACGCTGGATATAACATAAATAGAATGGATAAATGAATACCAAAATCAATATTAACTTATAAACCTAGCTGATCCGGGTAGTCGAGATCGCTAAAGCTATAGTGCCATTGCAGTCTTGGACCAAAGTGACATGGGTTCGAGACCGGTCTCAGGCATGGTTGTGCTTTGTGTGTCTTTATGAATGTCTATTTCATCCATCATCATTTCCATACATTTCTATCATTTCCATTCATCCCCCTAGGGCTAACAACCCAGGGGTGTGAAAGTGGAATCAGCATACAAATGCTGATCGCCCCCGATGAAGTCTCGTGGATACCTCCAATAAAAATATGACAGGGCCTCGGCGGGTAAAACTGCACTTTCGCAAGGCTCGTAAATAGCCATTTCGTGACAAAAAGTCTTATAAACCTGTAGGAAGACGAGAAATACGATGTCCAAGGAAAAGATGGTCGGTTTGAAGACGAAACAGGCTATTTGCCTAATCCCTGATAGTGAAGAAGAAGAAGAAGAAGAAGAAGAAGAAGCTTAAGTGGCTTTTGAAATGGTATTGATATTTTTACAAAAATGAGTGCAATCAGTTCGTTCCTCCGACGTTGTAGAGCCCGCCAAGCAGCGCAGAGACTAATTTCATCGCTTGATAGCGTGTGCAATCTTTTGAGTCTCTGCATATCTTTTAATTGCTTAAAAATACATTTTGAATGGCATCCTTCGGCTTAATGACTCTCGGCCGCTCAAAAGTATTCGAACCAAATTTGGGGGCAATCACTCCGATGGTTCAAATATTTTTTTCGTACATGACCAAATACATTCTTTCAGTATCATATAACAGAGCATTAATTAGTGAAAATGCAAAAGTGGATGTTTCTCTGAATGCATGAGCATACATTGACTCAGTCTCTTAGCGAGTGTATTTTTGTTCCTGGGTGCGACCCAGGAACAAAGATAGAATATAAAGAAGAGATGATTACCAGGTGTATGCATTCGTTTTTGCCGCTTTTTGTGGGAAAGAAAACACCGAATATTCAAGGGAAATTCACTTTTTGTTTATTCAAAATATTGGCCATCGGCTTCTACACGCTTCGCCCATCTTTCAGGTACGTTAAGAATACCATGCCAGAAAAACTTTTTTGCGGCATATCATTCGTCTAGCCCATTTCCAACTTTTTCGAAATTGCTGAAGTGAAGCTCTGTAAGTTCGTGCTCCATTGATGCAAAGAGAAGATAGGCGGAGCAGTCGTGCACTTGCCGTTCATTCAAATCCTGCGGAACCCATTTACCGAGTTTATTGATTTTCCCCATTGCTCGTAAAGGTCTACAGATTTTATCTTGTGACATATTTAATACTTTTGCCAATTTGTGTTGAGTTTGAGTTGGGTTAAGTAATAACGACTGTAATTGCTCGTCTTTGCACTTTTGTGATCTAACAGTGCGCGCATTTTCACATTGAAATCTTCTTCCCGACAGCGCTTAAGTCGTGTGACCTATTCCGACACCCATTTTTCTTCTCGGTCAGCCAATGGTTCTTCTTCCTTCTGTTCTATAGTAGCAATTGACTATTTTCATAGATTGACATTTCATAGCGATTGTACTATTTTAACTTATTTTCGGGAAAGTTTTCATTAATTCTTCGACTTTTAAAACATCTATTTCAGAATTTCGTTTCTTGTAGAGTAGCGAGTACCCTAATGTATTTCGGAGAAATTTCATTTCTGCCGTTAGTATTTTATTTTTGATCTTTTTCGTGTTCACCTATGTTTCGCAGGCATGGGGACTGCAATTGTCTTGTAAAACTTAAGCCTTGTCTCCTTACGTGTTCGGTTACTCATATACTTATGTATCGTTCTACAAACATTTCGGAATTTTACTAGTTTGTCTTCCACGTCATGATCTATATTACAGGATATATCACAGCCTAAGTACTTAAAGTTGCTAACTTGTTCTAGATTGTAGATTCCTATTGCTATTTCAGATCTTACTGGATATTTGCCTTGAAATGCCATGATTTTTATTTTTGAAAGGACATTCTAAGTCTATATTCTTGAGGGATTTTCTTTAAGATAAAAATTGACTTTTGGAGCTTGTTTTCAGTCTCTTGTATCACCATTTTGTCATCAGAGTATAAAATTGAATTGATGTACAAAGAACTATTTAATTGTACACCTCTATCGACTTCATTTTTCCATATTCTATATATGTCGTCCAAATATATGTTAAAAGTGTTGGTTATATTGAACAGCTTTGCCTTACTCTTTTATTTGAAGGGACAATTATATTAGGTTTATAGTTTCCTCAGATGATCGAAGTTTCTCTTAATACACTCTTTATAGCTTCAAAAGGGTGTCTTAGGTAACCTCTCCTCTCTAATATCTCCCATAGAACATTGTCAAAAGCCTTTTCAAGATCTACAAATGCAAGATGCGGTCTTTGTTATGTTCTCTTCGCTCTTCTATCAATCGCTTTAATGTAAATATTGCATCAGTATATGATCGGTCTTTTCTGAATACCGTTTATTCTTCTGAGAGAAGTGCATCTGCTATTATATTCAGTCGTTGATTCCGAATTCTAGTGTATATTTTGTAGGTAGTATTTAGCATACTTATTCCTCGATAATTCTGGGTGTTAGTTCTATCACCTTACATGTACAAGGACACCACATTGCCTGTAACCATTCTTGAGGAATCTCAAACTGCCTCCAGCACACATTAAAAAGTAGTATTTATGCAATGTATGACCTCCATACTTCAGTAATTCGCTGAATTCCGTTTGGTCCGAGTGCTTTTCTATTTTTTAATCCTTTTAAAGCAATTGTGAGCTCTTCCCATGTGATCTCGTCTGAATACTTTTTTCTGGGAATTAACTGCAGCGTGTTCTTTATCATCGTACCACAGAGATCGATAGTGTTCTGCCCACATATATTTGTATGCTTTTGACATTTACATCCTCTTATATAGATCAATTTAGGGACTTAATGGCTTTGTATGCTAAAGACTGCCTTCCATGTATATCATGTTCAACATTTGCATTAAATCTTTCCCAAGATGCAATGTGGGCTTTCTTTATTGCATGTTTTGCTTGATTTCTTGCGATGTGGTACTCTTTTTTATTAACGTGTGTTGAGTTGCTTGGATATTTATTTTAACATTGTTTCTTTATTTTAATTCTTCTATTTCTGTCGACCAGATTATTGGCCTTCTTTTACTTTTACTTTTGGGCTTGACTGGGTGGATATCTCTGGCGTCGACAGGAACTTTTCCACTTAACCCGCATAGTCGTTCGTCCTGTACGCGCCATCGCTACGATTCCAGCGACATTTCTTCAGAATTCTTGCTTCGCCATTTTAGTCGCCGGCTTGACTGGGTGGATATCTCTGGCGTCCAAAGGAACGTTTCGGCTTGGCCCGCATGGTCGCTCGTCTCATATGCGCCATCGCTACAATTCCTGCGACATTTATTGGGAATCTTCGCTTCACCATGTTGGTCACGACTTGATTTGGTGGATATCTCTGGCGTCCAAAGGAACTTTTCAGCTTGGCCCGCATGGTCGCTCGTCTCGTACGCGCCATCGCTATGATTCCTGTGACATTTCTTGGGGATCCTCGCTTCGCCGTGTCGGCCATGGCTTTACTGGGTGGATATCTCTGGCGTCCACAGGAGCTTTTCCGCTTGGCCCGCATAGTCGTTCGTCTTGTACGCGCCATCGCTACGATTCCAGCAACATTTCTTCAGAATTCTGCTTCGCCATGTTGGTGGCTGGCTTGACTGAGTGGATATCTCTGGCGTCCAAAGGAACTTTTCGACTTGGCCCGCATGGTCGCTCGTCTCGTACCCGCCATCGCTACGATTCCTGCGACATTTCTTGGGAATCCCCGCTTTGCCGTGTCGGTCACGGCTTGAATAGGTGGATATCTCTGGCGTCCAAAGGAACGTTTCCGCTTGGCCAGCATTTTCGCCCATCTCGTATGTGCCATCGCTACGATTCCTGTGACTTTTTTTTGAGAATCCTCGCTTCACCATGTTGGTCACGCCTTGACTGGGTGCATATCTCGGGCGTCTACAGGAACTTTTCCGCTTGGCCCGCATGATCGCTCGTCCGCAACCGGAGGCGCTCGTCTTTGTACGCCGCCTGACTCCGCGTCACATGTACACGACTGACTCGCCGCCAGAGATCATAGATAGTTCTGCTCGGATGCGGAACTCCAAGCTCTTGCCTTCGCCAGTGACTTGGAAACATGTGTCACGGATACGGGGTCGATGGAGAAATTAAATTATTCTGTTATAAAACAAGGTGAGCAAACGCATTTCGAAAGCTATTTAAAAAGCCCTCGTCGCGGTTTAGTTCATTCGTCACCTCGCTCGTATTCTATGACACGACCCCGGGTTCGATTCCCGGTTGGGCATGTTTATAACATGCATTTTTCTTGCAATGTATCAGTATATGTTGCCGTGTGACGGTGTGAAAACTCACTTCTCGGGTTGAGAAGACCCGAATACGGCGTGCGGATGTCTTCGTGCAAATCACACCCCCTTAACCCGTGGCCGCGAGGTCGGGACGCTGCTTGTAAGACATGGCACGTACGTGGGCTGTCGCCCCAACTACTGACATACAGACTTCAAAAGCATGTGAGAAACCCACGTCCGGTGGAAAAGTTCCGAGACATGAGCTCAGCTCTAAGTGAGCGCGCGCCTTGGACCCCGCACTCCGTTCCAGCACGATCGCTAACATGCCTACGAAGAAGCGCGCCAGCTTCCCGCGCAAGTGAAGGCACGTGGAAGGACGGAGCGTTGAGCAAGTATGGGTGAGAGGGAAAGGTGAGACGACAGCCCAAAAGAGAAAAGACTAGAACTTGGACGAGGGCGGGCAAAGAGACCAGGCGCGTGGCCAGGCGGGACCTACGTGACGAAACCATGTTGAGGGCTGTCGATATGGTGAATTAGCGCGAAGACATTTAACAAGTTTGCCCCCGTGAAAGCCTTAGATAAAATTTTGATCTTTCGATCAGAATAAACGCAAAATTTACCGTAAAGATTCAGAGTTAATAAACGCTATCCGCTTTCATTTAACCGCACGCCCCTCGAGACGTTACTATGAAGGTTTCAAGACAGTACTTGTCACAGCCAAGCGAACCGGGTGCCAGGAGCGAAGAGGAAGTAAAGAAATAGTGGCCTGAAACCAAAGGCTCAAAAGAGTTTCAGATGAAGCAGGTGGTTAAACTGTGACGCTTGGACATGGTCAGTTGGCAAACATGCAGAAGCTGAGGGAGGATGATGGTGACAAGTGGAAGACGTTATCAAAGCAACCATTCGAACGCAGGAAAAATGCAGAAGATGATGGAATCAATGTGTGTGTGGAAGTGTGTAATGGAAAAAAAGAAGAGACGTCAGAACGATAATTACAGCGACTTTGGAAACGCATGATAAAACATGAAGGTATGTGCGGCGTGAAAAATATCGCAAGAAGCGAGTGCCTCAATAGTCGTATTAGAGTCAGTTGAAAAAAATATTATTGCAATGGATTGCACCAACGCAGAAAAAATGGGAAGAACGTCTTTTGAAAGGCAGGATTGAAATGGTGCAAGTTGAGAAAATAAAACTTATAGTACGTCTGTGGACGCAAGATAATTTTGTCGACCTTGGGGGACTATGTATTCTCCTCGCGCCTAGAGCACGAGATGAAGTCCAAGGCTGTACGAAATCCTTAATACTCATGAATTAGAGAAATCCGAGTTCTGCCACTCTGCTTGCCATGAACGGAATATACAGCATTCAGGTATGATTTAGTCTGCTAACGAGACATAAGGAGTGTCTATTGATGACTTCCGAGTAGCTGTTTTCGCAGCTTTGTCAGCTAGCTCATTGCCTGCGATTCCTACATGGTCCAGTATCATTAGATCTTAATGGCTAGATGACAAACGGAAACAGTTGTATAGGTGCAGTCAAGTGATCCGAGAGAGAAAGAGTCAAGAGTGACTGGAGTTCACATCAGGAATCACTGCATAAGACTACTCGTCTTGACGTACCTGATTCTATATATTTCAGGGCTTGCAGTACAGCGAACTTCTCGGTAGAGAATACGCTGCAGTGCGCTCGAATTTTGTATGAGCTCGTCGCCGTTCTACTGTAGAACGCACTTGCCACATAGTCATTTGTAGCCAGTATACAAGAAAGTATGGTCAGGATAAGTTGCTCTGAACTCATTAAAGAGTTTCAAATATGCTATGGGCGTTGTTGATTTGGGAATGTTGGACTAGGTGAAGTATATTAGAGGTCGGAGAAGTTTCCAAGGAGGGACCAGATTTTTGGGAAGTTTTAGGGGGGATGGAAGTTTCAGGATAAGCTCCTTCAAGAGTGTGAAAGCGGATACCAGACGGTTTCGGTAAAGATGGTCTAAGCCAGTTGGATGTTTGGTGGCCTGGGTACAAGAATATTCGCCGAGATGGAACATCCAGCTCTGACACTTTCACGCCATACAAACTGATCAAAATCTCCCGTCTTCGGCTAAGACGCAGTTCTCCAGCTTCATCCAGGAGACACTCGATACGGCTCGTGCGATTGGTACCTGGACTAATCCGGGTTCCGGCATGATGAATAGTGTTTAGAGGTCGCAATGATGAAGAGAACGCTGAGCCGTATACAATGCTGCCATAGTATCAACGGATCAAATAATTGTATAAAACCGCTGGAGACATTTACGGTCACCACAGCATCAGGCACCACTACAGGTGCGAAGTATGTTTAATAGTGATACACAGCAACTTTGTAGGTTGCGGACTTTTGTCAAACGTCGAGAAAGACAGCGGCGTCAAGAAACGGGAGTTGCCGGTTTCCAAGGAACAGATCAGCGTGAATATGGAGGTGAAATATACTGCAGAAGTGGGTGCATTTGGATTCTGAGGTGGAGAACTTAAATCCAGTTCTTGCGCTCCATTCATTGAGTCTCATTCCATTCAGAACGAGTTGTACTTGTCTTTGAATAACGTTGATACTCTTGGATGGGCAGAAAATGGAAAATCATCGACAAAAAGCGATGCCTATAGAGGCTAATATCGAGCTATAATAACAGCTAGTACGACTAATATCGTTGATTGCAATAACAGAGTGGCGCTCAAAACTGACCCTTGGGGCATACCATTTTCCAAAGGATGACTGGAAGATAATTTTCCGCCAACGCGTACTCGAAAAAAGTTCGCAAGGAACAACGGGAGCCGTCCCTTGAGTCCCCAACAGTACATGGTGCAAAGTATGCCGTGCCTCCAGGTTATTCCATAAGCCTTCTCAATGTCAAAGAAGACGGTTACGAAGTATTGTCGTAGTACGAAGTGGATATCTGCGAAGCGAGAGTGACTAGGTGATCGAATGTAGACATATACTTCACGAAGCCCTACTGGGTTGGTGTTAAAGGATTTCTTCTCGTCATGCACTAGACCAGACACCGGTTAACCACACGCTCTAAAATATTACAAACACAGCTAGTGAGCGAAATAGATCGATATCTCGAGGAAATCACTTGGACCTTTCCTTCCTTAGGAATAGGAATTACTATAGCCTCATCCCAAGTTCCAGGAATGGAATTTTCGTTCCAAATACGATTGAAGGTACTACGTAGGAACGATCGCACCTCCTCGGGTACGTGTTTTAACATCTGACTGCGGATTTGTTCTGATCCTGGAGCAAAATCTTTCAGAGGAGCGTGCGAAGACAATAGTCCCTTCATAGGGGGACTTATAATCCTCTTCTGTGCCACTTGAAAAAAACAGATCATGTTTTTCATATTTCTTAAATTAAGCGAGCAGTTACCTGCAAACATGCAGAATGCTGCGAGGAAATGAGATATTCTCATAGTGAGAAGCCAGTTGCTCTGCTTTATCTTCAGGGGAGGTGATCAGATTTCCGTTCACCAGCAACACTGGGACGTTCTAAGGAGGGAATCTGCCCTCAATTTGACAGATCATTCGCCATACCACTTTAGAAGAAGTGCGGCGTACAATTGGTTGAACTGTAAAGATGAACTAAATGGATTGACACACATCACTCTTAATTCGTTTCTAATCGAACATTGTCCCAATGGGGTTGAATTTTCACCTTGTACTCGGTCTACGCCAACAAAAAGCTCTGGATGAATGCTAACTAGATAATAACTTCAAAATTATACGAATGCGTTGTTTACAGAAGATAAAATAATGAAAGGCCTTGCTGCAGGAAGTATGGGACGCCACGAATGGAAACTGTGTCCGAAACAACGAAATGTTTTCAGATTGTCAACGGAAACTAAACAATCCAATGTCTCCGGAAAAAACATATATTTCATTGGTATAAAGGATGAAGATGAAATGGAATGCTTCAGTCTTGTTGCGATTCATTGATAACTGCGCATTGTGTCGCTGGATCGTCCTACGTGTACACTCTAAACCAAAAGATTTAATCTTAAGTAAACTCGAAAACTGACACAACAATACACGCATGCGTTATTTTTTTACAAATGATAAAATAAAATAATTTATAGACCAATTAATGCAAGAGACATGGGACGTTACGAATGGAAAGTTTTCTCAGGAGTAAATAAGCGTTTTCACAGGAAGCGAGAAAATCAAAATCTATAGAAATAAACATTTCTCTTCCCTCAAAGATGTTGCTACAACAGTGCATCATGATGAAGCTGCTATTGGCATATTTTTAGAGCTTTGGAAAGCTACTGACAATATTGAAGACAATTTTACTAACAGTATGAACTTCCATGAAATTGTCTTCGTGATTTGAGAGCAAACATAAAAAAAATATTTTTGACAAAATTAATTTCTTTGTTCCTCGTAAAACGTGCGCATTATAAATGAAAAATATGTTGAAAATACACATTTTACGTATTTGAATGTCCCTTCTTCCTTAGGCTATGAAACTCTCTTCTATAAGTATATACTGTCGAGTCAAAACATTATGACCGCATGTTTGAAAGCAAAAATGCACCTCGGGAAATCAATAGAGCAGCGATGCGGTGTGGCATAATTCGACAAGTTCTTTATAGATTTCGAAGATAAGCACAATCCACACTGTTCACCGGAATTAAGGACCGATGATTTGTATCGCAGAACTGGCGTCGGATAGACTTCCATATGTTTTCAATCAGGTTTAGGTCAGTCAGGTGGACAAAATATCAAAGTTAGCCCACTTGCATGCATCTCAAAACCACTGAAGCATGATTATGGACTGGTGGCACAAACAGGTATCGTGCTGGAAGATGCCATCGCCGTCGGGAAACATGGCAAGCACAAACACATGCAGAGGATCCACAATAATTTTCATGTAGTGCGGGGCTTAATCATCACCACAGGACAAAGGATGACCCAGGTGAATATCTTCCAGAGCATAGTAATGCACATAAAGAACTGTTCCCGTGGCGGAGGTACATGTATGAAGCAGTTATTCATCTGAAAGATTGGTAGGTCTTTAGCATGTATACTTCTGTGTATTCGTTTTCTACCTTTTCCAATTTTGCAAGTTTTGTCTTTAGGTAGTAAGTAAATATTTTTCCTGGCCTTCGTGATGATTTTGTATTGTCAACCATACGTCCTTAGGCCTATAAGAGCACGACAAGACAGGAGATAGCCATTAGATAGTGTCATTACAATGCGACACATGACCACCGTTTTCGTACTACATTTCCTTTAATTTTCTCTTATCTCATCGCAAGGGATTATTGTAGGTTCGCCGTCCTCTATGAGGTCCGTGCAAAAGTGATGAAATTTTTTTCACGCTTTCATACGCATGTTCCATAGTGCGTAATTGCTGTTGTTCAACGATTCCGTATTTCCGTAAGCAGGGATTCCGCCATTGTATTAGTGTTTAACGCTCTGCTTCGTCAAAGCAATTTATTATCAATGGATTTCTCCATTTAAGCACGTGCCGACGCTAGTGATTTCTCATTCCCTTCGGCTCTCAATATGTACTTTTCTTACCGCATCACTTAATTTCAATGTTACCAGGCTACGTTCACTTTTGCGGTGAGCAGTTGTGTGATATTTGAGTCTTCCGCGACCACAGACATGCAAATGATCTTGACTAATCGGGCGACCCCGCGTCGAAGGCTGTAATCCCGACGTTTGGACTTCCTTTTCATAGTCTTCCTGAGGGCTGAAGTACGTCAGGTTGGAGAGCGCCTGGGGTTATATACTGAGATGGACCACGTGTTTGGCTGAGTCCAAGATTCAGTGGAAGAGACTATGGAACAGCACGCAGATAGGGAGATAGACGTATCGACTCATCTCAAATGTACTGCAGCCTCCGGGTCAATGACCCCCATCTCCATCAGGTTTTTCGTCCAGTTTCCCTGATCCATTGAGCAAATGCTGAGATGGTCCCTTTTTTGCTTCTGCACATAAATGTAACTTCATTATCTGTTCACGTTTTCTAGAATTCATTGGGAAATATAGTTATTCAAATTATCGTTTCCATGTTGCGGCAGGAATTATTATTCCTTGACGAAGGACATCATGGATAAGAGCCAAAAACGTATTGCTTATTTATCCTTGAAAATAGATTTTATGAGCAGCTGTTGACTGGACATGGCTGTTTCCGAGGTTATCTCTTACGCTTCCACCGGTCTGAAGGCCCAGCGTGCTCTCACTGCTCCCCAGTAGGGGGGGTGCAGAACACATTTTCTTTGCCTGTCCTCGGAGCGAAGAAGGGAAGACACATCTCTACCGGCAACTCGGACAGCAACTGCAGCCCGAGAACATTGTAATGGGAATGGTGGTTTCTAGGGAGAAGTGCTGCATTGGCGGCCTTCGCAGTCAAATAATAAAGAAGCTAAGACTTGATCAGTGGATGAGAATGGCGTCCTAGGATGATGCCAAAAGGCTAGGGTTCGCGGGGGTGACTAGGGCCGCATGTCCTAGTTACCCCCGCGAACTACTGCCTAACGGCGGTTCCGTGGGGGGTGAAGAAGCGTAGGGTGGTGGTTTTAGTGAGTAAAAATCGCACACTACCATATGGTGCAAGCCACATGGTATTGTGTATTTTGAAGATTTCCACCTATCCTCGTAAAAAGCGTAGGTTGAAGGAGGGGGTCGAATTGACCGGTAGCGTGGGGTCTGGAGTCGTGCAGCCAAAAACGTCAGGGATTGGAAAGCAATTGGCGGGCCTTCTGCGTCCCCGTACTTCGCGATGCTATTTCCCACGCATCATCGAATCGCAATCACGCATCACCATTGATGTGTCGAGTACGTGTGACTATCACTGGTGCGTATTTTATCCGTCTGTACCATCATCGGAACTCTCTGTCGTGGACCTGTCATCAAACATGTCGTTTCCCAGGCATGCAGTGCAATGGCGGACAAACATTCTGAAATTTGAAGTGTCGGATGTGCTCCCGTTGTCTATCTTCTACAGCTCTTCGTGTCTCACAATGTAACTGCGGCTGCAACTGCATGGGACTGATTAACCTCCCACAACGTGGAGTGAGGAAAGATTGATTTGATTCGACAAATTGCTGATGATGGCTAAGCCATCGAATGCTGTTCTTGTAATAAATAATGTTACTGGAAATAACAACGCCTACAGTTATTTCATTTCAAATAACAACGACAACTCACTTCCAAACCAATATCCGCATGTTACACATTGTGTATGGTGAGCGTGGCTGATGCCTTGGTTTCGATCTCTGTGTCCTGGGGTTTCCTTGATGTTGAATGGTCGTGAGTTTTAGGGCTGTGGGAGAATGACTCGTAACCTTTGGCGGCGAAGTTTTTATCAGGCGTCCATTGTTTTCGATACTTTTCATCCAGCAGGGAGGCTTGCCTGAACGCAAAGCCTGGCTGCGCGAAGGACTTGTAGGACGTCGTTCTTTGTTTCTGGGTGTTAAGGCGTCGAAATGCTTTATTTTATGTTCGTGGGGTGGGAGAGCTCAAATCGTTTTACTTAGCGACTTTCTGTAAACTGTCTTCCTCGTTTTTTCAATACAGAATTCTGATATAAAAATATCGGCAGTTTCTCCAAATTCAGGCGTGAAAAAGTAGACGTCTTCGCGCGGGATAGCATGTGATCATTGATTCTATATTTACGTCGCCAGGAAAAGAAGTTTTGAAGATTTCCGGAGCGTAAATGAAACACTACCAGCGTCTGTGTCTACGACATGTTTCCCGCTTTCATGAACGATGTGATTTGCAACCCAGCTGGATCAGCCTTTAATTAATAATGCGTGTTAATACAATCTTACATAAAAAACATTATCTTTCTCAGAAAAGCGACAATTGTGAGGTGCTCGCTTTGGCTCTGACAGTGTTGCGCTGTGCTCTGATGGCTACGTTGCAAAGCAATTTCGAAACGTTTATTCTTTGGACCTTCGCTTGTTATTCTCTGCATTGAAGTTCGCAGATTTTGAGGAAAATTAAAAATCTCGTAGGCACGGCGTTTGAAATGTACACTCTCAGCTCATAGTTTATACCAAATAAAGGTTCTAATTGTTTTTATTTGAGATTAAGTGACAAATTTGAATTATTTGCGGCGTCTATGGGTAAACACTGAGTGATAGTGCAATTTGGCGTGTGGATAGCGGTTAGATTGAGTAGGTTTTCTGCGATGATGTGGGTCCCTGGCTGCCATCGTTTCCCCTACTCATCAAGGTGTTCAGAAAAGGTAAACATCTCTCCTTTTGCTCCCAGGTCTTCTTGTCGCCTTTCTTTCGGTCACAATTGTATAGGCCATCTACATTTCCTCCAATTTTTTAATTCATTAAATATTAACCCATAGTTACTTTCGTCCATTATTATTGATGGTACACAAATATTTACTCAATTTTTGTTGTAGATTCCGTAGGAATAGAAACAATTAGTCATGGCGCAGTTAATTCATTCAACAAAAAGATAGACTAATTTGCGGTAACTATGTTTACCAGTTCCACTCATTTAGCAAAAATATAAATAAGACATACCGGAGATATGAAAAAGGTGATATCTGTAATGCTCAGGAATCGGGACATTCATGGAAACATTCAAATGCGGAAAGAGAGTGTGCACACGTATTTAGGGAATGGAGTGGAAGTTGCTGCAAAAGGTCTAGTGGTAGGCATCATAATTAAGGCGGAAGATCATCCTAATGCACCATGGTGGTTACCTAAACCACCAACTTGGTTTAAAACTGACTTAGATTATCTCTGGCAAACTGAACCACTAACATAATTGCAGAATCTCAGAGTCAGAATCCAGAATATATCTTACCGACCCTGCGTATTGATGCTACCACTACATATAATGGTGAGTTTATGCACGAACTTGTCTTTACCCGCAGATTGGGAGCCTATAATCCACTGACCAGAAACTTCATTTTACACGCCATATTAGGACAGAATATACGGGTGATCTTTGACAACAATCATCAGCAGGGTATTCCTGATCAACAATTAGCTGTGATGGTATTAGCTCTGACTCAAACTCGGTGCAATGCGATGGCCAAAAAATCAGAGGATGATGTAATGTTGGCTTTAGTTGGAGAACTCTTATCCCCAATATTACCAACTGGGTTGAGGATCATAAATTACAAAGCTGCCGTAGTCATGCCCAACCGCTCAACATATTAACTGATGAGCAATTTACTACAAATGATGTACTGGTAAGTATACAAGTGACTGCCTCAGCCATTCATCTATGAGCAGGCTGTTACTATGCCAGCTGCAATGAGTGCCAGCATATCATATATCAGTATATCATATATGAGTGCCAGTATATCATAAGTTTTTAATGGATTTCCATGTGGACGTTTGCACGGCCATGGCTACTAGAGGCAATACAACCGACAGGAAACTAGAAAAACTGGTGACTAGTATAACGGAAAGTACAGGCAACACCCATAACCTATCGGGGAACAGAATCCGCTTGTATTACAAAGCATATGGGGAACACATTACTCCAAGTAATGCTCGCCAGTACTTCTCAACATGGCAAGGAATGTTACCAGAAAATATCCTTCCACTCAAGTTGATTATTTCTCAATCTGTTTATGGAGGGCTTACGCAACTAATGACTATACGCCGAGCTTTAACAGTTTCCAGATTTTCCTTCGCCAAATTTCGACCACGCATTTCCTGATGAATTTGCAGCATTTAACAGTGCAATTACAAAGATTGATGGAAACCCCTACTATGGTTATGCTAGAGACTTGGGACAGGCTGCTTCACATTATGTCAACCTGGCATATGGCTGTAAAGAGTTGCTGATAAGATCCGGAGAAAACGACAACCTGAAAGCTTATGCTGGTTGGATTAGATCTTGCAAATGCTGTAGACGAAATGTCTGTGGACAATGAGCCTGGGAACCGCCATTTTCTTTCTTCGCGGTGAATAAAAATTGGGAGTAAGCGCTTTTTAGATGTTGCAGAAGCTCTTGAAGGTTGTCTTGAGGTCACATGACAAAGGTCTCGTCGACGTATCGTACCCACATCGTGGGTTTGACGCGAGCGTTTTCCAATAACTCGGTGGTACGGTGGCAGGGGTAAAACCATGGTGGCACCCTTCACCTGGGCAAACAACGTACCCCGTATTTGGAAGGTGGACGACAAGCACAATTGCGCAAGGTCGGTCATTTTGTAGGGAACTGAAGTGGCTGTAGTTTGTTCCATATGATTTCAGGTGTAACATCAAAAGGGCACACAGTGAACGGTGACGTCACATCAGATCCAACCAAGATATCCGATCTCTTCAGGAGCCTCTTGTATAATAAATCAACGAAATGACTAAAATCTCGAACTGCACACTCTGTAGCATCAGTCAATGCAGTTTGCCAGCGAGATACCGTACCAGCAAAAGAGCACAAACTTACCGCGCTCAAAATAGGACTTGGAATTGATTTATCAGTAAATATCTGTATGCACTTATGTAAATACCATTTGCATGTACAAGATAGGGTCCGAAGAATAAAAATTATTTCAATTCTTATTTTTTATTTATTTCAATTATGATTGTATTACTATATTCTTCCACCAAACAACAAAATCTAAATTGGAGAATAAAATTTCTATCTGAAATGTTTGGATCTTAGCCAAACCAGAAATTCAAATAAATGCGCAAGTAGATAGAACCAGAAGGACGTAAGGTTGGTATGAATAAAAGCTGCGGAACAGAATCAACTTAATAAAGAGAATATGTAACAAGTCGTATATTACGATAGCGAAGTAAGAGTGATCCCAAACTCAGAAATGGTTTCCCCGTAGAGAAATGAGAAAGGATCGAAGGGGGAATATTTTATAATAAAAATTCAGTATAAAAGCAAACTGCGTTAGGATATAGATGTTATTTTCTTATTATTATGCTGTTCAAGCTACGTTCTATGGTGTCGATACATTTTAAACAACACGCGATATACGTACGTAATTATTTCATTTGTATTATTACTTACTAGAGTTGCTGGAAACGTTTCTGGAAATGATATAAAGAATCATTAACGAAATTTGCTAAAAGATTTTATTGTTTTTCGAAGTATTCGCCTTTAGCATTGAAAGTAGCTACATATATTTAATTACACAGGCATAGGAGTGACCACCAAAAGTGACGAACTTGTAAATTTTAGGAGCGATGGTTATTTTTCAAGAACGATGGGAATTTTAGGAGCGAGTACGTTATTTTTCGTTAACAATGTAAAAAAGACTCCCAAATCACAAGTGTGTCTCACGTACGAAGATAGGATGGCACGCGGTTGACGTCGATTGATATGCCCTAGCTGCTTTGTGTGCGAAGCTGTCAAGGGAACCAAGATGATGCGTTGTCACAATCATCTTCATGTGGGGAGATGAGTTCTTTTGGACAAAACCTGGCACCTGTGTGAATTTCACAAGGAGATGGTATGCGTATGTGAGGAAGACTATTGATCGCGGTAACATCTACATTTGACGCAAATTCATTGAATTTGATCGAGTGGCCCTGGTTTCGTCACGTGTCGGTCGTTACCTAACCGCATATAGCTAATACAATGGCAAGACCATTCACGATATTGTACGTTCTAATTCGCAAATAAATCGAACTTCGGCCAATATGTTTAGCATTTTAATCGACGCACTATATAGTACATATTTATTATATTTGTACTAGGTACTAGGTAGACCTATAGAGATAGGTTCGTATGTATAAAAGAAGCTGCAGAAAGAAGGTACTGAATAAAGGGAAGAATTATTATAAAAGATGCAACAAGTATTACTACAGCCGTGTAATAATGATCCAAATCTCATAAATAGTTTTGCCGTAGAAATAAGAGGATAAGTCAAAGATTAATATATTTTACAATTACAATACTGTTGTATTATTGCAAGCTAAGTTAGGCAAGCAAAAGCGTATTATTTCAATGTCGTTTCAGTGTCCTCTAAAACCAAGTATGGCAATCGTGGAATTTCAGTTGCGTGTTTCTCAGGTACGAAGTTGGATGGTAAATGCGTTCTCGCAAGTTGTTTGCAGAGCTTTGCTCATTAGAATGCGAATCAGTTATGTTCCATGGTAAATTTAGCTCACTGCAACTGATTTTACTCTTGACTCCCTTCGTAAATTACGCCCTCACACGGCGAGCACAATAACCTAACTATTTATACTTTTCTCTGTTCACCTGTCACGTGAACTATTTTTTTGCCCTGCCCTAGCTCTAATTTACAATTGGGTGCCACAATGCCTTTGCTTGTCAGTTGCCCGTACCTCTGCTAGCTCGTATCACTATTACATCCTACCTGGTCGTGGTCCGCGCGCTCATTCCATACGGACTTGAGGTAGGGCCCGTTTCGTTCGTGCCTGGGTCAAATTTTACACTATTAAATAACAACACTGGATCTAAGGCAATTATGAGCCATATGGGATGCTCATATGTTTAATGTCGGATCTTTTCCTCATATACCAAAAACAAATACAATGTGCCCCTCCGACTTGCGAAACATAACAACACAAAATACATAAACAACACAAAAAAATACAAACATGCACACTGAAAATATAATACAAGATCTCATACACTCACAAGAATGCGCATTCTGTCGTGACCTTTTTGATGATTCTATTCTTAATCTAGTTATCAGGACTTGGTCTTCGACAGAGTCTTTTTCATTGGACTTGCACGTGAACGAAAGAAAATAAAGTAAATGCACGAATCGTGCCACTTTCCTTTTTGCAGCGATGTCGCTCCCTGTCAGCGCCCGTCGTTGCTAGTTGTGATGTGCACCCTCTATGCACGCAGTCCCCGTTCAGCTGCCATCAGTTCCCGGACGCACTCATCCATTTGAAGTTATCAGACGTACTCACAACTATTGTTCCTCGCAACTAATCGCGTCTTCCATAAATGTTCTTTGGCTATCTCGCGACGTATTTAAATTTTACGACGCTTATGTTCCCCGCGCCTAACTTGCGCGAATAATGTCCACGCTAATTCTCCCGTGAATTTCGAAACAAATTAAATTAAATTTCAGTTCCACATCGTCTAAATAACTGATTTCAAATAATTGAACATGAATTAAAACTCTTTCAAAATAATTTCGTGAAATTTCTCAAAAATCTAGCATAGCATCAAATGTGTGCGTTCACCATCAACGCTCAACTCGTTCTCTGTCTGTAACACATTTTACATTGTTGGTCTACAATTCCCTGCGACTGTCTTCTTTAAAACACATGCCCATCACTATAAGAAATGTTCGAAAATATTTATGTTTTCATTGTTTTCGGGCGCCTTGCGTCTTACTATCGGCTTCATAATTTCACTAAATTTTATTTGGTAATTGTCACGTTACCAAATTCCCTTTTCCTGTCTTCCTTTTCTCAAAACCATTATTTTCGTCTTCTCAGTTCGTGATGACGTCATTTACCTCTTAGGCCGCTCATTTAATTCTTTCTTAATCCTCTATGCCATGAACTTGAATATTAATTTATTACGAGCCCCACATAAATTCCCCCGTGCTGTGACTAATTTTGCCCTGATCTAAATATTTTTCTCTATAATTTTCGAAAGTTTGGCCAAAATCCATCCAGGCATTTGCTGGATATTCAATAAAAATCGTCTCGTTATATGCTTACAGAAGTACAACAATGGGTACCATATTTTCAATCTTCACCGTGTTATACATGCAATTTACACAATATATTTTCGGAACCCGTGGCTCGAATAATGTGATTTTTGTTTTAAAATGTTCCTGAATTTGGGTTCTATTCACTGTTTATATCGCCCATTTCCCCCCTTTACGTTTTCTATTTCCTGACAATTATTATTACGCGGCGCTGTTGTCTATTGTTTATTTCATTCTTAGTTTCTCTTTGATTACATAAAACTACCGTGTTCTATGCATTCTTGCGAGCTAGCCTCACAAATCATTACATCACCAATCACATTAAGTACTGATTCATAATTGAGTGTAAAATACAGAAATTCTATAGAATGTCACAAAGAAAAAGGCGTAATTGTGGTACTAAATTCCTTTGTCTAAACGGAGCGTCAAGCAAATTATAATGATGCGTATGTAACAGACACAAACACTTAAAAAGAAAACAGAATCGTTTTGGGGCAAAACATGGCACCTGTGTAAATTACACAGAGAGGTGATGTCTGTGAATGAGGAAGACTAGATTGCAGTAACATGTACGACTTCATGAGGCGCAAATTCTTTGAAATTTATCCTCGTGAATTGGCAAGGGACGTTTACGTAACATCACCACGTTAACAGGAAGTCATGGCCATTGACGGTGCTATTCGTTCTAATCGGCAAATCAAACTTTGGTCCACATGTTTAATACTAAACTGAACGACACACTATATACGTATTTATTTATTATATTCATACTACTGTTTTCGTGTTTATATCTATATAGCCAATTCGTATGTATGTAACAAGTTGCGGAACATAACGTACTTAATAAAGGAAACTATTGTAATCAACCATGTAACAAGTTGTATTCCAATAGCGACGTAAGAATGGTCCGAAACTGAGAAATTGTTTCGCTTCAGAGAAACGAAGGTGGATGTAAGATTAGAATATTCTACAATGACAACTCTGTTGTATTATTCAAAGCTACGAAACAAGACGTTTTATTACAATGATGTGGCATCAATTCAAAAAGCGTCGCAATCTTGGAATTTCAGTACCGATGATGAAGTTAGCAATCCGTACTTTTTTATTTCGTTAACAACGAAACAACGTAGAAGTGGCCCTCAATCCAGCAAATGTTCTGCGAGTACTAAGTCGGATGGGAAGTGGGTTCTCAATGATAGATATGCGCAACTTTACTACTCTGAGTGTGAAGTTCATCCGGCTACCCATTACAGCAACATGGTAAATTTATCCAATAAAACATGAAGTATTGATGCGAAATCAAATAAGTATAAATTTAGAAATTCTATGCATGACACAAAGAAAATAATGGCGTTTTTTTGCAACTAAAACATTTTCACATAGCGTTTTACAGTCGACTCTGGTTATAGTAAACTCGGATATAGTGAACTTAAATCACTGGTCCCGGTTCACTTACATTTCAAATAAGCATAAGACGAATTGCTCATAGTGAACCAAAACCTCAGATATAATGAACTTACGAAATACAACGTCCGTCCTAGAAATTAATTCCCTCCTGGAAATGAATATATCGCCTCAATGCCGCAATTTTCATCATTAGGCTGCTTGAAAAAAATAATGTCGGTGAAAAGTCATAATCGAAGAAGTCTCCCCTGAGGTGAAGATGACGGTCCCAGAAAGGGGACTTTACTGATGACCTAATCATCTTCGCAGCGGAAACAAAGGTCGTGTACTGCGTGGGCTACAAATAGCGGTGTCGATGCGCTATTGCTTGCTTCAGTTTCAATCTTGGTGTTACTAGATATTCTGCGTGTAAAAATGCATTGAGATCTATGTAGTCGATTAGAAACATGCGTGTCATTGCCTGGAGATATCTGCCGTGCCGCGCGGAAAAGCGATTAGTTTCATTACCACTTGCGCCATCCCATTGCCAAAAGCATCTCGTATGTTATTAGGCGAGTGACATTTATTCGGAGAGTGAGGGTCAGTTGAAGTGCAAGGGGCATTGAAGGGTAAAACTGCATTACGATACTTAGATACAGAGGACAATACAGATTTAGGTATGAAGAGAGCACGAACTCTGGAGCAGGATATAGAGAATTACAAATGAAAAAGTACAAATAAACCATTGACAATTATTGATTTTTACGGACAAATAATAGTGATTAACGAAACGAGTGTGTAAAGAGGGGGATAACTGCATGAATGGTATGTTGAAGAAAACGAGCGACGATAGAAGCGAGGTTTCTCATATACCATGAGTGCGATTGTACCCCTTTATACACATGTTACGTTCGAATTTTTGCGTTTCCATTTACGAATAATTCGAAATTTAAAAAATTCCAGCACATATTTTCTACCCGCGGCATGCATTTCATGACGCAGTATTGCTTCTGAAAATGATCTATTTTCGTGGGCCTTGCATTGGTTTAGAACAAAATATTTTCAAATGGAAGGAACTGAACATATGCAGATAAAATATTAGAAGCTGACAAAGTCATGAAAACATTACTTCCCACGAAAAATAAAGATTGCTATGAGAGAGAAAATAAGATGTATAAATATGAGGAAAAAACTAATCACTCCTGACAGTTTTAATATAGCATACTTTTTAGAACTCGTAAACACCACTGACGTTTACATTTTTTACATTCGTAATCCTAAGACCAAAAGTTTTACATGTAAAACATTTAATATATTCACGTTAAATATGTTATGTTGTCCCATAAGTCAGCTAGCTTGACGTTTACTTCCCCAATTTAAATTTATTTATTCATTGCTTATAAGTAGTTGTAGGTTCGTAAATGTTATGTAAATATGAGAATTCCTTGGCGCTAATTAATAGCAAAGGCTATGCATTTTAAACAACCCGCGTTGAACTTATAATATTCTTTCTCCAAAAACCGCGGGCGGGCTTCCAGAGAGAAAGGCAAAGACCTCGTTCGTACGAAACTCTTTGAAAGGACAAACGGCATTGAAAAGTTGAACTGCTTTCATAGACGCTTGCGAGATCGCGCCAGATACTGAGCCCGAATTGTCGGCGCTTCTGAGAATCGAAATATTTCTTAATAGGACGCCACCAGAGTCAATTGTTGGAGAATTTTTTAGCCGAGCATTTTCACAAAAGATCGCGTCGTCAGTTAAAAGGCTTAGTAGTAATTCACATCCAGACTGCAATGAAAAAAATTACATTTTTGAATGTTGTTAGCGAGGGCTACCTTACAGTTGTGCAGATTCTGTGGAAAGAGGGTTTGCCGCGGAAACCAACAGAAATTGTATTAAGCATGAATCACAACAGATAGCAATCTTCTGTTCCCCTAATACAGGTAACATTGACAACTTCTTCAATATTCAATAATGTTTACGCTGAGATAAACTAATAGTTTAATTTTCTCTTGTGGCAAGCTAGGAAGTTATGGCCACGCTTTGTGGGAACCCAATATATCATTCCGTGGCTCTCTCAAAACTTTGATGAAGCTATTTTTCAGCCTCAACACAGATCGATAAGATGTAACAGTGCCAGAAGACGACTGAAGTTAGGAAGATATCTGTGGAATGATAGCATACCTATTTCTTAACGACACTCAATTTGTGAACTGCGTTGGTTGTGTTTTGGGACATATAAGGAATAAAAGATTTCTTCCGGGCTGAAGGGCCGTGGTCCATTGGAAAACATTTCCAGACGTTTCGTCCGCAACTATGGCAGACATCCTCAGCTCATCAAGCCCACTTCACAGCTTCGAAACTTATTCCGATCTGCCAAGGACAGAAGAGATTCATTATCTTCAGCAGGGGTCTATAGAATTCCATGTTCCTGTGGCGCTGTATACATTGGCACTACACAACGGAGCATCAACACCAGGCTCTCTGAACACAAGAGGAAGTGCCGTTTTGGCTACACTGAAAAGTCAGCAGTAGCCGAACACGCTTTCTCTGGCCGTGAACACAACATAAGAATCGAAGACGTGGATGTTTTAGCCACCACAGCTCACTACCATGCACGATTAAACCGTGAAGCCATTGAAATTCACAAACATCCCCGGAATTTCAAATGAGGAGGTAATGAAAATCAATCCGATTTGGATCCCCGTAATCCGCCAGGCCAAAGAAAAACCTAATGAAAAACAAAGACGTGACAGGGGTCACGTAGGCACGTGGGAACATGGCAACAGGAACAGTTGACAAAACTGACAGTCACCGGGGAACCATCAAAGAGGATTCTTCGTCCAAGACCATATCGCCACTGAGGATGTCTGCCGTAGTTGCGGACGAAACGTCTGGAAATATGTTTTCTAATGGACCACGGCCCTTCAGCCCGGAACAAATCTTTGACTACAACTCCGGCCGTGAAAGCCTACATTGTTTTATTATATAAGGAATCGTTCTGATGAATTTTCATGAACGCAAAGCCACTATGAATGCTGCGAAAACGTTTGTAAAATTGGTAAAACGTGCGTCAAAGAAGACAACTTAACACTAGAAAAACGGAAATGCCGTACTACCTATGACGGCGAGCAGTAACAATGACTGTTTCAAATAGTTATTTTTTATTTTGAGAAACCTTTGTTATAATTCAAGTCATAAAAAACCTAGGGCAATGAAAATCATTTTTGAAGAAAATCATACAATTAAATTATTTTGACTTAAAAGTCAAACAGACAACTATTTTTTCCGTGTCTCCACATTTGCACCCACAGGCTACAACGCCAGATTGCAAGAAATTTTTCTGCAAACTTGGAAAAGGTTCCGGTGATTATCAGCTTGCATAATTGATTTACGGATGTCTTTGTAAGAATGGTGAATTCGATAAAGTATTATGGCATTCGTTACAGTCTTGAAACTTGAGTTGTATCCAATATCATTAGATACTGTTTTAGTTTTTAGGTTATTGAGAAATAAAATCCACCCTATCTAAATGCTTTGGTTTTCCTACGTAACTAGTAAGATATGTTTGTTCCGTTGCACCATTTGAGATTCATCACCATACGTACGTAAAGCGTACGTGGAAAATTTCATGACACTTGAACGTGTGGACAAAGTGAACTGAAAAAGTGCGGCCATCAGCGGAAGTCGACGCCATGCTCAATCCTACATTGCCATGAAGGATGAAAATGTTGCTGCAGACAATCTCGTTTAGGCAGATCGGAGGGGTACAGTAGACCATGTGGTACAACACCTCAATATCATTCATACATATAGTCACCTTGCGGCTTCCTTATTTGGCATACTCAAAAGTGGCAAGACTGGTTTGTGTCGGGCAGTGACGTGATTGACGAAGTGCATTAGTGGTGCCGACAGTAGCCAAAACACTTTTATTACCAATTAATTTTTAAAAAATGGCGAGAAGATGGGATTAGTTCTTCAATACTAGTGGAGAGTAGTTTTAAGAAATGAAAGTACTCTTCTTCGAATTAGTCATTTATGCATCAAGGGAGTTCTAAAAGTTCTAATGATCGAGCAGCCTGAAAAAGCCCGAGGGTCTTTGGCCCGAGGGTTTTTTGTCGCCCGAGATCATTAAAATTAGTTAACACCGGTGGTATATACATTTTATTTTTATCTAATTTTATTGATTCAAATTTTTATTTACAAATTAATTAGATGTCGACTTGGATTGGTTTTTCTTTTCATATTCCCCTCTCATAATTCTCTTCATAAGTAAACTTGTAGGTAGCATCATTCAATTGTTTTCATAGTTCCCTTGTAACCATGATTCTCTCAATCTAGATAAGTCATGCTGCTGTGTTTATCGAAATCGAAGGCAGTAATAAGCAATAAAGTATCAGTAAAAAATAAAAAAATCTGTCTTTCGTTTGACTGACTCTCGTGTAAAGTGTTTTGAAAAAATGACGATTAATCCAGAAAGAATTGTCGAGTTTTCGCATATTTGAAAAATGTGTGCACCGGCGTTTTCCTATCAAACACTGGATGTTGAAGGATAAAGAATCCAAGAAGTGTGACTTAATTAGTTGACTGTTAATAAATAAGCCATAAGTCTGACATGAGATACATTTACTTCTGGATGAAAATTCAATTTCTCAACTCCGGTCGTAGGTTTCAGGTTGCTAATAGATTTCAAGGTCATTGAATAAGTATGGATTGTGTCGACAAGGACATTTCCCAAATATTTATTTTGCAATGTGTTTTTTAATACAAGAATCAACCTTTCATTATACGAGATTATTACACTAAGAAAATAAGGAGAATTTCTCGTCGATTCACTGAGCTCTCTTTCGATTATTTCTGGCTCCATTTCTCGTTAGCGATTCCATAGCTTCAAGTTTTTAAAATTGATACAGGGAATAAAATTACAAATACTTCTTTTAGACAACAAATGTTAATGCGGGTTAAAAATTGTGGATTTTCTCAACGATTGTTTTTGGTTCATAGAGTTCCTGTGGATTAATTACAGTCACAAAATCATATTATGTGTACGCAGGTATTATAAAATAAGACTTAACCGTTTCAAAACGGAGTTCCATATTTACCTAGATGGAATCCTCGTGCTTAGAAAATAGCATTTAAAATTTTCTCTCATCCCTTTACGGTAAGTTCAGGTGTTAGAATAAATGGATCTGAAACAAAACGCTTGACGGAGGCGAGAAATGTAAAAGAATAAGGAGTTTAAAATAAGAAAATTTTGAATTTTCTAATACTTTTAAAATCTCGGCCAGCTCTGTCGGAAAGAGAGTCTGCCACCGGCTCGCCGGTGAGACCCGGCAAAGCAGTGTAATCCCGCTACATTTGCGAGGCAGAAAGCAAAGGAGCATTGCCATCGCTCCCATACTACCAAAATAGTGGAAATTGAGGCAAAATTTAAAAATAATAAAATAGCAATAATAAAAAAATTCTGCGTGAAATTTCAAATTAGGGAAATTTCAATTTACAAATTTTAAATTAAAGCAGAGACCAAACAAACCTACAATTTTTTTAATTTTTTACTTAACTTTGAATACATTTAACGTTTAATTGCCATTAAAGAATTTGACTTCCTACTCACTTTTGATATAAACTTAGTGAATATTATAGACCGTTAACTTATTTTTCTTTTCAAATTTAATAATTTATTTTTCAACCTTTATCCTCTGTGAAGAAAGGCCGGCCGAGCCGTCGTCCACACAGCAGTGCATGCGGAAATTAATTATATATATATATATATATATATATATATATATATATATATATATATATATATCGATACTACGATGTTTTCACAAGTTTGAATTAATTTAAAAAATACGGCACATTGTTGAAGAGACCAGAACATCAGCCCAGATGCTGCGGCTGGCAAAGCCACCCCGGAGGCCGCGCAAGACTCCGGGGAAACTGTCGGTCTACACGCCGCTATATTTGATTGATTGATTTAGAGTGATTTTATTTATTGACAGAGACTTGGTTTATTGACAGTGTCGCTTTCTTGACAGTGTCTTGGACTATTGACAGTGACAGATTATTGACAGTGACTTGCTTTATTGATAGTGACTTACTTTACTGCCAGTGACTTGCTTTATTGATAGTGACTTGCTTTATTGACAGTAACTTGGTTTATTGACAGTGACGCATTGATTTATTTACACTAACCTTTGACAGATCATCAGCTGTTGCGGTGTCATCCAAACGGGAGCTTTATGACTCCTGTACGTATCATCCAAGCACCCTAACGGTTGACACCGTAACAGCTGCTTTACGACAACAGATCCGATGCTTAAATCGAAAAATAAAACCAATGCCCTTGCGGGAACATGGCTAAGCTTTAACTCGCCGACTAAAACCGATACTGTGCTTACAATAGGCGTCTTTCCTTTCTCCCCGCACCCAACACTAGAATTTTCAGAAGCCTATATAGGCCCTGACGGCCACCTCAGTAGGGATGAAGAGAAATACGAGGATTCCTCTACTTACGGCATCAACACCCTGAAGTATTTATAACGATAAAGGAATAAATAATCGCCGTAGCCATCGTATTCATCGGATATGTATAGTAAACGCTAGAAAAATCAGGAAAACTTAATATCAAATGTGTGAAACATAGCAAAGTATTTATAACTATTGCAACAGTAAACAACCAAAACCGCTGCCATGGTATTCAACAGGCTTGCTTAGTGCATTTAAAGAAAAGGTACAAGACATTAATATCGAAAGTCTAAAAGTAGCTCGAAATTAAATTTTAACGTAGTATAAATCAAAGGAACGACAAAAAATTGCATAAATCAAGGAGAACGTAATTTCGATTTCCCGAAGCGCTTACTGCCAGAAGGCAAGATAGGAATCCCTGCATTCCTATACATGAGGTCTCGACGCATTAAAGATTTTTAAACGCTTGAAAGAGTAAACAAAAAGGCCCCTGCCATAGTATTGTACTGATCTAAATATTCAACGTAAATACAAGCAAAAAAGTAATACCAAAAATGTTAAAACAGGAACAAAATTACTTTTTGTAAGTATAGAAACTCAAGTAACACGACAGTAAAAGGGAGTAAATGAGGGGAAAGCTTTACCATCTTGGCCTGCTATCCACCGGGAAGAGGGTTTGTCACCGGCTCGGTCGCCAGACCCAGCAATGCAGTAAAGTCCCGGTACATTTGCATAGCAGAAGGCAAGTGTCTACCGCTAACCTTCCCTTACTACCAAAATAGTGGAAATGGAGGAATAATTTAAAAATAATAAATAACCAAAAAAGAAAATTCCCGTAATGCGTAATTTCAAAGTAGGAAATTTTCAATTTCCTAAAATCTTTGCCCATTTATCCGCATGGAAGAGGGTCTGCCACCTGCTCGCCCGCCAGACCAGCGAAGTAGTAAAATCCCGGTACATTTGTGAGGTACAAGGCAAAGGTGCACTGCCATTCTTCCTTGGAAAGTTTCCAAATTGTAAGTGAAACCAGTGATCCCCCCAAAAATGTAATATTTATCTTATTTATTTAACCTATAAAGCAGTTAACGTTTAATTGCTATTAAAAAGTTGATTTCAATCTAAGTGAAGTCGTAGGCTTCCGCGGCCGGAGTCATTTGGATGATCTTGGCTGTCGGGGATTTGTGTCCGGTCAGACCTATATAAGTCCAAGCGCTCACCTCTCCAGCGCAGACCAGCCCTGAGGAAGACCACGAAAAGATGGTCGAAACGTCGGCAACACAGCCTTCGACGCGGCGTCACCCGGACAGCCAAGATCATCCACTTGATTTCAATCTCTCTTGCATTTTCACATGGGGATTATTGCAAAACGCCATATTTTATGTGTACAGATTTAACAATTTATTTCATTTTTATTTATCAAACTTAATTATCTGTTTACAATCAGATGAACAAGACTCTGCACATGCCGCCGGCCGCGCAGCAGTGTACCCGGAAATTGTGGCGCGCTGGCGGATGATGGAGCACCCATTGGATGAGAGCCCCGGGAGGTGCGTTCTGAGTCTTTACCATCGTGCCCAGCCATACCGAGCGAAGAGTATTTTTTTTTAATTTCGTTGCGCCCTTAATTCTATTATAGACGCAACGCGTCTCTTCGCCCCTGGTCGAGCGTTGGGCGCGGAGTAATCATCCATTAATATCTGCCCTTCTGTATTCGAGAGGACGTTGTATCTTTATGTCTCGTCTTGTCTCGTGTAGTCAGTTGTCAAAGAGGACTGCCAGGTAGCATCTCCGCATACGCGCCCCTGCGTCACTACCCAGCGGCCAAAATTGGGAAGCAATTAGGAAACTGGTAGGGTTTAGGACACTTCACAGGGATTGGACTAGCCCTTGTGAAGCGGCCAAACTCGTTTTGTTGGAACAAATTTCACATGAGATCACATTCGACGGGAATCGAACCCGGACCTCAGTGATGAAAGGCTAGCGACTTCGATAGGCGCCAGAGCGAGCCAGTTATTTAACCTCAATGACATGTATCGTTTATCTGCCATTATAGAAGCTGAATCCTACTCTCTTTGGATTTTAATTTAGGGATGAATTTACACCGTTAACATATTTTTCTTTTCAGACCAATTCAAATATTTCCTATTTTATTTATCAAACTTTATCCTCTGTATAGCAGTTGATGAAGAAAAGCCGCGCGTGGCACCGTCCGCGCATCGGTGCGTGCGATGTAGCGCCCGTTAGATGTAGATAGTTAGCTAGTTAGTTAGATAGTAGTAGTTAGTAAGCAATGTAGCCCCAGGGGGTGACATCGGAGCATCAGCAATCTTGCTAGGCCATCCCACGGGAACAGGGCCTCCCCCCGGCTCAACCGCGAGACCAGGCAAATCTGTAAACTCCCGGTACATTTGTAAAGCAGAAGGCAAAGGTGCACTGCAATCTATCAATTTCAAACAAATTTGTAGAAAATGAGACAAAAATTAAAAATAATAAAAAAGTAAATATACAAAATTCTCGAAGGATTTGCAAATTATGACAATTTTACTTTCAAAATTGTCAGTTACAGCGGGAACCCCAAAAACCGTTATTTTTAATTTATTTAACCTTAAACATAATAATTAACGATTACTTGCAATTAAAGTATTTGATTTATTACTATCTTTGGTTATCAACTTGGAGATTTTTCTAGGCCGTAAATATATTTTTTCTTTTCATATTTACTAATTTATTATTAAAGCTCTATTCTCAATGTAGAGGCTAAAGAAGAAGAGACCGCAAGTGCCGACGCCCATACAGCAGTGCACACGGAAATCGTTGCACCGTGGGGCGCAATAGAGCCCAGAGGGTGCGTTCGGAGCCTTTACCGGCCGCTACAACCAAATCCCGGTATATCTGCGAGTCAAGGCATAATTGCAACGCAATCCTTCCCACACTAACAAAATAGCGGAAATGAAGGCAGCATTCAAAAATTATATTTCAAAATAGGATTCTTTCCATTTCCAAATTTTCAGTGAAAAGAGGGACAAAATAAAACATTCCGGGAGCGGTGGCGCGAGATGGAGCGCCCATTAGAGGACCCCAGCGGGTGCGTTCGGCGCCGTTACCATTTCGCACACCCACCCGCCGGGAAGAGGGACTGCCGATTGTTAGGCCGCTAAAACTAACTAAGAAGTAAAATCACGGTATATCTGCGAGTCAAGGCATATTTGCAACGGAATTCTTCCCTCACTAACAAAATAGCGGAAAAGAAAGCAGTATTTAAAATTATAATTCAAAGTGAAATTTCAAAATAGGATTTTTTCCCCTTTCTAAATTTTCATTGAGAGCAGGGACAAAAAAAGACAGCCGGGGAGCGGTTGCGAAAGATGGAGCGCCCATTAGAGGACCCCAGCGGGTGTGGTCGGCGACGTTAACATTTCGCACACCCACCCGCCGGGAAGAGGGACTGCCGTTTGTTAGGCCATTAAAACCAACTAAGAAGTAAAATTCCGGTATATCTGCGAGTCAAGGCATATTTGCAACGCAATTCTACCATAAATAAGAAAATAGTGGGAAAAAAGGCAGCATTTAGAAATTATAATTCAAAATGAAATTTCAAAATAGGAATGTTTCCCTTCCCAAATTTTCAGTTAAAGCAGGGACAAAAAAAACCTTCCGGGAGCGGTAGCGCACAATGGAGCGCCCATTAGAGGACCCCAGCGGGTGTGGTCGGCGCCGTTACCATTTCGCACACCCACCCGCTGGGAAGAGGGACTGACGATTGTTAGGCCTCTAAAACAAACTAAGAAGTAAAACCTCGGTATATTTTCTTTCAATGCACATTCAAACGTAATTCTTCCCTCACTAACAAAATAGCGCGAAAGAAGGCAGCATTTAGAAATTATAATTCAAATTAAATTTAAAAATAGGAATTTTCCCGTCCCAAATTTTCAGCGAAAGCAGGGACAAAAAAAAAACATTCCGGGAGTGGCGGCCCGCAATGGAGCGCCCATTAGAGGACCCCAGCGGGTGCGTTCGGCGCCGTTACCAGTTCCCACAATCACACGCCGGGAAGAGGGACCGCTGATTGTTAGGCCGCTAAAACCAACTAAGAAGTACAATCCCGGTATATCTGCGAGTCAAGGCATATTTGCAACGCAATTCTTCCCTCACTAACAAAATAGCAGAAATGAAGGCAGCATTTAAAAATTATAATTCAAAATGAAATTTGAAAACGAATTTTTCCCGTCCCAAATTTTCAGTGAAAGCAGGGACTAAAAAAACAGTCCGGGAGTGGTGGCGCGCGATGGAGCGCCCATTAGAGGACCCCAGTGGTTGCGGTCGGCGCCGTTACCATTTTGCACACCCATCCGCCGGGAAGCGGGACTGCCGTTCATTAGGCCGCTAAACCCAACTAATAAGTAAAATCCCGGTATATCGGCAGGTCAAGGCATATTTGCAACGCAATTCTTCCTTCACTAACAAACTAGCGCAAAAGAAGGCAGCATTTAGAAATTATAATTCAAAATGAAATTTCAAAATAGGAATTTTTCCCGACCCAAATTTTCAGTGAAAGCAGGGACTAAAAATACATTCCCGGAGCGGTGGCTCGGAATCCCGGTATATTTTCCATCAATGTATATTTGAAACGCAATTCTTACATTACCAAATAGCGAAAAAATGCAGCATTTAGAAATTATAATTCAAATTAAATTTAAAAATAGGATATTTTCCCGTCCCAAATTTTCAGTGAAAGAAGGGACAAAAAAGACATTCCGGGAGGGGTGGCGCGCGATGGAGCGCCCATTCGAGGAGCCCAGTGGGTGCGTTCGGCGCCGTTACCATTTCGCACAATCACACGCCGGGAAGAGGGACCGCCGTTTGTTAGGTCGCTAAAAGCAACTAAGACGTAAAATCCTGGTATATTTGTGGGTCTAGGCATATTTTCAACGTAATTCTTCCCTCACTAACAAAATAGCTGAAAAGAAAGCAGCATTTAGAAATTATAATTCAAAATGAAATTTGAAAATAGGAATTTTTCCCGACCCAAATTTTCAGTTAAAGCAGGAACAAAAAAAACAGTCCGGGAGTGGTGGCGCGCGATGGAGCGCCCATTAGAGGACCCCAGTGGTTGCGGTCGGCGCCGTTACCATTTTGCACACCCATCCGCCGGGAAGCGGGACTGCCGTTCATTAGGCCGCTAAACCCAACTAATAAGTAAAATCCCGGTATATCGGCAGGTCAAGGCATATTTGCAACGCAATTCTTCCTTCACTAACAAACTAGCGCAAAAGAAGGCAGCATTTAGAAATTATAATTCAAAATGAAATTTCAAAATAGGAATTTTTCCCGACCCAAATTTTCAGTTAAAGCAGGAACAAAAAAAGCATTCCCGGAGCGGTGGCTCGGCCGCTAAATCCAACTAATAAGTAAAATCCCGGTATATCTGCGGGTCAAGGCACATTTGCAACGCAATTCTTCCTTCACTAACAAACTAGCGCAAAAGAAGGCAACATTTAGAAATTATAATTCAAATTAAATGTAAAAATAGGAATTTTTCCCATCCCAAATTTTCAGTGAAAGCAGGTACACAAAGAAAATTCCGGGTGCGGTGGCCCGCAATGGAGCGCTCATTAGAGGACCCCAGTGGGTGCGTTCGGCGCCGTTACCATTTCGCACACCCACCCGCCGGGAAGAGGGACTGCCGATTGTTTGGCCGCTTAAACCAACTAATTGTAAGAAGTAAAATCCCTGTATATTTTCCATTATTGCATATTTGCAACGCAATTCTTCCATTACTAACAAAATAGCGGAAATGAAGGCAGCATTTAGAAATTATAATTCAAATAATACTTCAAAATAGGATATTTTCCCGGCCCAAATTTTCAGTGAAAGGAGGGACAAAAAAAACATTCCGGGAGGGGAGGGGCGCGATGGAGCGCCCATTTGAGGACCCCAGCGGTTGCGTTGGGCGCCTTTACCATTTCGCACGCCCTCCCGCCGGGAAGAGGGACTGCCGATTGTTAGGCCGCTAAAACCAACTAAGAAGTAAAATCACGGTATCAAGGCAAATCAAGGCAATTTTGCAACGCAATTCTTCCCTTACTACCAAATTTCTGGAAATGAAGGCAATGTTTAGAAATTATAAAATAGCAATAAAACAAAAGTTCCTAGAGAAATTTAAAATAGGAATTGTTAATTTTCAAACTTTATATGAAAGCACGGGCACAAAAAACGTTAATTTTGAATTAATTTATTTGACCTCAATGACATTAAATGTTTAATCGCCATTAAAGAAGTGTATTTCCTTCTCTTATTAGATTTGAACTTGGGGATTAATAACGAACGTTACCATATTTTCATTTGAGATGTAATTTTTGTTTACTTTTAATTTAAAATGTATCTTCTGTATATGTAATGATAATAATATACAAAAAATACAAAATTCCCGTTCGAAATATCCCATTAGTAAATTTTTAATTAATGAATTTAAACTTTAAAAATTAATAAATATAATATAGTTATATATATATATATATATATATATATATATATATATATATATATATATATATATATATATATAAAATTTCATCTTCTATATAGCGGATTCTGAAGAAGGCGTGCGTTTCACCGCGAGCGCAGTAGTGCGCACGAAAATCGGGAGGCTGTGGCACGCAGTGGAGCACCTATCTGGGCCGGTTTCACCAAACGAAGAGTAAGAGTTTACTGTAATAAACTGTATATGACGTATGGGGGAGATCATCTGCGTACGTTTTCTTGAGTTCCAGAATCCCTTCCCAACGTTTTAACTATAACTAATAGTTGAAAGGTGAATAAAAGTTAAAAAAATAAAACAAACAAATATTTCTTTTAAAAGCGCGAGGTTAACAACATTTGAAAAACTAGACATTTTCGTACTAGTTCGTAATAATATACATTCGAAAACCTAGACTAAGAAATATTAGAAATAAAGATACAAAAACTAAGAAATAAGCTACGCTATCTCAAATAACCACACAAAACTAAGAGCAAGACGACGCAAAGAATTTCCAAATCTGAAATGTAAGAAAATAATAAGAGGTTCCCGTTGGTCCGCAATGGTTCACAGCGTTACTTTCGTTCACGGCCTCTTGAATCACTCTCTACTGTGTATGAAAAATTGCGTGTTCAGCAGGTACGCGGAGTAAATTGGGGAGTATGTACTCTAGAGTAACATAACCCTCGAGAAGCGTGGTGAAACGCTTATATTTTACTCGAGAGTAACTATCGTGGAGTAAAGCTTAATCTCGAATAACTACTCTTCACTTTACTCGGCTGTTGGTGAAACCGGCCCTTAGAGGAGCCTCGGCGGGTTATTTCCGAGTCAGTACAATCTCGCAGAGCTATCCACAGGGAAGAGGTTCTGTCCCTGGCTCGCTCACCAGACCCGTGAAAGCGGTAAAATCCTCGTACGTTTGCGATGTAGTAGGCAGAAGTGCACTGCACAACTGCCCTTACTACTAAAATAGTAAAAACTGAGGCAAGATTTAAAAGTAATAAAATAAGAAAAAAATAAATTCCTGTGCGAAATTTAAATTGAAGACATTTTTCATTTCCAAATTCCAAAGGAAAGTACGGACAAAATTGAAACCCTTTAATTTTGGATTTTCTGTATAACCTCAATGACACGTAACGTTCAATTTTCATTAGAGATATTGATTTCCTTCTCTTTCGATTTTAACTTATGGATTATTATAGACAGTTAACATTTTTTCGGATATAATAATTTATTTATTTTGTATTTGTTTAATGACAAAAAGAATTAAAAAACTGTTTGTCGGTTTTTTGAAATTCTGAGAAAGCTTCCCAAACCCACATACAAGTTGATATCTGAATTTAGATGGAATAAAATTGTTGGCCAAAATTGAAGAAACATTCACTTCAGTGTAATAAAAACTATTTGCAAAGACAAATCAGCTATATGTTTTGTGTATTATCAGCCTTCGTGTCCTTGAAATGTAAAACGATCATTTGAATCACTTTATTACCCATAGAACTCTGAAAGACGTGCACACAGATAGGGAAGTTACATAATAGGAACCAACGTTTCGAAACCCTATTCGTCCTTATTCTAAAGGCTAAAAAAAATTAAAAAATGTAACTATTGATAGATTGTACTTCGGGATGAAGCTTAAACGTTTTTTATAATACATTACGTTGATTAAAATACTAAAGATTGTTATCCGTCACTTGTCGACTTTTTATTTGGAAAACAGTAACAACAGATAAAACATCAAAAATAAAATCCCATTAATCGATGAGAAATATGTAACAGGATAAGTAAATGAAATCATTTTTATTAAACTCGTGCGTTAAAATGTTTTTAAATTACACATCTCGGTCAATTTCTTCATGTAAACTTTCTCTCAATTTCCAATTGCTATTTCAGATGATTTCATAAATGTAAACACATGATTATTCAGAGAAGCTCCGACCCTCCGAACTACTAAAAGTCACGTGTTCTGGACATCTCTGTGGGGAGCTGCAACGTCACTACAGCTTCAACTTTTACGGCTCCCTTTTGGAGTTTGCTTTCCCTCTCCCTCTTTCGCGCGTGACCTTTAGATGTCACGTTAAAAAATCCAAGCACAAGAGGGAATTTGTGAACGTCGTGGTGGAAACACTATGGTGTACACCTTAGCGGGCAGCAATCAACTGCAGTCTCGATATTCTGCGCATGCGCAGATGCACGAGTGATGCGAAACTTCAGCTGCACATGCGCAGATGATCGATAATGCTTTCGACTGCTTTAACGTTCGAGGGTGCACAGATTCCTTTAACTCTCTGTTGTGCACGCCGTAGCGGACAGCGCGTAATGAAAATTTACAAAGATCCCAAATGAAGTTACAGCACAGAACCTCTGATTATAATTTCACCGTATACTTGGGTTTTCGTAATGTGGCGCGTGAGAAGCTTGTCTTCACGAAGGAATATGGCACAATTTCCCATAGCACAGTTTTCCCCATAGCACGTCATACGCAGTTTTAACTGTTTTTTGACGTAAAATAAATAAAAAAATAAGTAAAACACACGGAAAAATATTTTCATTTCCTTTCTTTGCATTCCCTACTACATTGATAATTTTGATTTCCCATCTTCAGAGTTTCGTTTCAACGTGGGCTCTATTCTATAGAAGTTGAAGGATTTTTATATACATAATAAAAATTTACCGAAACGTTGGCATACTGAATGTTTTTATTTACTCCATCTTCACCCTGTAATCACTATTTTTAATTTCTACTCTATAGTCGTGAATCTACAATGAATAAATTTTCATGATATTTAAATAGGAGAATACGTCTCACTTTGTCTGTGCCTTTTTTGAGCTTCAGTGTTTCAAGACAGCACTTTTAGGAATAGTAGTATATTTATACTTGAATCTTATTTCCTGCTGTGATCTGCGATCGTGAAAATGACAGCGTTTAGAACAATTTTTTAAATGCTAGAAAAGTTGTTTTACACGGGCCATGTCACGGACTTCGCACATGCGCGCACGCGCCATATTAGGACAAACTGAAGCACCGACATAGTAATTTCTGCACAACAAAAATATTTCATTGACAAGACGTAATATTATTAACCGAATATATAGAAAATAATAACATCACAAAATTACAAAAAAATAGTCTAGGATACGTGAAAACAGACGCATACATTAATTGTAATACCATCAACGTTAGATTCATTACTCCACCAGAATTTTAAAAAGTTATTTCAATTTGATTCGTTCTGTTCCCTCTGCCTCACGTTATGCTTTCTCGTGTGACACTGAGTTATATATTGAGATATACAAGATATATCAAAGAATATTTTGGAATAATACGGTCTACAAAACACTCCGGACGTTGTGTTCGGAATAATACTCATTTCAACCTCGATCACATGCAAGTCGTCAAAAAAGTCAAGTCGTCGTTTAAAGTTCAATTTTCATTAAAGAGGTTGAATTGTTTTTCATTGAATTTTCACTTAGGGATTATTACAGACCGTTAGCATATTTTTCTTTTCCAATTTAATTATTTATTTATTTAATGTCGTAGAAGAATTATAAAACTTTTTGTCGCGGTATGAGGAGAAGTGGTTCTGTGCACGTTTTCTGGATAGAGATCACTTCCGTAACCCACATACAAGTTAAATCTGAATACAGATGAAATGAAATATTGGGCAAAAATTGATAAACATTCACTTCAGTGTAATAAAAACTATTCGCAAAGACAATTGAGCAATATGTTTTGTGTATTTTTAGTCTTCGTTAAGGAATCGTGGAAATCTAAAACAATCATTTGAATAACTCTATTACCCATAGAACTCTGAAAGACGTGCACACAGAGAGGGATGTTACATAATATGAGCCAACGTTTCGAAACCCTATTCGTTCTCATTCTAAAGGCTAAAATTAATAGAAATATGTAACTAAATTGTAAGTAAATAAATTGTACTTCGGGATGAAGCTTAAACGTTTTGCACAATACACTATGTTGATCAAAATATTAAAGATTGTTATCGTCACTTGTCGACTTTTTGCTTTGGAAAATAGTGAAAACAGACAAAACATAAAAAATAAAATTAAATTAATCGATAATAAATAACAGGGTAACTAAATGAAATTAATTCAATCTCGTGTGTTAAAATGTTTGAAAATTACCTTTGACGCTCAATTTCTTCATGCAAATTGTCTCTCAATGTTCTCGTTTACGATTTCAGATTATTTCTTACATGTAGACATATGATAAAAAATATTCAGAGAGGATTCTTTGTATTCACTTTTATTACTTAATGCTTTGGATTTCCCATCTTCAGAGTTTCGTTTAAAAGTGCTATCTCATCTACAGAAGTTGATGACATACTTGGTGATACATCTAAATAAAAAGGTCGCAGTCAGCGTATTCTACAGATTTGAAAAGTCTACGAAAATACAAGAAAGGGCAGGGACATTTCATACCGACAGTGTAAATACAAGGACAATATAACATTTTGACAAAGGGAAACTCAAGGAACCGAAGAAGAAAAGAGCGTAAAAGAGTGGAAAAGATAATTCCGCCTTCTCGCCGAGGCAGCTGCCGGGAAGAACTTCAGCGGCCATGGTGTCCCACTCAGTCAACACAGCAGTCAGGAGAGGAACCTTCGTATTCCTCTTCCTAAAGCCTCATCACAGATAAGTATTTTACACGCTTGGTAGAGTAAACAATAAAGCCCCCCGCTATAGTATGATACAGATCTAAAAACCTACGTAAATACAAGAAAAGATAGAAAAATGTAATACTAAAAGTGTAAATGCAGGAACAAAATTACATTATGTAAATAGAAAAAATTGAGGACCCCAAATTAATTGATTTCACCCCGTGCAAGCGCTGGAAGGTATCTCACCCCAAATCGCGTCCCTCTTTTACGCCTCAAGCAGGAGAGAAATACAAGGATTATTTTATCTAAGGCCCAGCCCCCGGTGAAGTATTTGTAGCGATTGGTGGTGAAAACATTTAAAGCCGCTACCATTTTTCCTTAGATTTGAAGTCACTGGAAATAGCGTAAAAGTAAAGAAAATGTAATTTCAATAGCGTAAACAGGCACAATATTACAATGCGAACAATAGAGTTCTAAAATACCAAGCGAATGTCAGCGAAATATCAATGACACGAAAATGTGAATTCCCCCTTCTCGCTGCGCCTACCGCAAGAATGAAATTCTGCGGCTACCTTGGCCTTTAGACCTGGCACAGCAGCAAAGGGAGAAATCCACTAATTCTCCTACTCAGCCACAACTCGGTGAAGTATTTGTAGCGATTCCTGGAGAAACATTTAAGGCAGTTGCCATCTTTTCTTTGGATTTGAATAGTAAACGGAAATTGTGGAAGGGTCAGGAAAATTTAATTTCATTCAGGGACAATATTATATTGAGAACAGTAAGACTAAAACCAGGTGAACAGAGCGTCAATGACTAACGTATATTGCGCCTTCTAACTACGTCAACCACGAGGACATTCTACAACTATCTCGTCTTCAGACTCGGCACAGTAGCAAGGAGAGAGATCCACGGATTAACCTACCTCAGTCACAACTCGGTGAAGTATTTGTAGCAATTCCTGGAGAAACCATTAAAGGCCGCTGCCATCTTTTCCTTAGATTTGAATAGTGCAACAGTGGAAAAGTTAGGAAACTTTAATTTCAAAAGTGTAAACGCAGGGACAATATTATATTGCGAACAGTAGAGTTATAAAATATCGATCGAATAGAGCGTCAGTGACAGTAAAACGTAAATACCGCCTTCTCGCTGCGTCTACCTCCAGGAGGAGTTACTGCTCCCACATCGGCCTTCGTTGCCGGTACACTGCAAAGACAGCAATTCCTGGATTTCCCTACCTAAGATCTCAACACGATCAAGTATATGCTGCCTTTTAGTAGATCAAACTTTCAAGGCAGGTACTATCGTTTAATTCAGATTTGATTAGTTACTGGATATTGTGAAAAGGCTAGAATATTCAGCTTCAAAAGTTTAAAAGCAGGGATAATGTAACATTGTGACCGTAGGAGAATTAAAGGAACCTAGGTAAAACGCAAATGGCTGGAAAAACGGAAATTCCGCCTTCCCGACCCGCCTTTTACCAGGAGGACCCTCAGTCTGCCTTCGGAACCGACTTTACAGGCTAGTGGGAAATAATGTTGGTAACGAAAAAAATATTTAATAATAGCAATTTTACTCGTTTTTTAAATCTAAATAGATAAAAAATAATTGTTATAGGCGAAGAATTAGCATCTTTACAGGATATCAAGATAACTCCGACTACGTATGGTCACACCGTTCATTTTTACATAACCTGAACAGTAATATGTAAGAATCAAAAGAGAAATGGCGTTGTAAACGCTGCAAGATGGCTCCATTAAAACTGTTTGTTTCATTAGTTTCCACCCCAGCTTTCTGATGGCAACCCCACAGGCAGCTGAGCCCCAGCAGCAAATTGCTGCTCCCCGCGTTAAGGAATTACCAGGGTTAACTCGAGAACCAACGCGAGCTTCTTCTCTTAGTGCAGACTACCTCGTTTGCGCTACCTGAGCCACTGTTCCTAGCAGTGAGCTCACTAGGAAACATCACCACCGGTACAAAGCGCGATACACCTGGCAGCCAAAACCTGCCGCCCCTAAGGCGAAGCACCCTGTGCAACAAGCAGCTGCCAAACTGCCCCCACCTCACACACACACGGAAACATGACGCCAGTCATGTAAAAGTGTCCATCGCCAACCCGGCGGACGGAGACATCTTTGGTTCCAACCTCTCAACCAGAGAGAGAGAGAGTTGGGCGTGAGACTTTCACGCCAGGACTCCCAGCGCTAATTGATATTAACCGCCAAACCTACGCCGACCTGGTGAACGATGACGCCTCCCTCGGAAAGGTTCTCCTTCCAGAGTATCTGGACTAATACGCAACAGCAATGTTGTGGGTAAGAATGGTTATCCCGAAGGAAAAGAACTCGCAGCCCCTCAGCGTTGCTGAGCGCGAGCTTCTTCGCTTAGTGCATACTACCTCGTTTGCGCTACCTGAGCCACTGTTCCTAGCAGTGAGCTCACTAGGAAACATCACCACCTGTACAAATCACGATACACCTGGCAGCCAAAACCTGCCGCCCCTAAGGCGAAGCACCCTGTGCAACAAGAAGCTGCCAAACTACCCCCACCTCACACACACACGGAAACATGACGCCAGTCATGTAAAAGTGTCCATCGCCAACCCGGCGGACGGAGACATCTTTGCTTCCAACCTCTCAACAAGAGAGAGAGAGAGAGAGAGTTGGGCGTGAGACTTTCACGCCAGGACTCCCAGCGCTAATTGATATTAACCGCCAAACCTACGCCGACCTGGTGAACGATGACGCCTCCCTCGGAAAGGTTCTCCTTCCAGAGTATCTAGACTACTACGCAACAGCAATGTTGTGGGTAAGAATGGTTATCCTGAAGGAAAAGAACTCGCAGCCCCTCAGCGTTGCTGAGCGCGAGCTTCTTCGCTTAGTGCATACTACCTCGTTAGCGCTACTTGAGCCACTGTTCCTAGCAGTGAGCTCACTAGGAAACATCACCACCGGTACAAAGCACGATACACCTGGCAGCCAAAACCTGCCGCCCCTAAGGCGAAGCACCCTGTGCAACAAGCAGCTGCCAAACTACCCCCACCTCACACACACACGGAAACATGACGCCAGTCATGTAAAAGTGTCCATCGCCAACCCGGCGGACGGAGACATCTTTGCTTCCAACCTCTCAACAAGAGAGAGAGAGAGAGAGAGAGTTGGGCGTGAGACTTTCACGCCAGGACTCCCAGCGCTAATTGATATTAACCGCCAAACCTACGCCGACCTGGTGAACGATGACGCCTCCCTCGGAAAGGTTCTCCCTCCAGAGTATCTAGACTACTACGCAACAGCAATGTTGTGGGTAAGAATGGTTATCCTGAAGGAAAAGAACTCGCAGCCCCTAAGCGTTGCTGAGCGCGAGCTTCTTCGCTTAGTGCATACTACCTCGTTTGCGCTACCTGAGCCACTGTTCCTAGCAGTGAGCTCACTAGGAAACATCACCACCGGTACAAAGCGCGATACACCTGGCAGCCAAAACCTGCCGCCTCTGAGGTGAAGCACCCTGTGCAACAAGCAGCTGCTAAACCGCCCCCACCTCACACACACACGGAAACGTGACGCCAGTCATGTAAAAGTGTCCATCGCCAACCCGGCGGACGGAGACATCTTTGGTTCCAACCTCTCAACAAGAGAGAGGGAGAGTTGGGCGTGAGACTTTCACGCCAGGACTCCCAGCGCTAATTGATATTAACCGCCAAACCTACGCCGACCTGGTGAACGATGACGCCTCCCTCGGAAAGGTTCTCCTTCCAGAGTATCTGGACTACTACGCAACAGCAATGTTGTGGGTAAGAATGGTTATCCTGAAGGAAAAGAACTCGCAGCCCCTCAGCGTTGCTGAGCGCGAGCTTCTTCGCTTAGTGCATACTACCTCGTTTGCGCTACCTGAGCCACTGTTCCTAGCAGTGAGCTCACTAGGAAACATCACCACCGGTACAAAGCACGATACACCTGGCAGCCAAAACCTGCCGCCCCTAAGGCGAAGCAACCCTGTGCAACAAGCAGCTGCCAAACTACCCCCACCTCACACACACACGGAAACATGACGCCAGTCATGTAAAAGTGTCCATCGCCAACCCGGCGGACGGAGACATCTTTGCTTCCAACCTCTCAACAAGAGAGAGAGAGAGAGAGAGTTGGGTGTGAGACTTTCACGCCAGGACTCCCAGCGCTAATTGATATTAACCGCCAAACCTACGCCGACCTGGTGAACGATGACGCCTCCCTCGGAAAGGTTCTCCTTCCAGAGTATCTAGACTACTACGCAACAGCAATGTTGTGGGTAAGAATGGTTATCCTGAAGGAAAAGAACTCGCAGCCCCTCAGCGTTGCTGAGCGCGAGCTTCTTCGCTTAGTGCATACTACCTCGTTAGCGCTACTTGAGCCACTGTTCCTAGCAGTGAGCTCACTAGGAAACATCACCACCGGTACAAAGCACGATACACCTGGCAGCCAAAACCTGCCGCCCCTAAGGCGAAGCACCCTGTGCAACAAGCAGCTGCCAAACTACCCCCACCTCACACACACACGGAAACATGACGCCAGTCATGTAAAAGTGTCCATCGCCAACCCGGCGGACGGAGACATCTTTGCTTCCAACCTCTCAACAAGAGAGAGAGAGAGAGAGAGAGAGAGAGAGAGAGAGAGAGAGAGTTGGGCGTGAGACTTTCACGCCAGGACTCCCAGCGCTAATTGATATTAACCGCCAAACCTACGCCGACCTGGTGAACGATGACGCCTCCCTCGGAAAGGTTCTCCTTCCAGAGTATCTGGACTACTACGCAACAGCAATGTTGTGGGTAAGAATGGTTATCCTGAAGGAAAAGAACTCGCAGCCCCTCAGCGTTGCTGAGCGCGAGCTTCTTCGCTTAGTGCATACTACCTCGTTTGCGCTACCTGAGCCACTGTTCCTAGCAGTGAGCTAACTAGGAAACATCACCACCGGTACAAAGCACGATACACCTGGCAGCCAAAACCTGCCGCCCCTAAGGCAAAGCACCCTGTGCAACAAGCAGCTGCAAACTGCCCCCACCTCACACACACACGGAAACATGACGCCAGTCATGTAAAAGTGTCCATCGCCAACCCGGCGGACGGAGACATCTTTGCTTCCAACCTCTCAACAAGAGAGAGAGAGAGAGAGAGAGAGAGAGAGAGAGAGAGAGAGAGTTGGGCGTGAGACTTTCACGCCAGGACTCCCAGCGCTAATTGATATTAACCGCCAAACCTACGCCGACCTGGTGAACGATGACGCCTCCCTCGGAAAGGTTCTCCTTCCGGAGTATCTTGACTACTACGCAAGAGCAATGTTGTAGGTACGAATGATCATCCTGAAGGAAAAGAACTCGCAGCCCCTCAGCGTTGCTGAGCGCGATCTTCTTCGCTTAGTGCATACTACGTCGTTTGCGCTACCTGAGCCACTGCTCCTAGCAGTGAGCTCACTAGGAAACATCACCACCGGTACAAAGCACGATACACCTGGCAGCCAAAACCTGCCGCCCCTAAGGCGAAGCACCCTGTGCAACAAGCAGCTGCCAAACTGCCCCCACCTCACACACACACGGAAACATGACGCCAGTCATGTAAAAGTGTCCATCGCCAACCCGGCGGACGGAGCCATCTTTGGTTCCAACCTCTCAACCAGAGAGAGAGAGAGTTGGGCGTGAGACTTTCACGCCAGGACTCCCAGCGCTAATTGATATTAACCGCCAAACCTACGCCGACCTGGTGAACGATGACGCCTCCCTCGGAAAGGTTCTCCTTCCAGAGTATCTGGACTAATACGCAACAGCAATGTTGTGGGTAAGAATGGTTATCCCGAAGGAAAAGAACTCGCAGCCCCTCAGCGTTGCTGAGCGCGAGCTTCTTCGCTTAGTGCATACTACCTCGTTTGCGCTACCTGAGCCACTGTTCCTAGCAGTGAGCTCACTAGGAAACATCACCACCTGTACAAATCACGATACACCTGGCAGCCAAAACCTGCCGCCCCTAAGGCGAAGCACCCTGTGCAACAAGAAGCTGCCAAACTACCCCCACCTCACACACACACGGAAACATGACGCCAGTCATGTAAAAGTGTCCATCGCCAACCCGGCGGACGGAGACATCTTTGCTTCCAACCTCTCAACCAGAGAGAGAGAGAGTTGGGCGTGAGACTTTCACGCCAGGACTCCCAGCGCTAATTGATATTAACCGCCAAACCTACGCCGACCTGGTGAACGATGACGCCTCCCTCGGAAAGGTTCTCCTTCCGGAGTATCTGGACTACTACGCAACAGCAATGTTGTGGGTAAGAATGGTTATCCCGAAGGAAAAGAACTCGCAGCCCCTCAGCGTTGCTGAGCGCGAGCTTCTTCGCTTAGTGCATACTACCTCGTTTGCGCTACCTCAGCCACTGTTCCTAGCAGTGAGCTCACTAGGAAACATCACCACCGGTACAAAGCACGATACACCTGGCAGCCAAAACCTGCCGCCCCTAAGGCGAAGCACCCTGTGCAACAAGCAGCTGCCAAACTGCCCCCACCTCACTCACACACGGAAACATGACGCCAGTCATGTAAAAGTGTCCATCGCCAACCCGGCGGACGGAGCCATCTTTGGTTCCAACCTCTCAACCAGAGAGAGAGAGAGTTGGGCGTGAGACTTTCACGCCAGGACTCCCAGCGCTAATTGATATTAACCGCCAAACCTACGTCGACCTGGTGAACGATGACGCCTCCCTCGGAAAGGTTCTCCTTCCGGAGTATCTTGACTACTACGCAACAGGAATCGAACCCGGACCTTAGTGGTGAAAGGCTAGCGACTTCGCTAAGTGCCACGAGCGAGCTCTTACTGTTTTGATTAACGAGAGAGAAGCCAAACTATATTACTTTATATAATAGATCCTTTAACGAGTGAACGATAAGTTAACGATAATAATACAAAATTGTTCGAAGTTTTGAAGTCAGCTTTTGTTGTACTCATTTTTAGAAATGGGAGCAAAGCATTACTATAAAATTACAGGCCGGCAAGTCTCATGTCTGGAACTAAGGGAACATCTTATTATAATTTATATTAGTAAAATAACGGAAAATAATATAGTGATTGTTTTAGGATCAGGATTTTAGGAACGAGGTCTCTAGCAAAACCCAGATTAGTTCATTATTTCGATTTCATTTATATATTCGGGTTCTGGCAGATAAAATTGATGCGAGCGAGGACCCGAGGATTTCGCCAAAGAATTTGATATTGTTCCACACCAAAGATTCACAGAATTTAATATATTCAGTTATTGACTCCAAATTGGTGACGTGAATTATCAAGTTTCCATGAGGTAAGAATCAAAGTCGGAACTAAACTACAATCTTCCATCGCAAACATTACGTCAGATTCCACAAGTAAATGTCGTTAAGCCTCTTCCATTTCGAAGCGATCGCCAATTCTTTATCACCGGATTTAATTACACGGACAGTTGTAAACAGATGTCAGTATAAAGTATTATTGATATCATATCGAAAATAAAATATTTTAAAGCAGGATATACACGGCTTATACTTTTACGAGGAAAATGTCACGGTCATAAATATGTCACGGTCATGTCACGGCCATAAGCAAACGCATCTCTTTTGTTAGAGGTGGAACAACAGCGCAACAAATGACTGTGTCACAAATGAAAAACTCAACAGTTTCCTCTCGTATTTAAAAATCTAGCTACACAATATATTGACATGAAAAAGGCACCTTTAATTTTGCCATAAGAAGAGACTGGAGGTATCTGCACTTTCTTATGGGTGTATTGAAAAAGAGTACCGCGAAGGGAAATAGGGTAGAACGCAGTGGCTGCTCGTCAGGTGAAGAAGTCACTTCAACAAATTACCACATAACTTGGACTAGTAATAATAAAGTAGTGGTGCTAAAACCATACGATTACCTAATACGGAATGCGGCGCTGATCCATTTAAAACACGCGCCACACAGTGGCCGTTCACCTTTGAAGAGTGGGGTTGTGTGCATTCAAAATGGTGCATCGTAAAGTTTTTGGACGGCGCGCCACACTACGGACGTTAACCATTGGAGAGGGGTTGTGTGCATTCAAAAATGGCGCAGCGTAAAGTTTTTGGACGGTACGCCACACAGCGGCCGTTAACTATTGGAGACTGGTGTTGTGCGCATTCAAAATGGTGCGGCGTAAAGTTTTTGGACGGCGCGCCACACAGCGGCCGTTAACAATTGGAGAGTGGGGTTGTGCGCATTCGAAATGGCGCAGCGTGACGTTGTTTTTACACATAGCCACCCAAAATAACTCAAACTTTGGTGCATAGACTCAAATATAGACAATTATAACCTCTCTATGTTACAAATTAACAGCAAAGGTTGTACAGTTCAAACGTCCTGTCTTCGATATATCGAGATGAGAGTTTCAACACAGAGGAGGGCGGGTCAAGCCCAAGTTTCGAAACTCTCAACAGGACTACCAACCACACTGCCGCAATACCCTGCCCGGACTGAATCGCGCTTTCCACCAGACTCTCCAATTGTTCTTCAAAGAAATTGGTGGATTGATTGTTAGTGATTCCGGGCGCGTCAACTACTGAGGTCCTAGACCCGTTAGTATAGTGCATGTTTTTTTCATCGGGAGGTGGTGATCTTCCCCTGCTGGATAGCGAGGTCCGGCGCCGACCTACCGTCGATTAGCGGGGTTTTCCCCAACCAGGTATCTCCCACAAGCGGGGCAGCGCCTCAGCCAGGACAAGCTCTAAGCTCCCGACCGTTTTTCCTACAAGTGTGGTAGTGTAGTCCATGTTAGTGAAAGTGTGTAGGTGTGTGTGTAAGGGGTGAGGATAGAACAAGGAAGAAGTAGGAAAGGTCCGTGACCCACTTGTTAACTGCTCCGGCATTCGTCTAGTGTTGATGGGAGAAACGGAAACGGAAAACTACCGATCAGAGTAGCCGGGCGCCAAAATTCTCTTCCACCAAGTGACTGAATTCGACCTAGCTGACAAGCTAGTGTCAAAAATCCTGCCGCTGTCGACACTCGATCGCAGGACCTCCCGGTCAGATGCACTGCAATTACATCAGTTGATGCACAGACACACCTCTCCCGCTAGTATAAATCGGTCCTTTTCAACTTAAGACGCTTCGAGCACTCATTGTTGAAAGCTAGCGGCCGAGCCATCTCAGTGGGTAATCGCATCGCTCGTGAATCTTTAGGAAATACTCGAGCATCGACTGCACTGGGACGTTGGTTTACTTCTGTGCGGTCGCTTGATTTTGGAAGTTTCGTGTCGTTAGATTTTTCATCGTTCCGGTATCCTGGCGCGTCAAAGCATAGCGTGATCTATACACAAATGATAATCAATTCCTTTCTCCCAGGACACAGGTATCACAAATACTTCATGCTGGTTGGTTGGTTGGTTTAGTGTTTTCGGGCGCGTCAACAGCTTAGGTCATTAGTCCCGTAAGTGTAGTGCATGTTTTTTCCTCGAGAGATAGCGGTGATCTTCCCTCGTTGGATGGCGAGATCCGGCGCCGACCTACCGTCGGCTAGCGAGGTTCCCCCAAACCAGGACTCTGCCACCCCAGCCGGGACAAACTCTAAGCTCCCGACCGGTCTCCCGGAATATACGGTACTGTAGTGCATGTTAGCGTAAGTGTGTGTGTGTAAGGGGAGAAGATAGGACAAGGAAGAGGAAGGAAAGATCGCGCGTAGTCTGTGGCCCGTTTGTTAGAGTACTGCTCCAGCATTCGCCTGGTGTTGATCGGAGAAACCACGGGAAACTACCGATCCGAGCAGCCGGAGGCTAGAATTCTCCTCCAGACAGCGACTGAATTCGATCTAGCTGAAAAGCTAGAGTCGAAAATCTAGAGTCGAAAATCCTGCCGCCATCAGGACTCGAACCTAGGACCTCCGAGACAGAGGCGCTGCAGTGACATCAGTTGATGCACTGAGCTACCGCTCCCGGTTACTTCATCTTGGAAAGTAGATTCTAACAATGTGTGCTCACAATCTTTGATGTTTGTCATTGCAGAATCCTCTCTTGTTCGAAAACAGGAAGACGCTTTACAAGTCTTTCGGAGCAATTTTCCAGCTTCCCGACAATAAGTCATCTCCTACAATAAGCCATTTTGACTCCTTAACACTTTTTTTGGACGGGTAGTTTAGTAGCGTCCCTGCAGCGGACGAGAAAGGAGCGCCCGTTCCCCGTGACGACGGCCATTCGATCATAGCAACTGAGCATGCATTCGGAAAACAATTGAATATCGCACCTGCAGATCGTGTTCCTGATCGAAAATTATTTCTTCAGTGGGTGGACACGTTTATACAGGGAGGGGGGTCTTACGCCTCGCATTCGACTTCAGCCAATGAGCTTCAGACACCAGATTGAGTCATAATATTAATGGGAATTTTAAATGCAGCCAAATACCAAAATTATCACCGCGTTACAAGACATTGAAACAGTTTTATGAAGCATTTGTTTTAAATATTGCATTTTGTACACTTTCGTCCTGTTATTTTTGGTTGGCTGCCGTTGAAAATTGTCATTTTGTACCACTTTCAAAGTTGACAAACCAGCTTCTTCAAGAATTCTTGCTATGACAGTCATACCCATTTTGTATGTCTTCATTGTCACTATAATCACTCTCCACCTATTTTAACCATCTAGAGGTAAGGATGTCGTGGTCTGTGTCAGCACAAGACAATTTTTTTTATGAAAACGCCATTACAAAGACAGTTGCGTAACTGGCGTGGTGGTACCGCTGTGACCCCCAACAAATATTTTCACTCACGCCACTGCACGACAACTGCCCGAAATTGAACAGTACTTCTCAAATCAAAAGAATATTATTTGAAGGTAAACAGCATACCAACGTTTTCATTTGAAAAATATGCAGGATATTCAACTTCGAAATGGCACCACAATGCCAGTTGAGGATTAAACCCTTGGAGTAAATCAATCATCCCTGGATGTGCTGAAAAACAATATTCGTGCTATTGACAACAAAGACACAGACATTCTGAACAAAGTTGTCCTAAGTTTCCGATTTCGACTCTCCTAATGTATTGACCAGAATGAAGGCTACCTTCAAGATATCATGTTCAAGAAGTAATTAACCAAAGTTTTAAAAATCCATCTATGTAAAGGAAAAATAATTAAAATATATTCAAGTCTTTTTGTTTTCAGATTGTTTGTAAACAAGGAAGTTTTCGTGCCGCATCGTGTATTATACAACATTTTCTATTCATATTAACACACTATCTCAATCATCATTTGTACTGTTTGTTGTACATTTGTCATGTTCTATATGATACATTAAATATCATACACTTCCCACTTAAAGTCGTGGTAAGTAGGTATATCCTAGGCATTTTTGGATTCCCTGGGTTCCCTAGACTTCCCCACGGGCCCAAGAAGTTAATTTTCTGCATTTACTACCAGCAATGCTAAATTGCTCCATCGTAATTTACAAATCGTAAATTGTATGTAGAGCTTAATAGAGCTTCTGAAAGCAATTAGCGAGTCAGTCAGTAGATCGCCTCGAGACATGATTCCCAACATCTTGAGGGCACTGACTGTTGATCGTGACATAGCCCCTGAGGTTCCAACCACCACTGGTAGGATTCTGGCGTTGGCAACTCCATGAAGATGGGCTGCCAGGGGAATGACTGGTTAGTAATTTTCCAGTTTTTTCTCCCCTGCTTTCAGAAGGCTAGACCCATCCTCGTGGCGGACTGTCACATCGACCACGTGGACCCCCTCCCGGCATTTTATTACCAGGTCAGGTTTGAGTCTACCCCCTTCGGCAACGGAGAAAGTGGCTTCCGTGGACACCACAGTGTCTGATTTCCGGAGCATCTACCCCTCTATGAAGTTCTGTATCTCGTCATGACGCTTTATTCTTGCTGGTTTCGTAAAAATGCACTGACCGAGGATGTGATTCATAGTTTCTACCGCTGTATTGCACTTCCTTCAGTATACATCCTCTCTGGGCCTTCCTCTATTAAGAGTAGTTTTATTGGCAGCGGTATTTGATCTCAATTGGAGTGCAGCAGTACTAAAGGAAGTAATGTACTGTATACAGGAACAAGATTTGTCCACTTTTTCGTTACCAGGGTCCAGAAAAGTTTTTTTTTTCTGCGGAAAAATCGTTGTTTTTTTTCGCTGCATTATAATACTTGTTTCTATTTTGAGCAAGCAATACGCGAGAGAGTAAAAAACTGAGATCAATCTAGTACTTAAAGCCTCTGGCTATCATCCCTTATTTTTGTTTATTTCTTTTTCTTGCGATTATCTTGTCAGGCGCAGTTGCATTGTGAATAATTAGTCTAATTTGATATTTCAGTTATATGCTACTTTTCCAAAAGTTACATTTAGAAAACGCAGCTCAAGACTGAAATCTCAAAGCATTTCTCATTGCATTAAAACTAGTGCTACTAAAACAGTACATTCACGTCTTTAGCAATGAAAATGTAACAATATTTATACCACAATTTCTCTCCGAATTAATACATCTCAGTCAATTTTTTTTTTTTTTTTGTAAAACTTATTCGAAATTGTATAACATTTAGTGGGAAATTAAATAATTTTAAGCAATAGATTTTTCAATCAAAACTTTACAAGAAAATATACTTTTGGCATTGAATTCATTGTATAAGATATGCAGTGTATTCACGAATATATCCGACAGGTTTTTTGGCTTTACTATATTCTGCGTAAGCAGTATGCGAGAAAGTAAAATAATTAAAAGTTAATAAAAATAATATACTAATAGCGTATGCAAATAGTTCGAAAATTATATTATAGTAATTAGAAAACACTAATATTGAAATATTCTCTAAATCTATAAAAGTATTAGTTTATATTAACGCGAACGAAAGCTAGCCATCATTATCGCCTTCTATCAGAATGGCGTTACAATGGGTTACAACAATAATTGCTAATTCATATGGGATACATATTTTGCCAATTTGCATTGTTGATACCGCTAGTAAGAAAATGAAATCGATGGAAAAATATAATAATCACATATTTATACATTTTTATATTCATCAAAATTACTCGCTTTTTACATGCATTACTCTTCATTCCCACATCTTATTAATAAAAGCAAAATCATCTATTCGAGTCCACATTTAACACAAACGATGCAATTTAAAATTAAATATTATATTTATATTAATAAAATGAAATATGAAACAAAATGCAAATTCTAACTTACGTAGCATCCAACCCCGTAGCAACACCATCAATTTTACGTTCATGAAACGCAGTAAATTGGGAGCAGGAACTACGTTTGTCGCCATATTAAACAAAATACTCTTTATTTTCAAAAAAAAAAAAGATTGATTTCAAAAACAGACCTTATTTGAAGATCTATTTTTGATGAACGCAATTGATTACAAAAATATTGTAACTTCGTAATTGTAGCTGTTGGAAGACACCGAAAAAAATTGATTTTTTTTAATTTTCAAAAAAATTAGGCATTTCAATGAACATGAGACCTACACTATTCTCTTAAGCTTCCTTTCGCTATCTAAGGTTCAAATTTAATTTAAAAGAAGGGCCGTTTTTAAGAAAATACAGTTTAAAGGAAATAAAAATTGCCCATGTTACAAAATAGTCAGCTTTTAAAGTTTATATATATATATATATATATATATATATATATATATATATATATATATATATATATATATATTCGCATACGAAACGATTAATATAGCAATTGCAGAAGTGGAAGTAAACACAAATTAGACTGACTTTGTGAAGTTTTAATCTTTAAGATCTTGCAACAAGTTTTGGAATTAATTGAGAATTGTCTTATATTAGGATTAGAGAATAACCCAGAAGAACAGCTTACAGGTAATTTTTGTGCATTATTTTGCATATTACCAAAAATCGTAAAAAATGTAGCTGCACTAAACTATTCGCATCATCAATGGCTTCCAAGTATTTTTACGGCGATTATAATTTTGAAATTGCAATATTATCAGTTCATATTCCGTATGGAGGTAACATAGTACTAGGCCATTAGATGTTGGAAATTTTTGAAGGGGAGTATAACATTATCGGCTACTACTATTCATACTATTCATTGTTAAGTCCAATGCCAAATACTGTAAGAACGTATTTGAACAGAACTGGGCATGAAAGAAGTGAAGAATGAACAATTTTTACTACATGAAAATACTTTTCAAGCAGTTTACGCATCGGCGACGCTTCATTCAACTAGTTATCAATAATTCGAGTAAAAACGACGAGAAAACATATTTGCACTCATAGAAGTAGAAGTAATCGAACAAGTACAACATTCCGTAACAAGATGACACGAAAGGGAAGATATTATTGTGATATGGATTTCGTGTGATGGTGTTTGTACTTATTATATTGCCATGTATCTTAGCAATAAGATAATTGATCTTGAATGTCGAATAAACGAAATAATTCTTAAAAGATTCGCGTCTTTTTATGTAGAGTTAAGATCCACGCTCAAGTGAACCGACAAATACTGCTAAACACGACTGCGTGCCAAAGACCTCTCTGTCATTTAGTTTTTGATCGAAATTTTGGTCTTTCATTAATAGGCGTTTTTAAGGGTCGGTATAAATTCTTTCTTTTATCTTTGCACCACTTAATTTTGAAAAAATAAAGTTTAAATATAAAAAAATATTTCGCCATTTTTATTACCTTCACGAAATTATTCATTAAGCCGAGTTTTATACGTAGGGAAAGTTATATAATAGTTTGACTTTTATTAGGAGGCATGTAAAATAACAGTTTGACTTTTATTATGAGGCAAAGGAGGAGACATGTCTTCACTACGACCTATTGGTTTCATTACAGAATTCACAATAGGTTATTCTTATATTATGCTTGGTTTGCAAAAATACCATGTGAAATGAACCTATTTTGTTAATAACAACTTTTACTACTATGGACAAAATGAAAGTTGTTTAAACAATAGCTACCGGTAAGTACCTCAGAAACAAGATGTGATGGAAACAAAAGACATCTCAAATAATTATAAGCGTTGTCATGGCCAACAATATTGACAATGACAATAATAACATAATGACATGGCCAACAATATTGACAATGACAATGCCTATAATTATTTCATTTTAAATGCCAACAACTCTTCGCCAAGCCAATACAAAAGACATCCACTGCCAACATACTGTAACTAACAGACAACTATAACAGCAATCACTTTTTCAGGTTCCGAAATCGGGTCACGCGATGTAACCTGAGCCACGCCCAACCCCAGTTCCGCCCGCCCCGCCGCAGTCGCCTTCAGCCCCGCCGCCGCTGGAGCCGACCGAAGGCCTCAACAAGAGCATCAGGCCGAGCTAGGTCAGAACCCTACAATACCTGGCTTTCCTCTCACTCCTTACGTACCCAGTGGTCAAGCACGAACGTTTCAGGGTGCGAATGGCGTCTGGCGATTTACCTGAGCCACGCCTACCAACGGTAAGTTGGTAGCCAGCCACCTTCCTGCTGGCCACGACCGCCTTCTGCCCCGCCACCACCGCTGGGCTCGGGCAAAGGCCAGCAAGAGCCCGGGACGAGAACAAGGGCTTCAGGCCGCGCCAAACCACAGCCCGGCATGACCTTGCGTTCCACTCGCTCACTGCGTATACCATGGCCTAACATGGTTCTTCAGAGTTTCATGGCTGTCTGGGGACTTATCTGAGACATGACCTTGCGTTCCACTTGCTCACTGCGTATACCATGGCCTAACATGGTTCTTCAGAGTTTGATAGCTGTCTGGGGACTTACCTGAGATCACGCTCACCGCCAGTTCCTCCACCCTTCTGGTCGCCGCGGCCAGTTTCTGTCCCAACGCCGGCGATCACAGGATCACGGTGAGGACAAGGGCATCAGGCCACAGCCAGGCATGTTCTTGCTTTCCACTCGCTCTCTGCGTTCAAAATGGTCTAGCCGCGAACTCTTCAGGGAGTGAGTGCTATGTGGGACTTACCTGAGATCACTCCCACCGCCATATTCTCTACCCTCCACTTCCATCATTGCCACTGGACTTGCTTAAAAAAATTGATTACAACATACTTATTGATATACATGATTGGGTGACAAGTTTTGTATTAACATTAAAACAATTTCCTCGTTATTGTAAACACTATACTATGTGTATACCTAATGTAATATTAAATATCTAAACTTAATGTAAAACTGTAATGTAATACTGAAAATTCCCTAAGAATCTTGAGTTGATGCCACTATTACAAATAAATAAAAAAACTTATATGTAAGCTGAAAAGTGGTCAACCTGGTATTGGTTGATGCCCCCTGGCTATTAGTGATTGTATCTGCTGTGAATAGGAGGGAAAGAGATTTTTTAAGTTGACGCAGGTTTTTATACATTTTATGGGAGTTTGTTGATTTAGTTCCGTACATCATTAATGTGCTAAAAGCATTATTAATGCAGTACACAATTAAAAAATAAATTTCAGAAAAGTGAAAGGAATAGAGTGGAAATTGATTTTGGTATGACATCTCTCATCTACTTTTATCCCCAGCCTACAACGTTCACGCAAAATTTCTAAACTTACACTGCGCTCAGACATAGAACAGGGAAACTAAATACGGACAAATTAAGTTAAAAAACAACCGAAATTTGGCGCGCGAATTGGGCGGAAAAAAATGTCTACGCGGGTTATTAAAAAAAGTAAAATCTTTGTGATTCGAAAATTCATTTGCGCACAGAGTATTAAAGAGCTGGTCACTAAGCACCGTTTAAAGAAAAACAACTTTTCGTTGTGTTAACAGGTGTTTCACTCAAACGGAAGGGCAGACCGTTCTAAACTGCCAGAACGTACATTAATTTATCAACGATGAATTAAATAAGTATGCATTGGTGCTGCCAGCTTACAGAAAACAATGCCAGTATTAAAAAAATATTTCGTTTCACCCTACAGGAATACATTGTTCTTGAATTTTTAGTCAACGGATATTATTATTTCGGCAAAATGTAAATAGTAATAAGCAGATTAACGAAATTGTAGTCGAGCAAATTTAAGTTCAGTCTTATATACTGAGTGATTCGTTTAGACATGTGCAGTAAGCTCTCATGTACAAATAACACAGGTTTACCTGGATATAAGTTCGCAAGTCCAAATGCTTAAACATTGCACATACTGATTCTCAGTGACCAGCTGTAGATGTATCGTGCAGAAACCTATTTCGAGAGAGCAGCTTGTTTCTTGCTCGCTGAGTGGGAGAACCAACTCTCTTCGAACTTCGTGTTCAAAAGGTAGCAAACGCGGCTTTTTAGGACAAAAGGACAATTGGTGCCACAATATGGACATCCTTAGCGAGTGAGGCAAACGTGCTTGACTGTCACAAAAACCCAACGCTTAATGACATTACATTGAACGACGGAGGATAAGTATCTGGCTGCAGTCAATAGGAGTACAGCTTCCAATGAACGGTTTAGCACATGAGCAGTGGAAAGGTTTTTCTATGTGGTTTACATATAACAATCAAAGCTTCGATATAATTTAGTCTTTTCTACTGGAAACCAAGGTTTGTGATTGATGCTATGAAACCATTGGTACGCAGACAAACGCTGAAAATGGACGCATATCTAAAATGATTTGAAGCTGTTAATTATTATGTACACTTCAAATAATCTATTTAAAACACCAAGGGTTTTTAGTTTAGAAAGAAGTTTGAGTTTGCATTCAAGCAAATTTCATAATTTTTGCTTTAAATGAATGGACTAGAACGTACACAATTTTTTTAAAAAAATACTAAAACGTACACAATTTTTTTATAAATACTAAAATTAGCAGAATGGAGACTTATCTGCAGTCATATGTTAATTCCGTCGTTTGTGTGAAGATTTTCGAGACTTAATTTTTCAAGACTTTCCTTCTTGCCCAAGTTCGAACCAGCGTGTGTGCTGTGATGCTGTAGTTAGCGAAGGAAAGATAACGAGTTCTTTTTACGTTCAAAGATTGAGCGTTTTTAAATGCAAAGATTAGTAAATATTCGCAATCGTTTGAAACAAGTCGTTCTACACGACCAGGTCTTGGTAAATATAAAACTTCTCAATTATATTTTCTGAACCGTATTAAAAATTATGATCTAGTGAATAGTTGTATTCTTCCAGAGTTTGTTAACTTCCCTCATTTCATTTTCCTCAGAGAATAAGAACTGAACGACATGCGTCAATACATTTCAGCGTTAACATTTACCAATTTAGCGCGAAACCTCCAGATCATAATTATAAGTCCTCCTTGGCACAAATCCTACACAAGTTACAGCATTTTTTATTTCAAGGCGTCAGAGTTTCATTTCCTCAGAATCCTGTAGATTAAATGAAAGATTCTATTTCTCCCAGGTCGGCGCAGATTAAATGAAAGAAGCCTGAAGCAAACACATTTTATGTTAATTTCATCATTCTATTTATAGGGTGCAGCACTAACCAACCAGACCCCCTCTCGCGTGTCGCGATGTCCAGTGATTTCTTCGAAACAACAGCCTCTTCTTCGAGGCTATTATAAAGAGAGCCGAAGATAGTCGTTGAAAGTAATCATGGTAGAAGACGTTTTCACCCGGAGTCAAGAGCTTGTCACCCATTGTCAGTGTACAACTCTGTGCGGTCTTGAAAGACTTGAGTCCGCAACACAGTTATAGAAGGAGTTTCCTAAGAATGAGCCAAATGACAGTTCACTAAACAAGATAACATCACATGAAATTCAGAGAAGTATTCCTCCGCCGCGACAGCTGTTCAGCCACTCCTCTTCGTAAAGAGCTAATGGCTCCTGTGAAAACATCAGTATACAGAAATCCAAGAATTTCGCTGAGGTATACGCACGTAGGCGAGTCCGGGAAAATATTTAAATTTAATTACGTATGTGGAAAATCTCTTAACATTCTCACAATCAGTAAAAGGAAACTGCCACGAAATAGAAAACTCTCAATCAGCTCGCCACACAACAGCACAGTAGCCGGAAACACGGGCACCAATCTCACACTCAAATCTCGGTTTTAACATAAACATCACACAAAAAGTAAATTCAATGTAAAGTTTATAGCAAAAAGAATTTTTAAATAAGAGCACATAACACTGCACTTCCTAATTTCAATTATTTCTCGCGGCGCACTATATTTTTGTCGGACGAGAACATCACAAAAGGAAGCGTCGAAGCTATTTACAAGTTAGACAACTGAAAACGAACGAATGCACGAGTGGGCCCAAGAACAACGACCACAAAACCTTCAGTTATGTTACCAGCACAAGCTGTCACATTGGCTCATTCTTAGGAAAATCCTTCCAAAACCGCGCGTCACAAAACGGGAGCCGTCCGAAGCCCAGGTTCATCTGCCTCACAGAACTTGTAAACGCAATTACAAATAAACAACCAGGATCCGAGTTCTGCTAGTTTCAACTCGAAAGAGGTTAATTGTCTGATATGTGTCGACCCTTTTGGTTTCATCAATGCTCTCCCAACAATTCTAAATAGCTTTTCTAAGTCTTATCATAAAAAAAATATTTTGGTTGAGTTTGGATTTTCCGTGTAGTGCGTGTGTTGTACTTATCTATTGTAAATTTGCTGCAGTTCCTTTCTTGCGCTGTAACTGCAAGGGTTCAGAAAGTGTTGAGTAAATATCGTCGTAGTGTCTGAAGAGTTATATCTCTAATATTTATAAATAATTCTCAATAAAGCGTATACGACTGGTTACAAGGATGTATCGATACTGGGGGAGGAGGGAACTCAATGTCCAAAAGGTTCAACATAAACGATTTCTTTGAACGCGAAAAATATTATAAAAAATTAGTGAATAGTGGAAATAAGAAAACTCGGATCAGTTCGATCCACGCTTTCGGTAAGAGAACTGCCAGGGACAGATTTATGGGCTGAACGGGCTCTAGTTCGGGGCGACACGTTTTTGGGGTTTGAGGGGCGGCAAATTTTCCCAAAATTATAATATTCCTTCCGTGATTAATTGAATATTAATGAAGAGTAAATTCATATTAAAATTATGCAGTGGATACAAATGGAGAACTCTTGCATTGAGAGAAAACTTAGTCGTAATATTATCCAGAAGACGTTCCGACGTTGATCTTATAAAATCCAGTACCAATATTTATAAAGTTACAAGGTAGTTGAATATTCTTGTATTTTTATTTAGAGCGTAGAATCACAATTGAGCCCATTGTATATTTATCTAATGTAGACAACTTCGTAGTAGTTGGGGGGAACGTACTTACAACAAGTAGGGGGGAACCTACTTACACTTCATTTCGTACAAAGGTTCACCGAAACCAGAGAGGGAACCGAAAAATTTCAGCTTCGAGTAGTGGCGGCTCTAGAGACAATTTTGAGAGGGGGCATAAAATTCTTGAATAGGAATATGCAAGCCGGATGAATAAGCTTGCCAGAAGCAAGCCAGGCAAATGTATGTAGTATATAGTTTGCCCCTTGATTTTATTTCCATTTTTAGATAAATGTAAAGAAAATTGTCAACATTTTTGTGTTACTGTATTAAATAATCAGTTATCAATAGGGATTGGAATTTCTTAAATTTGGTATAAAATATCAAAATACGCAGTAAAAATGTAAAAAGATATGCAAGAATATGCAGTTAAAACTTTGTTTTGGGCTGAAGAACAAAACTAATGGTGTCAAGCCCCTGGCAGAAGGGATAAAAGGTAGTGACTGGCTGTGATATGACAAGACTTGACAAAAACATACACACATAACCGAGGATTACTCCAGGCTGTCAATGTCCAGCAAGATGCAAGCAGTGTTGGTCATGGAGTGGAAAAAATATTCTTCCATTACGAAACAGGTTTTGTACACTACTGCACTCTGTAGGCGAATCGGAGGAAACGTATTTGGAGACGGAGTTCAAAAACTCGTCAATAGGGAGCTCTGAACATCCTGCAAGGAAAGCTTTCCCAAGTACCCAAGTCACTGAGCCCAGGCTGCGCACGCAGGCGGCCGCCATTTGCAACGCCCATGTTGAAATTTTCACTATTCCAAAGCGTGGAGCTTACGGTAACTCCGAATTTGGCTGCACTGTTATAGGTCACAGTTCTCGAACGTCCCTAACCAATGAAGGAAAACACGCAACGTAAAACGCCGGGCTTTTTGAATTCTGAAATCGAAGTAAACGTGGCGAACAACTACTTTGAAAACTATACAAAAGGAAAGGAAAGATGGATGTGTATTATTTGGGAGGGCAGTGCCCCTTGAACCTCCACGTCTTTTGTGTTGTACCATTTCAGCTTAAATAGAAAGAGAGCTAAGACGTTCATTTCTACTGATATAGACACAGAGTCTATCAATATGAAAGATTTTAGGTAAAAAGGAGGATTTAGGCAACTGTACAAGAACATGCTGCTTTCAGCTTGCCGCGAAAAATTACTATTGTAAAATTAAGAACTCGGAGGGTTGGAGAAATACCACGAAAAAGAGTCAAGAAAAAGATAGGTTTTCCAGGAACAAACCAAGACCAGTTGCTTCGTAGGACGAACATCGCCAGACACAAAGCTATGGCCAAAGCAGCAAGTTGGAGAAAAACACATTCAAAAACATAATTAAATTGTTCATAATTAACTTTATATAAGAATAGAAAGTATGAGCTGAAAGTATTTTACATTATCTTCAATTTATTGTTTCATACAGCGGAATGTTTAAGAAGTACTTATTTCAAACTGACAACCCTTTAAATACCTCGCTATCAAAACACTCAGAAGTTAATAAATAGTCCTACATTGAAACCAAGAAGTCTTTTGTGTTAAAAAGTTGTAGCATTAATCGCTTCAAAGCTACTACAGTTCATTCATCAAACACAAGAGAGTTCTCACCACTATACTATCTACACATGAATATGCAGAGATAACAATAAAATGAACCAATGTAGGATCTATCGTATTGGAAATAATCTTAAACTTGCATCTCAGTTATTAAAGTACGTCACAGAGTTGTATTAATACTCGTAACACACAGTTTTTAACTGTTTTTGACGTTAAATAAACAGATAAAATGAATCTTATGAGTAGTGATAAAATTGGTTACCATGATAAGAAAATTATTAAACAATGTGTTTATTTTGATTCAGTCAAAAATATGAACACTACAGCCATTTATCAGTGAAGTATTGAAAGAATATTACGTATAAGTGTGTGTCCTTCAGATATAAAACGTTAGTGTTGTGGTTTAAGTGTCATTGTAGTGTATTACTTACGTTGTGATTTTATTTCATGTGCATCCGTTGGAATCATTTTATAGCTGAAATCGTTCGTATTCTTTAGTGGTTCGTACGAGTAATCGTACCATTATTCCTGAGTACTATATGAAAATTTCAATTGCCTAAAAGTGAAACCGCAAAAAGGTATTTAAGAAATGTACGTGAATGATGAAGCAATATTTTGCGTTCATCATTTTTGAATCGTCTGTAGTTAAAATATCGTGATAAGTTAAGGTATTATTTTCTCTGTTTCAAAGAGCTTGAAGTAAAGGCGAGCTTCATTTTTTGTTCTCAAAACCGGCTCCAAATTTTTCTTTTCCCCCTTCGGATAGAGCAAATGGTACTTAAAAAACGGATCACGTTTCGTTTTCGTTGAACTCTTTAAATTTTTGAAAATTACATGAGTTATAAATTAAGCCTAAAAAATGTTATGTTGTAGCACAAGTTCTATTCTGCAACAAGTGGACAGAAAAATGAATAAATTGCCACAAATATTTTTTGACGCCCATAGGTACCAGCCGAGAAGAGAGATGGGGACAAAAGAGAAAACCCAGGCGTAACGAATTAGGAAAATAACAAGTACGAGAAAGTCTGTGCCATTCTGTAGCACCACTAGTAACTTTCTCGTATATGTACGACATACGGAGTAATATACGTAGTATAGATTCAATTTTTTTTCCAAAGGGCTCCACATTTTTGCTTTAAAATTCTTGTAAAAATTGAGTGAAATACACTTGTGGCATAGGTCTGGTTTTCACTGTCAACTCTGAATTTTCGCAAATTGCAAAAGATTAAACATTTTTAGGCGTCTTTCTGAATCTACAAAATTGAAGATAAGAGTTCTTTTTTAAATAAAATTTGTTCTCCAGAATTAGATTTCATTAAGGTCATGTACATTTTTGGAAACTAATTTGTCCAATGTTGCGTGAAGTATGTGCAATATTAAAAATTATCGATAGTAAGAATTTCTCAAAAATGGCTCAAATATTTTCTTTAACTTTTGGTAGGGGTAAAGCTAAACGAACTCTATAAGATGACACAAACGTTATATTGCTCCATTCTTTTGTTGTTGTTTTTAATATACAAATCTTTTTTTCACGTCCTTAATATTTACATTAGCGGCGATTAGTTTAAATTATTGCATTTATTAGTACATGAGCTTCAATTATGTCTTTTAAAGTTTCTCGAAACTAAAAAATTTACTGTGAAAATGAACTCAATTTTCCGCAATTTCAGAAATGCTCAAATGCCAGTTTGTCAAAGACGGCTCCAATTTTTTTCTTCGGACTTTTTTACGGATGGTGCTAATTACGTTTAAGATGACACAAAATCTATTTTGCTATATTATTTTGTTTGTTTAAATTACGCAAATGTACATTTTTTGTATAAACTTTTAAATACAGACAGAAAATAAAATAATTTTAATATATTCTTTAAATATATCTCACGCCGGTAATATGCATATTTCCAGCGATTTGTATACATTATTGCATTTGTGAGTGGAAGAACCTGGTCGTACATAACTGGGGACTATCCTTTTATTGCACCACTTTGAAGATTGACTGTGTCATATTGTGATGTACCGTTTTTTTATTGTGATATATAGTTTTTAGACTACATTTGTTGTATTCTGAGCCGTGTGCGCTTGCCATAAGATAAATAAAATAAACGTCTGTAGAAACAGATTTTAAATCATACATCTATAGAAAGATCTGCACTACAAGTAGATATATCGCTCATTTGTAGGAACCTCTTGATGAAAATCAGACAACAAAACCGGAAATTGTGGAATCAAGTACCTGTGAGGTATCGCTAGTTTAAAACTAGTGAAGCTATAACAGCACTACTTTCTCGCCCGTCCTTTCATATTTATTCTTTCAAATACAGCTTTTGACAAGATATACAAGGGGTGTTCAGAAAGAAACGGGAATTTTGTTATTGCGAGTGTGGTAATAGTCTGGTTCGCGAGATTGTTTTTTTGTTGTGTTGGTAAACATATCTGGAGTGAATCTGTACACTAGTTCCATTGTTGGATGATTAGTCTTTCGTCAGTTGCGAAGAAGGTTACATGTATTTGCCTAGTAGTGGCGATTTTTAATTAGTTGAAAAAATGGATCAGAGGATTTGCATTAAATTTTGCTATAAGAACGGAATAAAATGTAACAAAGTTCTAGAAATGTTGAAAACTGCTTTTGGTGAGTCTGCTATGAGCAAAACAAGGGTTTATGAGTGGTACAAACGGTTCCAAGATGGCCGTGAAGACGTGGAAGACGACGAGCGTTCTGGACGCCCCAGCACATCAACAACAGCTGAAAATGTGCAAAACGTGCAAGAAATAATTATGAACGATCGCCGAATTACAGTAAGAGAAGTTGCTGATGTTGGCATATCAATTGGCTCATGTCATGAAATAATTGCGGATGTTTTGGGTATGAAACGTGTGACAGCAAAATTTGTGCCAAAGGTGTTGAATTTCGAACAAAAACAGCGGCGAATGGAAGTTTCTCAGGAGTCGCTAAATGAAATCAGTAATGATGCAGAAGTACTAAAACGTGTCATAACAGGTGACGAAACATGGGTGTACGGATATGACGTGGAAACTAAGGTTCAGTCGTCCCAGTGGAGGCATCCTGGATCGCCAAGACCGAAAAAAGCTCGGCAGGTGCGGTCGAATGTGAAGGTTATGCTTACAGTTTTTTTCGATTTTCATGGCATAGTGCACTATGAATTCTTGCCAAAAGGTCAGACAATTAATAAGGAATACTACCTTCAAGTTCAACGCCGTTTGCGGGAAGCAATCCGAAAAAAACGCCCGAATTTGTGGCGAAACAATTCATGGCTTTTGCATCACGATAATGCACCTGCGCACACATCATTGCTTGTTCGTGAATTTTTGGCAAGAAACAACACTGTTATGATGCCCCAGCCTCCATATTCGCCAGATTTGGCCCCGTGCGACTATTTCCTTTTCCCAAAAATAAAAAGAACCTTAAAGGGCCGTCGTTTTGCAAGCATAGATGAGATTAAAAGCGCATCGCTGAAAGAGTTAAATGCTATCCCACAGATCGAGTTCCAGAAGTGTTTCGGCGATTGGAAGAAGCGCTGGCTTAAGTGTATATTATCTACTGGTGACTACTTTGAAGGTGACAACATTGCTGTTGACGAATAAATTACAGTGTTTCTAAAAAATTAAAATTCCCGTTTCTTTTTGAACACACCTTGTACTTTCAAATATAGCTTTTGGTTACATCACGTGTTGGAGAATGATTTTTCTAAATTTAGCAACTGGATTTAGCGACTTATTCTTTAACAGAGCCCTGTAATAAGAGTTCTCTGCAGAAAATTCGCCTTTTGTCGCGCAGCATTACATAACTTTCTCTCTACTGCGTAAGCGATAGCGAGAAAATAAAATAGTAGTTTACGTGCTAAGATCGAACTGTCTCCTTGAAGGTTTTGAGCGTTCAGTATTGAACTAATATAGTACACTCCTTCGGTGGCTCGTTGCTCGCTTCCCTCGGCGCAATCTCGGGTTCGATTCCCGGCCGAGGCAAATTATACCTGTGAGCTTTCCTTACAAATGTTCTATTATCTATTGCTGTGAGACGATGAGAAAGCCCACCCTAAGGCTATGAGGACCAGTATTTACGGCGAAGGGATGTCTTCCTACTAACCACATGAACCCCTTATCTCATGGCCGAGAGGCTGGGTATCCGCTGGTCGGCCGAGGCCCGTAGCGAGATTTTTTTTATTATTATTGTTATTATTATTATTATTAATTTTATTTTACATTGAGAGACAGTACAACTTTCAGCCGTGAGGCTCTTCAGTTGACTGACCGAGCAACTTTGTACCAGCAAAGGGTAAAGAGGGTAATTTCTTGTCACCGCCCTGATAGTGATTTATTTAGGTTATACCTTCAATTTTCAGTTTATTGTAAGAAAATTTTGTTAGAGAGCGATGACAGGGTTTAGAAAGGAATTACGATGGGAAGAGACAGATAAATGCAAGAAATGTTCTTACCTCATCTAAACTTGGAGAGGTATTGAAGGAAAATGTGAGCAGGAACAGGTATGTAATAAGTTTATAGTACTCTCTGGTTATTAGGGTAGCCAACTCTTCGGGTTTGGCCCTGAGTTTCCATGTTTCAGAAGCAATCTTCAGGCTCCGGGTTAAATCTCAGAGTTATACAAGCAAATTCGTTGGGGAAAAAATTATGGAATTGTTTAGCAGAAGTACATGATATGAAGTTTTCAACACTGGCCCATGATAGCGGTTTGTATTTTGCTCATGCAGTTAATCCTCACTATAATGTGAATAGAAGGGTAACACGCAAACACCGTAGTAAAGAAATGCATTTGGTAGGTACAACAATTGATTTACTTTGTTACTTAGCAATATTCAACTTAAGTACTAGCAACGAGTGTTCGTACGTAGTTGGTAAGTAAAAGCTTCAGATTTGGTGGATCTCCTAGTGCAGTTTGAAGAAGTCGAGAACTTTCTATGACTTGTGCCTGGATAGCCATTTTCGGAGAATACTGTTTGTATCGTGAATGTTTTGTTTCATGTTCATTAATTAATTATAATATTTTGGTCTGCTGCGTTCGTTTAATATCTGTAATCGCCTATAAACTTTTATCGTACATAATTCATCAATAATTTTTTTAATAATTTCAGTTTTTGTTCGTCAATTCTTTTAAAGAAGTCAAGTTAGTATGATATTTGATGAAAAAATCGTAATACACAGTGTTCTAGCAATGTCATATGTTCATTGTGCTATGCCTTCATGAAGGTTGTTGAAACATGGATGGATGATACTGACAATACTAATTATAGGAAATGAAATTAATAAAATTTCATTTGAAAAATTGTTTTTGGATAAGAAAGTAAATCAAACTTTTTTAGCAGCCGATTAGATCATTTCAAAATATGTAATAAATGAGAATAATTTTGAATCATATATAAAATTTTTCCATTTCAAGAAACTGTTGGGAAGACGTTATGCAATCTTAAAACGGAAATAAGCATTCTTTAGGTATTATAAGTATAACGTTTTTACTTATAAGTTAATTTTTAAATAAATTTTAAGTTATTTTCACCAAGTAATTCTCTATCATTCCTGTCACTGTTGACTGTGATTACTTTGTAGAAACCAGTGTTGAAAACTTCAGTCTTCAGTCTCAGTCTCATGAAAATGGTGAAAAAGAGTCTCAGGAAGACAGAAAAGGACAGATTAAGGATACAATGAAAAGGGAAAACCAAAAATCCAGACACAGGAAAGAGAACAGATTATGGATGCAATGAAAAGGGAGAGTCGAAAAAACAGTCACTGCAAATAAAACATTTTGAATACAGCGAAAAGAAAGGAGAGTCGAAAAACCCATAGACACGACTAAGAAAACAGATTTTGGATACAATGAATAGAAGGGAGAGAAGAAAGGGCTCACAGATACGCGAAGAGAGCAGTTTATTAACACCCAAAGAAAAAAATTGATTAAAGGAAATCGACAAACTGAGAATCATGATTAAAATATTAACATTGCTATAAGAAAAAAGTAGAACAGACAGAATGATTAAGGCTATTGAGCAAAATTTGAATACAAAGGGAGGAAGAGATGTTTGTGAAATTGAAATTTATCGTTTTCAAGACAATCTCTAAAGATAAAATAAATACATTATCTAAATTGAAAATTGAAATCTCGAACATCATGTTCTAATTATATATGCTGTTTCTGCGATTGACGCTTTTTTTATTAATTCTGTAGTCAGAATTAACACAGTACAAATAAAAAGTAGATTTGAATCTGATGTTTTTTTAGATTTAATTCATTTTAATTCTGGTATTTCATGAAAAACGTGTTATAATTGTATTAAAAAAGATAAAATTGTTACGAGAAAATGACTACCCCCCAAATTATATTCATAAAAATGTCAACTTAAGATTTAAAACTACATATAATTAATTGCATCAAAATAACTTAGTGAATGTCACGAAGAATATTCCTGTAAATGGCGTTAAGGAAAGTAAAATTAATTTTAATCTATCATATATTCAAAATATCAAAAATAAAAACAAAAGTATCCTTAAATATCAATGGAATTGACTTAATGAACAGTTTAAGTTCAAAAGAAAACATAACAAGACATGTCAAAGACACAATTCTAATGGTAGAAAGACAGTTCTGTGTTTTCTCATCGTCTACTACGGTACATTGGACAAACCAAACGTAAATTACACGAATGTGTAAATGAACATAAACGGAACAGTAAAGAAGAAGCTACCAAACACCATTCGTTTACTAGACATAGAACATTCAACTTACTATCGACTGCGACAACCCCAAAATATTTGATATGGAACCAAATTATTTTTTAAAGAATGACTTCAGAAACTACAAATATCAAAATCCACAATGTTTTAAATTGTTCTAGAATCTAATAGATTCACAAATAATCACGATGTTTTACTATCAAAATTGAAACCATAATTAATTCAAATTTCCCTTAATTCCCCACTTCTAACCTATCAATTTTCATCTGCTTACTGGCTACCATTGCAACCACTTCTATTCATAACGTTTTCCCTTTCAAGTAAACCGATATATATGACCTCTTTCCTCAACAACTTTTTATTGAAATAACAGGCGGGTCTCCTATTTCTTAAAATACGTATTGTCCAATAACCTTTCTGTGATTATAAGTTTTAATGTATAAAACTTTTATTAGATTGAATGTACATCACCTTTTAATATGCCCATCTTTACATTTATATGAATCAAGATCATATCAGCAATTTAAACAAATAATATCCAGTAAATTTACTGTATTATGTTCAACATATTCTTATGTTTTTTAAAAGCACGTTTTCAGTACTTGAAAAAGACGAATAATATATCATTGAAACGTTATATGTATTAGAGCAGATGAAAATAAATGAAATTTGAAAAACAACTCTTTAAATTCAGTGGGATCATTTTAATAGTAAAATTCCGCCTCTAGCTTTTTGTAATGGTTTAAAAATATGTAGATATTTCTCAGTGTGTAGCCCTTTACAAACCCGCAATTCCGCACGGCACAGCTCCTATTCTTCAGGGCACTACTTCGACAGAGAAACAACAAACCCGGGTCAATGACCCCCATCTCGATCAGGTTTTTCGTCCAGTTTCCCTGATCCATTGAGCAAATGCTGAGATGGCCCCTTGTTTCGCTTCTGGACATAAATGTAACTTCATTATCTGTGCACGTCTTCTAGAATTCAGTGGGAAATACAATTATTCAAATTATCCTTTCCGTGTTGTCGCGGCAGGAAGTAATAAGATCCAAAATGTATTGCTTATCTATCCTTGAAAATAGATTTTATTACATGGGAGTTTTTTTGTTGTTTTTTTCTCCCTTTCAAAATTTATTGCTTATTTATCCTTGAAAATAGATTTTATTACATGGGAGTTTTTTTTCTCCCATTCAAAATTTAAGTAGTATATGACTTAGTGTAGGGATCACAGAATTTTGAAAATGTGCACACAATTCACTTTTCCCCATAGCACGTCATACGCAGTTTTTAACTGTTTTTTTTTACGTAAAATAAATAAATAAATAAATAACCCAATGTGATGCCAAAGTGCCCACGGCAGTGTAGTTCACTGCCATTCTTCGATTATTATTGGTACGTATCATCATTGTTGGTACATCAATCTATGATGTTTCAGTAGAATACGTTTGCTATACATTCCGGTAAGTCATACCGATTTTATATCTTTTTTAATAATATTTATTCTACTTGTTCGACACAAATGTCTCCATCTCGATCAGGTTTTTCGTCCAGTTTCCCTGATCCATTGAGCAAATGCTGAGATGGCCCCTTGTTTTGCTTCTGGATATAAATGTAACTTCATTTTCTGTGCATGTCTTCTAGAATTCAGTGGGGAATACAATTATTCAAATTATCGTTTCCATGTTGTCGCGGCAGGAAGTATTATTCCGAAGGACAACATGGATAAGAGCCAAAATTTATTGCTTATTTATCCTTGAAAATAGATTTTATTACATGGGAGGGTTTTTTTTCCTGTTTTCAAAATTTAAGTAGTATATGACTTAGTGTAGGGATCACAGAATTTTGAAAATGTGCACACAATTCACTTTTCCCCATAGCACGTCATACGCAGTTTAAACTGTTTTTTTGACGTAAAATAAATAAATAAATAAATAAATAAATAAATAAATAAATAAATGTCTTTCAAGGGTATGTACAATTCCAATATTTTCACAGTTCAGTAAACTATAACAATAACATTGATATATAATTCCTAAGGTTACTCAGGAAAGGTCGTACATAATAACTTAGCCGAATTCTAGCCGGCCACTACAATTCTCCTCCAGACAGCGGCCGAATTCGACCTATTTTCTGAATATTTGTTTACTTGACAGCTAGTGGGTAACAGGAGAGAGGGGTTTCGTTATCCCGATAGAGGCTTCCAATTGCGATGATGTCTCTACAGAGTCGCCGATGCTTAAGAAAAAACGGCGATCTTATAGCGCGGAGCCACTGAAAATTCAAGAGCGGCATTTGGCGATGTAAGGGTGTCGGAAAACAGTGGACTATGATAATAGACAACCCCATAGACTCCTAAGATACTCAGTTTTTAATTTCTAAGCTCTTATGAATGGGAAGGTGCATGGTATTTTAGAAACTGTTCAAACACTTTGTTGTTCAAACCTTTGAGTTTATGTTGTAACACAAATACATCAAATAAACAATTACACAACTCACACAAACCATTAAAGCATATTAAATGAAACTGCAGTACAGAGTAAAAGAAATGCAGTACAGCCGTGTGCCTGCGCACGTGGCATAGGAGAGAGCATGTGGTAGAAATTGGTATTCACAGCATGTCAGTCGCACAACGCACAATCACAAAATTTAGCACCTTAACAATACACGACTGCATGCTGGAAATAACCCAATGCCATCAGTAGGGCGATGGCTCCAGATTCAAAGGTCGTGCGCCCGTGCACGTGGCATCGCAGCGGAGAGCATGTGGTGAAAACCATTGTTCACGGAATCCCAGCCGCGAAACACATAACCAACAAGGGCACCACTCACACGTTAGATGACAGTGAACTCAGTGGTAGCACAAATACACTGTAGCCGCGAAAAAAAAAACACTGCAAAAACCAGCGGCTTACAAGGCGCCATGCCTCTCCCTCAACAAGTACATTAGAACTGTGTGGTCGGCGTAGCCGATATCCAATGCATCTCTTGGCGGCACTGGTTCAAAATACAGCCACCAGGATCGCATTGATTGACTTACGTACTTGTAACATATGATAAAATAATCTGTACAGTCGCCACCAAGCTGCCAGGCGTATCAGACACTGAACAATACATAATTAGTTGCGTGTACAGGCGCCTTTACTTATTTGGTGGTAAGGTGCGGTTCTGTCTACAGATGTGTGCTCTCATTACGATTTGTTTCTTGCTTCTGCTGCGGATGCAAGAATGCCAAGAAGACCAAGTGTTTGCCGCTCGAGTAAGAGGCAACATCGCTCTGCCCCACCCCAGCTGCCAAGTAGTCAAACATATTTATCAGGCAACACCTAGCTCATGCCGAAAATCCCGTCACCTTGGGACTCGAACCCTACGATCCCCAGTAGATGAATCAGGTCAAGAACATATTTAATTATTTCGCGTGAGTTTTGCTTGAGGTTGGGGGAATTTATTTTACAATTCTGACTTTTTTTATTTTATTTCCTTGGATAGAGCAATGGATGCTTAAAATGACGCATGTCTTGTCTTTGCTGAATTTTGAAAATTGCAAACGTTACAAAATACGACAAACTATACACTGTTGTACCACCACTAGTTTCTTATAGAACAAAATTTACAATTACTGTAAATGTAGTTGTGAAAAATTACAACAACTGATTGTATTAAATTGAATTGAAGCAAAATTCTTGTATAATTGTAGAATTCACTTCTTAATAGCTTCAATCAAATCGCAACCTGCATTACTCAGCAATGTTTTAAGAAAATGGTTAGCGGGGATCATAAAAAAATGGAAGCAGTCCAGACATATAATTTTTTACAACATGCTTTTCCCAACAATTGACAATAAATTAACGACCCGGTTGGAGACTACGATCCTTGTTCTCTGAATTAATGTTGAGAAAATCGAAAGAAGCTATCTTACCACATAACAATCCATATTTCTAGAAAATAGAACCTGAAAATACAATCCAACAGATTATGAAACTTGGTATGATCGATAACTCGATATATCGACTTGGTAACTCGATATGATATCGACCTAATCTTGTGATAATGCAAGGAATTTGTAGACAAGCGTTATGAAGTGATTGCATTTTAATTTCAACAGAATGTGTAATTAAGACTTTTGTAAATTTATTATTCAAATCCTCTAAAGACATCAAAATGTCGAGCAGAGAGAAATAAAGTAAAAATTCGTAGTGATATATTGTTAGTGCTTGTTTATTGAATGCAAAGTAAGCTACTTTTGATAAAATAGCAACAACATAGAATTCGTGACATAAATGTACGAGTATGTTTGATCATATTTTTGTGGTTCCGGAAGATTTATTGTACTTCCATAATTTCTTATGGGAAATTTTGCTTCATTTTTCGTTCATTGGGTTTTCGTCATACTATTTCAAACCTATTAACCTGAAAAATCGTGCGATGTTAATGTTCGACGTAGAAAATTAAATATTCAATAAGCTCAGGAACACAAGAACATGACCTTTTTAGTGAAAGTTTGTGCTTGCATATAAAAATGTTATTCCTTAAAAATAAATTTGCTGTTGCGTAATAACAAGAACGTAATAATTATTCACTGTACTGATACATGTTGTAACATATAAAACAAAACTGTTCTTGAACATACGTAAGAATGAAATCTACATGATTTTTGAAGTGATACTTCTCCATTCTATTTAAATTCATTTTATCAATGGTAAATCGTAGCGAAGTTGTAAAGACGCCAATGAAACGGAGAATACCGTGTTGGTTTCAGAAGCGCAAAGCTCAGAAATGTGTTATCTTCTGAATGTATTTCTGTTTTGCATATGCCTCTGAGAAAAGAAAATGTGTATGTATGAGATATGAAACCGAAATATTTACGTTTAGCAGTGAATAAAAAAATAAAATAAAGTTATATAAACCTACACAAAATCGATTTTGAGATTTTAACAGAAATACTTGTTTCAAGGTTCTCTAAAACCGAGAAAGTATTTTTTAAACGTTCGTCGATGAACAACACTGGCAACTGAACTATTCATTGGATTTTTTGAAAATGAATATTCCTCCTTACATCTGCAGCGCCTCAAACCTTTGCAATTTAAAAAAAAACAATTCTTTAAATTTTGGAGTACATCACATGAAGCCTCTGGAACATTTTCGAAGTTTTCTCAAAAATAGCTCCAACTTTGTCTTTAAATTTCTTGTAAAAATATAATGGAGTACACTTATAAAGATGGCGTAGGTGCGATTTTCTCTGCTAACTGTGAATTTTCGAAAATTGGAAAAGTTTGACTTTTGGTCGTCTCGTACACCAACATTATTAAAGATAGATAATTTTTTCTTCAAGTGAAATTTGTTGTCCTCGATTAATGAACCAGTTATTTACCACTCATATTTCAAGGATAGAAAAATAACAGACCTTTTCCGTCATACGTATACCAGTTCACTAGGCGAGAGATTCAGTTCCTTTCACACCAGAAATTTTGTTCACCCTAAAGGAATCGATTATCTACAATGTGAAGAAATGAACATTGTGATACCACTCAATAAACATTAACTCGGTACATTTAAACGTTAGTTTTACACAAAGCACATAGTATTATTACAATACTAATTATATTAGTATACCACTAATTTATTAGTGCTCTATTGGCTACTGCCGCTTCAAAATCCCTGCTAACCCACAATACGACTAATTTTATATTACTAGTTGGTAAATCGGAAGTTTATGGTGGACACTCTTCCTTTGATCTAGTGAAGTGATTATTCGTATTTATCACGCTAGATATCTAATTTTATTGCCAACGCAATTTTATAACCAACGCATTTTGACACCAAGTGGTCCGCGACGTGCTAACGCACAAAATTAATTCATTCAGAAGACAAGCACAAATTTTCACACAGTCTACCAATCCTCCTCTCCTAATTATTAATAATGTTAAAATTCCTTGGTTAGAAAGTCAATATTTAGGTTTACCCCTGTACAAATGTTTAACTAGCAAATCTCATAATATTATTGAAACGTATCAAAAAATCTCCGTGTGGTATATTAATATGCAAAACAAATATTATAAGCCGAATGGTTTGTATCAAATAAGCCAATTCATCAGAAATTACAAATTGAACCTTTTAAGTAACCTAAAAGACAACAAAAATTTTTAACTTTATTTCTTCACCTGCTCAAAAAACATTGATTTAGGTCAACATTATGAAACACAATGCATTTGTTTTAGATTCCCTATAGATATTTTTCATCCTTCTTAATTTTCTTTTTATACATTTTTAAAACAACGTTTACACTGAAAATATTTACTAACTCCAATGCCTTTTCATCACCATTTTTAATATTATTTATTTTTTCATCTACCATTTTAAAAATATGTAACTAATTTATCTTATATCAAATCAATGCAGCCATTTTTGAGAAAATTTTGAAAATGTTCTGTATTATTATTTATTTATTAAATTTCTTTCAAATACTGATATTTAATTTGAAATTGAAAATAATCCAATATTCAATTAAAAACAATTCTTTGAAAAGACTAGTTTTAGAAACAATTTAAAAAATCTCCTTAATTCACAAATTGACACTTTTAATTAGATAACATCATTATAAATTTTATTTTTTATAATTTATTATAATCTTTGAATTCATTGCGAACTCACTGATATACAAATTCATTTGCATTTGCACTTTCATCTTTTATTGCATTTATAAACCACATTGTTCTCTTTGGAAAAGATATTTCTGACTTACAATTTTGGATAATTTATTGCAAATATATTGTAAAAAATTCAAAAAGTTATTTGTGTTTTTACTTTATATAATTTATTAAAAAGGGTTTTACCAACAGATAATTTGCTATTGTCATTATTTTATAATAGTTATTTCATGTTTATATACACACTTGAAAGAAAAACCTCAATGTAAGTTCGAAACGTTGTGAAAAGTAAAAAAAAGTCTGTTTCTATGGTCGTTGTTCAATATTTTGAAATGGTTGTTTAGGCTTATTGTAAAGTACCCCAAAAATTAAAATATCCTTTTCAAATTCGTAGGACACTGAGTTCGATCGGGGAATATCAATTTTAGCGAAAATCTATTAATCGTTATAAGCACTGACAACTACAGACGGACACAGTCGTTTTTCCGGCAAATGATTTTGGTATCAAGGACACACAAAACCTAGATTCTGACCACATTACGTATTAGTTGAAATAATTTACTATATTCAGGAATATGTTTATTCTCTTTTCGAAATTCAGGGCCCCAAGATTTGTTTTCTGTCGTAATATCACCGATTTTTCCGCAGCATTAAAATACTTTCTCTTTATTACATACATAGTAAGACGATCAAGTTAAAACCGTTTTCTCTAGATATTTCAATGATAAAATAATTTCCTCCAAGTAAAAGCATGAGCTACAATGTTTCCTTTCTAGAATATCGTCTCCATACAATGAAACAAAATAGCCAGTGGCGTAACGCGACTTTCTTACCTTGGGAAGCTGTTGATGCTGCAAGTCGCCTGAGTGTGATGATCCATGGGTCGGTATATATAGTTAAGGATCAGTTTTTGCTTGCGCAAGTTTTCTTGATACACGAGTTCTCTAGTCCTCGTCCAGCGCTTAATAGCACGGCACGTTGAGGTATTTAGGTTTAATGCGGGACGGCAAGTACCAAATTACAATGCTGGCAACAACCACCTCATACTTTCAAAACATTCCTAACATTTCTGGTAGCACGCTTTGGCGCGTGAATTTCATGCCCACAGTTGGTACGCCCTTTTAATCCGTGACGTAACCTCAGCCTTCCTCTCCCCGCACCCCCCGCTGTGGAAAATCAAGAAAACTTGTGCATGTACAATGGTCTGCTCAATGCCTGAGTACAGACATAAAAATCAAATCTTAAAGTCTGGAAGGGTTGAAATTACAAGTTGTTGGTGGACGTTTACTCTTTCCTTTTAATTAAAAAACACGACGTTTTGGTTTCCAGCCCATTTTCAAGAGCATATGGAAAAAAATATTGTTCTTAATTTGGCAATGTGTTGGGTTTTATATAATTTTATATGCACTTAAATAGGGGTCTCAAACTGCATCATTGCTCTAGTGTTCAATTACATCATTTCGCCATTTTTCTACACTACACGCATCTTGTATGTAATATATAATGTATACTATTATTTAACATCAAAAACAACTTAAAATTGGGATCTTTTCCGTCATACGTATCCAGTTCCCTAAAGGCAAGATTCAGTTTCTATGACACGAAAAATTTCGTTCACCTTAAAGGAATCAGTTCTCTAGAATGTGAACAGATGAACGTTGTGATACAAGTCAACATTTACGCGGTGCATTTAAACATTAAGATTTACACCTATTACAATTAATAGTAATTCTATTACTGTATTACTAATTTACTAGTACTTTATTGGCGATTGTCGCTCTGAAATCCCTGCTAATCCACAATACGACAAATTTTATATTACTACTTGGTAAATCGAAAGTTTATGGTGGACACTTCTTTAGATCCAGTGAACTGACTATTCGTTTTTTCACGCTAGTCATCTAATTTTATTGCTAACGCAATTTTATAACCAACACATTTTGACACCAAATAATCCGTGAAGTGCTAACGCGCGCGCTTCACTTTTACGAGAATTCACTTTGAAGGGAACTCTCACTTTGAAAATATTTTTAAAAGAATATAGTAAATAAATAGACATTTAAAAAAGTAACTCACCTATTGCCTCGCATTTATATATTATTGCGATGTTGTAGAAATTGTTCATCTCGGTAGACAATACAAACCAATTTAAAAGACTTACAGAGCGAAAAAAACAATTCTACACCAAAAACAAGCAATTATTTCACGAGGAAACACACGAGGAAACTGTGTCATGAAACGATTTCACATACAATTAATATTTGATAATACAAAAAAATAGTAACACATTTCCAAATTCATCATTAATATTACAAATTCACTTAAATAAGAATCCAGATTTGCACGATGAGTTCCGCATTGCGCCTTGTTACGATGTTTTGCTACCAATTTTAATGTTTTTTTTAATTCAATGTATCATCGCCGTGACTATCTTGGATCATGTATTATTCTTTTTTCCTTTAAGAAATTAATTTATTCTTCCTCCGTTTTGTACTTTTCAGCGAGTCTAAGGAAATTCACACTCGCTATTCGTAATAGCAAATTACAACTATTCAATTGTTTCATAAACAAATCTAAAGAACGAACTACCCCTGGAATATTATATTGACTAGTGAACTGGTGCATTTTCTCCACCAAAAAATAACCATTTCTAATAAACAAGAGAATTGAATCTTTCATCTAGTGAACTTGTATCCGTATAACAGAAAATATCCAAAAAATGTATGTGGCATACAATGGGAAGAAGTACATTCTGTGCAGGTTTTCTTGAATTCTGGGATCACTACTTCTAAACGATAGTACAAGTTTAATTATGAATGCAGGTAGAAATGAGAGTTTTTGGCATGAATTGATAAGAAAATATTAGCTCCAATTGCAATTGCAAAGCTCCAAACTAATTGCAAAGGCAAGAGCTTCAGATTTTGGCAAAAATCCCTTATAGTGCCCTTTGTGAACGGTGTCTTCGTCTTACTATCCCGAGAACATGGAGAACGTTGATTTTTTAACTATATTCCTCAACAAACCTCAGAAAACGTGCACAGATAGTAAGGAATAACCACTTAATCTTATAGAAAATCATGAAAACTTGTGCTCACCTTTGTTTCCACACAATTGTTGAAAGATCATTATTCTTCACTGCTCATCTGTGTTAACATCTTGTTCATTCTCCCATTCAACTAAAATCAATAACTGTTTCTAGGCAACCGCTCTGGCGAAAATTTGTATTACTGCAAGGGTCCTAGAACAGAGCATCAGCCTTGGAAAAAATGCACAAAATGGAGGAATGACACGGGATTCTCGCAATATACAGTCACCCACGATAACAAATGAAAGCCTCTCTATAAGACATTTAATTTTGTTTAAATTTTAATTTTCCTGCTCTGAACACCATATTGAGGGAGAAAGCTATATAGTGTGAATTGTAATTTATTCAATTAATTTATTCAATAAAAGAAAATCATTGAGATCATAATTCCGACTCCCGAAGGTCTGGAGCTGTAGAGAGAGAGGAACAGTCATCCAATCGGAAGCTTTAATATCAAAAAATTGTCGTAACAAACCTCTCGATTGGGTACCCTCGTCACAGCTGTGTCAATCAAAAGAAGCCATTGAAACTTGTAGATATAAAAGCATAATTCTTCCTGATTGTCAATATACTTTCTGATTAATAAAACATTCAATATTTTTGTGACAATTCTTTATTATCAGTAATTACACGTTTCGTAACATCATTAGTTACTACAATCATGGGAATACAGAAATCAATAGTCTTAGTCTCATATCAAATCGGTGTAGTATAACAACCTTTTTTTAATATATTTTAAATTTCTCTTCAGTAAAAGTTAATACTTTAACATGCAAAATCAATAAAAATTAATAAAAATCAGTTTCGTGATTAACTTTTACTGACTAGGCATTTAAAATAATTTTTACTGATTTTTAAATGTTAATATATTAACTTTTACTGAAGAGAAATTTGAAACAGATTAAACACTACATTGATTTGATATGAAGATATGACTATTGCTTTGTGTATTCTCATGATTTTAGTAACCTAAGATGTAACTAATCATGTTACGAAACGTCGTGTAATTGACGATAATAAAGGATTGCCATAAAAACATTGGATACGTTTTATTAATAACAAAAGAAATAATGTTTAAATGGATCAATAGTGGGATTTGAATAAGAAGAAAATGTAAAAACAAAATAAATGTTAGTTAATATAAAAATAATACCTTTAAAAATGAATATTTACTTTAAATATATTTAATTCAATGCGTACAATTCAAAATCCAAGATCATTCATCCCATTAATACGTTGTTTTCGGAACTGGGGAAATTCGTGCTGGTGAAACCTATCAAAACTGACCGTGCAGAGAAGTTTAGAGAAGAATCGTAATTAAGTAACTCGTCTTTGTATCATCCGCAAACATATAACCGAACTTTATATATAAAAAACAAGAAAATGTCTGTCATTATTGCTTCTCATTTATAATGAATGAATATTTCAATTCGTTAATTAAATGAATTTTTAGTAATTTATTCATTTATGCTGATATAATGACGTGAACTCAGTAATGATCAGTAATAGTTCATTAATTATGAATAACGAACAATTGTTGAAACATTCCCCCATTGTATCAGACATTGTTAAGAGATTTCTAATACTCACTGTGATATTGGCAAAGACGAAAAAGAGAAATTTACTTAAACTTTATGAAAGACGTTGTATACTTTTACTAACAAATTGAATACTCTTGAAACTTATTAAGAACTACGAATGCACAATTTTTCCCATTTCAAAAGATCGATATCTACCATGACTATTGTTCCAAAGAAACATAGCAAATTAAAATTAATTCATAAATAATGTATTGGGATTAACCTACCGTCCAAATAGCAGTTGGACAATGCAGTTTAGCTAGATCGTCCAAAAGAGAATATTGTACAAACATCGATAATTAATATCGCACGGAAAATTATGTAAGGCATTTCACCCACGGTAAATTATGCAAGGCACTTCACTTAAGACCAACTCCATTCGAGGCAGCATGAGTCGAAATAAATGCTTATAATGTGGGGGCTGTGACGACAATTTGTCAGAACTGCCAACATCTACACGAAAAGTTTTTTAGCCTTACCCGTGATTTACAAATGGACGAATATTCGAAATGCCACTTGTTCAGCAGGATTAGTAGTTTCTCGTAATTTCCCCCGTCGTTTTGTAAAGTTTTAAGTTCAGGAATGATTCTACCTACACGATTATTTCGCAACAATATGTAACTAAGTAATTAATACCAAAATATAATTACTAATGTACGTATGTATTTGGCCTTTTGGGGCGGTAGTCCGACTTCCCCGGTCAGCTACCAGTGTCCCCCTTGCCTGGGCCTAGTTAAATTCCCATGCTTGGGGGTAAGAGCAACATGAGGTGAACATGACCTATTCTCTTCACCGTCACTGGCACGATCTGCCTGCTTGAGCTTTTCTTCGTCACACATCTAAAGAAACTGGGACGATTTTAAAGGAAAGCTAAAACGATATTTTGGCCTCGACCACGAATTGAACCCAGGCTCACAGAACGGGAAGCTAACACGCTGCCCATGAGCCATCCCAGAGGCTTTAATTACTAATTATATATATATATATATATATATATATATATATATATATATATATATATATATATATATATATATATATATATATCCACAATCCAAAACCTCCGAAAAATTCAATTATTTCTTTCATCAACATTGTCACGTTGGGAAATGATTAAAAAGACCTTTTACATTTAGTTAATTTGTTTAGCATATAAGGCAGGGTTGCCATCTGACCCCTTTTTTAACATTTACCTTCTGTCCTCCCTCCTGAATTTACACGGAATGTCCTTCCTTTTGTTCCGTTGAATTAAAATTGTAGTGGCATTATTTTAAAGTAATGGACGTAATTAAAGGGACTTCACGTCTGAATATCCACATTTCTACTCAAATCATGACCTGCATAATAGATCATTAGGCTTATTGTGATATAAATTTATTTATGCTTATTGTTTGGTGGGTAACAAAGGTGAGTTTGGGGGCGAATTTATTCAGTCGCAGGCGTTTATTTTTAATATCGCACAGTTTAATGCGATTTTCAAACACTATTAATGGTTTCGAATTGTTGAGTACATTATCGATACATTGTGAACTATAAAAATGTAAAATGTCCTCGTTTTCATTGAAATGTCCTCCTTTTTTGGTAAAATGTCCTCCGCTGGAAACAAATTTTCTGGTAACCCTGATATAAGGTACATTAATTTTATATATATATATATATATATATATATATATATATATATATATATATATATATATATATCATACAAGTTATGTCTATATAAATTATAGCAACATTTAATAAGCATGAGTTAAATAAGCAACAGTTGCTAAATTGCATAAGTGCTCTAATACTTGGAAGTGTTTTTTATAAAAGTTCTTTAAAAGCGTTCTTGAGCGCTTCTCATTGCTATTTGTTTTTAGAGTGCGGATTAATGTATTTTTCGCATAGACAGAGAGACGTTTTGCCAACAAAAATTTTCGGTATCAAGGATCCACAAAACATGGATTCTGGTTACACCATGTGATAGAAGGTTTTTTTCTATACTTAGCAACTGAATTTATCCACTTTTTCCGTTACCAGGTCCCGGGAATAAGAGTTTTGGGGTCGAAAATCCGCAGTTTTGCCCCGCAGTATTAAAATACTTTCTCTCTTTTGTGTAAGCAGTAGCTAGAAAGTAAAAAGAGCAAGTTCGAAAGAGGATACGTTCTAAAAGAATATTTGTGCACTTAAAAGAGTACATGTGGTAACCCCAATACTGCAATCTCGCAAGGCAGGTTTCTTTCTACAAGCTATTAAAATTGTCCCCACAACTATTTTCAGGAAATTACACCGTAAGAATGAAGATAATAGCCTCTAACCTATAGTAAATTGAGAGAATGGACATAGAAAATCAATTAAATCTATATTTAAAACGTTTCATCTGGATAAAACCACGATATTAACTCTTCCAATTAATGAAAAACGACTATAAAACTTGACTGTATTTCCTAGTAACTACACACACAGAAATCGAAAAATAAATCTTTCATTAGAGACTTACATGGAAAGAACAAATATACGTAGGCGAATCAAAAAGTAAGTTGCTCTAGGTCGCTGCGAGAGCTCCCTGTGTTACATGACTCTGGCCATTGCCGAGCAAGCTACAGTACTGCTGACACGTCCAATAGAATGGTTGGTGTGGTCATGTGTGTGCAGGGCGAGGTAGGGTTAATGGCGCATCAACTGGATGTTCACTCCAAATTGGAGGTGCGTTAGTATTGCCAAACGTTGAAACGGATGCGTAAGGCGATTAAAAGTGTCGGGGGAAACAGCACCGATGTGATTTTTTTTGCACGATAACGCAACACCTCACAGCTCCCCCCCTCCAAATGGCCGAACTGGTGCTGCAGCGATTCAAGGAGGAGGTAAGGCAACATCCTCCTTGCAGTCCAGACTTAGCGCCAAGCGATTATCACGTGTCCGTTAAGCAGAAAATGGATCTCGATTGGCGACGATTCCGAAACGATGATGAGGTGAAAGCCGGGGGGGGGGCTCATGCGTATGGTTCAGCCAATGAGCTTCCGCACCAGATTACGACACAATATTAGCGGGAGTTTTAAATGCAGCCAGATACGAAAATTATTACATCGTTACAAGACATTGGTTCCGTTATGACAAATAAATAGTAAATGAAAAGAAAACGGTTTTCATGCTGAGATGGCCCCTTGTTTTGCTTCTGGACATAAATGTAACTTAATTATCTGTGCACGTCGTCTAGAATTCAGTGGGAAATATAGTTATTCAAATTATCGTTCTCCATAGTGTCGCGGCAGGAAGCATTATTCCTTACCGAAGGGATGAGAGGAGGGATAAGAGCCCAAATTTATTGCTGATTTACCTTTGAAAATAGATTTTATTACATCGGAGCGAATACTTTTGTTAACAATCCTAGCAAAAAATGCTCATTTTTTCTATATTCAAAATTTAATTAGTATATGGCTAAGGAATGGGATCACAGAATTTTGAAAACGTGCACAGAATTCACTTCTCCCCATAGCATGTCACACACAGTTTTTAACTGCTTTTGATGTAAAATAAAATTTGAAAAAGACATTGAAATAGATATATGAAGCATTTCTAGAAAATATTGCATCTTGTACACCTTCATTGCGTTATTTTTGGTTGATTGACGGTGAAAATTATCATTTTGTACCACATTCAAAATGTTTCTCAATACTACTCGCAGTCCATACAACATGGCGGCCAGCGTGTGGACTGACTTTTCAAACGAAGGGCCCATGCTGTGGTCACGTGATTCGTCATGCAGACTAGTGATGCCCAGAACGAGCAAAAATCGGTGCGCCGGAGGAACTCACCCATGTATTTTCAGCATGGGTGAAAGCAACTGTCTCCAGGTGGTTGCATAGCGCTGGAGGGGATTTCAATGCATCCGGAATCGTGAGGTTGATTGACAGTTCCGAGAAATTTTACAGTCTCTTGGAGACTACGTGGAAAAGTAAACATATATTTATGTTGTCATAGCCGTGTTGCGTATGTGTAGGTGTTTTCAAAAATGGCCATAACTTGGAATTACTTTTTGATTCGCCCTCGTATTAAAAGAGTATTTTAAATTTAAATGTTTTAATGTATGAGGAAAGAATGGGAAACATAAATGGATGGCATCCTTAAAAGAATCGTACCCAAAAATGTACAATAATGCAGCGTTTTCACTTTCAGTCAGCTCAATAGGTTCCATCAGGGTAGCCACATTGGGGAATTTTGTCCCCCAAATGGAGATTGTTTTCATAGAGGGGAAAGAATGAGGAACATAAATGATGGGGAAATGTTTAGGGATTTTTGGGGAAAATTACTATCATCCGGAGTGGAGAAGGAAATATTATTCTCTCAATTATTATGAATAAAAAAGGATAAAAATGCATTTTTCTCTCTTATTTTTATGTATCAAAAAGATAAAAAATTAATGAAAGGCAGAGAAAAAGAAAATAATGAGAAAAATGAAGATAATATAGGGCTTCGAGCAGCTCAAGGGTCGAAGATTGGTTGATTTGAATACAAGGGGTAGACAATGGAATTGTCAAGACGAGGTCATGTCGCTAGTTCATACTTTGGAGAATATTTTTCGTTTCAGTGTTGGGGAATTTTGTTTCATTGGAGAGGTTATATGGGGAAATCCCGTAGTAGTGGTGGGAAAGATCATTCAACACATCTGACAACTCTGGCTTTACTGCATTTTGTAACTACACACAAGCGTTCAAAGGGAAGAACCGATCGATCAGGTTTTTCTCTTACCGGGCCCATCCCTGTCCAGTTTCCCTGCTCCTTTGAGCGAATGCTGAGATGGCCCTTTGTTTTGCTGCGGGTCATAAATATAACTTCAGGATCTGGGCACGTCTTCTTGAGTTCAGTGGGATATTTTGTTTTTCAAATGATCGTTTTCCATGTTGTCACGGCAGGAAATATATTCCTTCACGAAGGTCATGATGAAGGATAAAAGCCCAAATCTGTAGCTGGTTTGCCCTTGAAAATTATATATTGACTCCCTGGAATATTACAACAAATTATATATAAACTCCCTTGAATATTACAACGGAGCGAATATTTTATTATCAATTCTTGCCAAAAACAGAATTCAACTTGTACCATGTGTGGCTTACGCTAGGGATCTCAAATACATTTCTCCCGTAGAACGTCACACACAGTTTTTAGCTGTTTTGGCATAAAATAAAAAAATAAATGAAAATGAAAAATAATTCGTACTTCTAGTTAATTTAGAACAGTTCCATCCATCTTGGTTTGCCCGCCAGACTCAATAGCAAGCTTTCCCCGCCCGTCGTAGTTATAACAGTGTTTCCCTGTGATCCAAAAATGTAATTTTTCACAATCAATTATTGATATTTACAGCAAATTACAAAGTTTACAACATGTTTTTGAAAACTACGATTTTCGTTGATGTTTGTATGACAGGCAACTGTTCTTTAAACATGAAAATGACTGCACTTGAAAAAGCCACGTACAACAGACAATGGCTAAAAACAGGTTCCAGCAAGGAAACTCCAAGCTTCTCAAAAGTCTGACCTTCACTTTTGCTGATGCTAATAGTAAATGACAAGTGTACGGAGAATTGTCTTCTCTTGAAGATAAATGGTAAGTCGTAACAGAAAATCTACCCCTGGTAAAAGGACATGTGTTCCTTTTGTCTCTCCCGTGAACATATTTAAATTCAGAATGTGCGCATTAGGGTCGGGCATAAAAACGCCCTGAGTTCTGTTCGTTGTTGGCGGTGAGACCAGGCGCACCGATACTGCTCGTTCCGATAATCCCAGTTCCGACACTGCTATTATCGAGAACGAACGATACCGAGACTTGGCCTATTATCGGGGTGCCCAAACCGCGTCGAATGAATGTTGGAGACACAACCGAATCTCTCACCATCGTTTATCGCTCAAACTCCAGGCGGGAGGCAGGCGATTCCACGTATCGAAGGCCCGGTCTACGCAAGGCGTTCTGCGCGTTTACAGTGTGCTGTAGCTTCGGAGCAAATTAAGAGGACGATGAAAGCTTTCATTTGCCTTGAAATGGCGCTCTAACACAGAAGAAGAAATCTGAGAAGATGGAGAAGAAATCTGAAAAGAATAAGGATAATGGGAACATGCTTCATACATTGTGAAATCCCAAAGACTTTCTTCAGGTTTGAGAAGTTTTTATGTAAATGAGCATCTTTTTTCCGCGGGAAAACAAGAAAACAGTACATTTTCAGATGTTTTTGCAAACTTCACTTCTTTTATCGACAATACGTGAGTTTCTGAAATATTGGAAAACGAGTAACCGCGGAAAGTCAAGAGGAATTCGAAAAAATGGTAGTAATATTTGTATTATTGACCTTCATAAGTAAACGTAGTAACGTTTGCAATCTGCAACGGAATTAGGTCTTGCCCTAGAATTCATTTGCACAAGTTTGTTGAATAAAATATTATTTTAATTTAATTCAGAAACGTTTCTAATAGTGGTACTAAAAGGTACCAGGCTGGTTTTTAAGTGGTACCAGAAAGACAGTTTGTATTCCATTGAAAATATTTTCGAAATTTCTGTTGTACATCTTACTTCACTAAAAGTGATAATACTTTGCATTTACAGACCTCCAACAAAGAGAACTGCAGATTATATTTTGTTCTTAGAAAGCCTGGAGATAACACTTAACAAAGTCAGCAATCGCTCTTTTGAATCCATTGTTGTATGCGGAGATTTTAACATTGATTTTCTGGTCGAATCTTGCGAGAAAGAAAAGTTTCTCAATTTAATTAATTCCTTCAATTTAGACATTACAATTAATGTACCTACACGAATCACACAAAATTCGATGAAGGCAATTGATCAAATTATAATTAACAAAACTACTACTCGATATGAAGTTGAAACAAAAGATTTAGGATACAGTGACCACGATGCACAAATTCTTACCATTATAAGAAATGCGATCACTGACACAATAAATAATACACGTATGACTAGATTGTTTACTAAAAGTAAAATTAAATTATTCATAGACTACTTGATGCAGGAGTCATGGGAAGCGGTTTATAATACTGTTGATACAAACGAGAAATATAATTCTTTTTTTTCAACTCTTTCAATTCATTTTAACACTTGCTTTCCTCTTCAAAAACGAAAATTAAATATTTCACGGAAAAGCAATTCTTGGATAACACAAGGGATTAGGACATCTTGTAAAAACAAGCGAATTCTTTCTTTCATTTCTAAACGTCATGACGTATCTCAAGATTTCCTTATCTACTTTAAAAAATACAAAACATTGTTACGAAAAGTCATAAGGCAGGCAAAAATCATGAAAAACGATCAGGATATTTTGAACTCAAATAATAAAACAAAATCAATGTGGAATATAATAAAAAATACTACCAAATCAACTAGAAAACCCGTAGAGAATGTTGTTTTAAAATATAACGATATAAATGTCAACGATCCGGCAACAGTGGCTAGTCTCTTTAACCAATACTTTTCGAGAATTGCTGCCGATCTCACTAAGGGTCTTCAGGCACAAAATTCAAAAACAGACAGTGCACCCAAAATTTTAGACACAATGTTCGTTTTCGAAACTTCTTCCTATGAAATTCTCAAAATAATCGGTAAACTAAAAAATAAATATTCGTCCGGTTTAGATGAATTCCCAGATTCTTTGTTAAAGACTTGTGCGTATGCCATTATACACCCGTTAACTCACATATTTAATGCATCTTTATGCACTGGAACGTTTCCAGATATTTTCAAAACAGCTAAAATTAAGCCGCTCTTCAAAAAAGGCAACAAAAATGAAATTCAAAATTATCGGCCCATTCTCTTCTATCAGTTTTTTCAAAAATATTAGAGAGACTTTTTTACGTACGAATGGAAACCTTTCTCACTAAACACGACGCGCTTTCAGATTGCCAACATGGATTTAGAAAATCAAAATCAACGGAAACAGCTATATTTTCTTTTCTTAAAGATGTCGCCTCATCATTAGATCAAAACGAGGCACCTATTGGATTATTTTTAGATCTCTCAAAAGCTTTTGACATCATTGATCATGACATTTTACTTTCAAAATTACCTTCATATGGAATCCGTGGTATTGCTCTAGATTGGTTATGTTCGTACCTTAAACAACGATCTCAGAAAGTTGAAATACCTTACTGGAATGATGGAACATTACGTACGCACCTTTCCGACTCTTTGCCCGTTGCATGTGGAGTTCCTCAAGGATCGATTTTAGGCCCTATTCTGTTCCTACTTTACGTAAACGATATGCCCTCGACGATTCGAAACGGAAGAACGGTTCTCTTTGCGGATGATACGAACATCCTTTGCAATAAAGAAACCGTAAATAGTACAATATCAGATGTTTCAAATTGGTTCCGAAATAACAAATTAATAGTAAACGAAAAGAAAACGGTTTTAATGCAGTTTTCCATTTCAAATAAACAATTCTGTGCTCCATTGAAAATGAACAGTGTACCATTGACTGATGTTAAGGCAACAAAATTTTTAGGTCTCTCAATTCAGTCAAACCTTAAATGGAACGTCCATTTAAATGAATTGAACACAAAATTAAGTTCATTATGCTACGCGTTCAGAATTCTTGCAAATTCAGTCAGCCTTCATACTGCTCGTTGTGTATACTTCGCGAATGTTCATTCCCGCCTGAGATATGGCATAATATTCTGGGGAAATACATCTTATAGCTCCCAGACTTTTAGATTACAAAAACGAATTGTACGAATAATAACCAAATCCCACCCACGTGATTCTTGTAAGCCTATCTTCATTAATCTAGGAATTCTACCATTACCGTGTCTTTTTATTTACGAATCAGTGGTTTTTGTAAAAAATGACTTGCTTAAGGGCGGGAATATATTTTCAGAAAATGCCGAAGTCTATTACTATAACACTCGACGTAGAAATCATATTCATCAGGTGACAGTATCAACAGCTCATTACAAAAAATTCACATACAATACATGTACATTATTTTACAACACTTTGCCAGATGACATTAAACGATTAAATTCAATAGAAAAGTTTAAATCCCAAGTGAAATCGTTTCTGCTGCATAACTGTTTCTATACAATTAGAGACTATACTGAGCATCACAAGAAAAGTAACATTAATTTTAACAATGATACATAATGCATTAATTACCATTTGGACTGTATAAATGAGTATAAACAACCTGTAACAACTATTGTAACACAGCTTCCGGGTCAATGACCCCCATCTCGATCAGGTTTTTCGTCCAGTTTCCCTGATCCATTGAGCAAATGCTGAGATGGCCCCTTGTTTTGCTTCTGGACATAAATGTAACTTCATTTTCTGTGCACGTCTTCTAGAATTCAGTGGGAAATACAATTATTCAAATTATCGTTTCCATGTTGTCGCGGCAGGAAGTAATAAGAGCCAAAATTTATTGCTTATTTATCCTTGAAAATAGATTTTATTACATGGGAGTTTTTTTTTTTTTTTTTTTTTTTCTCCCTTTCAAAATTCAAAATTTATTGCTTATTTATCCTTGAAAATCGATTTTATTACATGGGAGTTTTTTTGTTTTTTTTTCTCCCTTTCAAAATTCAAAACTTAAGTAGTATATGATTTAGTGTAGGGATCACAGAATTTTGAAAATGTGCACACAATTCACTTTTCCCCATAGCCCGTCATACGCAGTTTTTAACTGTTTTTTTGACGTAAAGAAATAAATAAATAAATAAATAAATAAATTACTCTTTCATTTGAGCAGCAGCTCGTCAGTATGTTACTTTATCCAGAATGGTAAAATAAGAAAGAAATTAAAACGATTCCTATTTAAATGTTTCAATCATTGTATTTATTATTATTATTATTATTATTATTATTATTATTATTATTATTATTATTATTATTTGAAGCGTAATATTTCCTTGCATTAGCATAAACTAGGCCTTTTTTTCGCGCATACATCTCATATCTAACAAACTCGCAGCGTGACCGCTGAAACTGACGACACTGGCGACAACAGCCAAGATGGAGCGGTTCCGATAGTTCCGATTCTTGAGGGAGAGCAACGTATAGATTTCAACAGGCAGATAAGAAGCGCGCGCGAGACTTCCGAGGCCCTGAGACCGCGAAACCAAAGCCAGTGAGACCCATCGATAATAGAACGCGTTTTGCCCGGCCCTAGTGCGCATACATTGAATGTACAATGAGACTTGTGTCATTTGTCAGTTCCTCGCCGACCGACAAATCTCGGAATAAAATTACAATTGCTCCTACTTTAAGTTTAAAGTTTTAAGTTTAAAGGGAAGGTAACCTTTTTTAAAAATTTATTTCTACTCGTTCGACCTTAAATATTTCGAGGGGTTTTAGTTTTACATGTTGACTTTTTGGGGATTTGGGCATTCCTTCACAAATTAAAGTTCAAATTCTCTGACTCATTTAAATAATTCGTTTTCTTTTAGTTAGGATTGTTAGGATTGTCATGTCGAGCAATTACAAGGGAAAAGGCAAAGATTCTACATGATATTATTAGGGAAGTTTAAACATATTTTTGGTAAATTTGGATTTGATTCGACTTGGGATGTTTGCTATTCGGCCTAGATGGAATTGGTGAGAGCGGGGTGGGGTGTGGGGAGAGAAGAATAAAAATTATTAGCAACTTTTTTATATCTGTCTAGCACGGTGTCAATTCAGAGTTCTCTGTGAATTTGATGGTTCGGTATAAACTATGGAGCTTCAACTGACTTCCTAAAAACATTATTTTGGACTATTTGAATTTTTTGTAGGGTGACTGCGTTTCCCCACTCTGGGCAAGCATAAGTTAGTGTTGGTAGGATAATAGATTTATAAAATCTGCCTAAGCCGGAATCGATCGGGACCCAAAAAATTCCTGTTTAGGGAAGTTTCCGTTTTATTCAAGGTTGTCCATGTTATAACCTGATATTGACGTCTCTGCCCTGAAATCAATATTACATGAATTTATTATAATTATCAAAATACATTAACATATAACGTATTTATGGAAGGAATAATCAATGAATGAATATTAAACACTCTTCATTGAGAGCTTCTTATTTTAGTTGAAAGATACACACCTACCTGGCTGTATTCGGACTGCTTGCTGACTTAAACGCACAATGCGTCACAACCCAGTACTATGATTTTTGGATACCCTTGCATGGCCTTGAGCATTGCGTATCTAGTCGAGTAGTTATGATTTTCAACACGGGACAGGGAGACGCGTGAATAGACCTTACACCTTCCCACGCTCAGAGAGTCGGAAGAGAGGGAATTCCCCTAAGACCTATGCCTTGAGGGACAAGCGACCCCCAGATCGAATTCTACGCTGAGAGCTGAATCCCGTCTCTTTCAATGTCCGTCTGCCACGACTAAATCGCGTGTCACAGAGAGAAAAAAATTAAAACAAGTTTGCAGATGCATTCATTTTTTAAGAACATGTCGCGTCTCTGCCAATTGCGTTAAATGCACAGGAATTCCGTTTTATAAAGATATTTTCCCTGCATTGGTTCACTTTTCCACGGTATTTGATTGTCATCTACTTTTAGATAGGGAGGGTTTTGCGGTCTCCTAAGACAAAATATTTTAGTCTGCCATCTTTGCGGATTGATTTCAATTCTCTACTTTTTTTGTCCTTTGCGTTAGGATGTTAAGATTATTCTAGACTCTATTGTATGTCAGGTTAATATCAGTACTTGCTATAAATAGTGCCATATCGTCAGCAAAAAGAGCAGTTTCCACGTTAGAAAATTTGAGTATGTCACTCACGATGAAATTAAATAAAGTAGGTCAGAGAAAAGAGCCCTGAGGAACTCCGGGTGTGATATCACGAGGAGTAGAAAATGAGTGGTTAATTTTGACCTTCAATTTTCTTTCGGTGTCGAAGCCTTGAATAATATTCAGAATATACTCAGGGAGTCCGAGACGTCTTATTTTAAATAACATATCGGTATCGTACCCTATGCTTGTGCAATATCCAGAAATGCGGCTAGAGTGTGTTTTTTCTCTTGCAAGATCTACGCAATGTATTTAGTTAGTCTTAACAGCTGGTGTGTGCAGGAATGATTTGGTCCGAAACCAAATTTAATTTCTGAGATTGCTTTCGCATCTGTGATATATTTGTTAAGTCTCTTTAGAAGAAGCCTCTCAAAGATTTTAGAAATGGAGGGTAGGATACTTATTGGTCTGTAATGTTCACGTCGTCGATGATCTTTTCCTGGCTTGCGGAAAGGAAGGTCGATTGCAGTCTTCCAGGCAGTAGGGAAATAGTTAAATCCTAACATGGCATTAAATATTGCAGTTAATCCTGCTATAGTATTGTTGATATTTTAAGCATCTTATTGCTGATTCCATCAATAACTGGTAATTTTCTTTGTATTAAATGTTTTATTATATTGGCTGTTTCAGTTGGTGAAATAAACTTTATTTTCATTCGCCTATAATTAATGGCTGTTTCATAAAATTTTTAATTTCTTAATCATGTTTTATTAATGTAGGAGGATGTGGTCTAAAGACGTTTTGAAAATGATCTGCAATTGCTTTGGCCTAATCAACATCTGAATACAGGTAGCTTACTGTTAACTTTTAATTGGGATATTTCGTTTTTATTCCTAGTGAGTCTTTTTGTTGTTGTCGAGAGATGTGCTGGACTAGGATCAATTGTGATGGTTTATCACAAGGGAAATATAAAATACTAGAGTAAATAATATAAATTTAATATATCGTAGTAAACACGATAGGCGCAACAATGGCCGGAGGAAATTTATTTCTTTATTTATTTATTTATTTTACGTCAAAAACAGTTAAAACTTCGTATGACGTGCAATGGGAAAAAGTGGATTGTGTGCACATTTTCAAAATTCTGTGATTCCTACACTAAGTCATATACTACTTAAATTTTGGAGAAAAAAAACACCCTCCCATGTAATAAAATCTATTTTCAAGGATAAACAAGCAATAAATTTTGGCTATGATGTTGTCCTTCGGAATAATACTTCCTGCCGCGACAACATGGAAACGATAATTTGAATAATTGTATTTCCCACTGAATTCTAGAAGACGTGCACAGAAAATGAAGTTACATTTATGTCCAGAAGCAAAACTAGGGGCCATCTCAGCATTTGCTCAATGGATCAGAGAAACTGGACGAAAAACCTGATCAAAATGGGGGTCATTGACCCGGAGGCTGTAGTACAATAGTTGTTACAGGTTCTTTATACACATTTATACAGTCCAAATGGTAAATAATGCATTATGTATCATTGTTAAAATCAATGTTACTTTTCTTGTGATGCTCCGTATAGTCTCTAATTGTATAGAAACAGTTATGCAGCAGAAACGATTTCACTTGAGATTAAAACTTTTCTATTGAATTTAATCGTTTAATATCAACTGGCAAAGTGTTGTAAAATAATGTACATGTATTGTATGTGAATATTTTGTAATGAGCTGTTGATACTGTCACCTGATGAATATGATTTCTACGTCGAGTGTTATAATATTAGACATCGGCAATTTCTGAAAATATATTCCCGCCCTTAAGCAAGTCATTTTTGACAAAAACCACTGATTCGTAAATAAACAGACACGGTAACGGTAAAATTCCTTCATTAATGAAGAGAGGCTTACATGAATCACGTGGGTGGGATTTGGTTATTATTCGTACAATTCGTTTTTGTAATCTAAAAGTCTGGGAGCTATAAGATGTATTTCCCCAGAATATTATGCCATATCTCAGGCGGGAATGAACATTCGCGAAGTATACACAACGAGCAGTATGAAGGCTGCAGACTGAATTTGCAAGAATTCTCAACGCGTAGCGTAATGAACTTAATTTTGCGTTCAATTCATTTAAATGGACGTTCCATTTAAGGTTTGACTGAATTGAGAGACCTAAAAATTTTGTTGCTTTAACATCAGTCAATGGCATACCGTTCATTTTCAACGGAGCACAGAATTGTTTATTTGAAATGGAAAACTGCATTAAAACCGTTTTCTTTTCGTTTACTATTAATTTGTTATTTCGGAACCAATTTGAAAATCTGCTATTGTACTATTTACGGTTTCTTTATAGCAAAGGATGTTCGTATCATCCGCAAAGAGAACCGTTCTTCCGTTTCGAATCGTTGAGGGCATATCGTTTACGTAAAGTAGGAACAGAATAAGGCCTAAAATCGATCCTTGAGGAACTCCACGTGCAATGGGCAAAGAGTCGGAAAGGTGCGTACGTAATGTTCCATCATTTCAGTAAGGTATTTCAACTCTCTGAGATCGTTGTTTAAGGTACGAACATAGCCAATCTAGAGCAATACCACGGATTCCATATGAAGGTAATTTTGAAAGTAAAATGTCATGATCAATGACGTCAAAAGCTTTTGAGAGATCTAAAAATAATCCAATAGGTGCCTCGTTTTGATCCAATGATGAGGCGACATCTTTAAGAAAAGAAAATATAGCTGTTTCCGTTGATTTTGATTTTCTAAATCCATGTTGGCAATCTGAAAGCGCGTCGTGCTTACTGAGAAAGGTTTCCATTCGTACGTAAAAAAGTCTCTCTAATATTTTTGAAAAAACTGATAGAAGAGAAATGGGACGATAATTTTGAATTTCATTTTTGTTGCCTTTTTTGAAGAGCGGCTTAATTTTAGCTGTTTTGAAAATATCTGGAAACGTTCCAGTGCATAAGGATGCATTAAATTTCATAGAGAATTTCATAGGAAGAAGTTTCGGAAACGAACATTGTGTCTAAAATTTTGGGTGAACTGTCTGTTTTTGAATTTTGTGCCTGAAGACCCTTAGTGAGGTCGGCAGCAATTCTGGAAAAGTATTGGTTAAAGAGACTAGCCACTGTTGCCGGATCGTTCACATTTATATCGTTATATTTTAAAACAACATTCTCTACGGGTTTTCTAGTTGATTTGGTAGTATTTTTTATTAGGTTCACCAAAGAATTACGTGTGTTTATTTATATATGTCACTATGGTAACAGAGTATGGGAATCATGGGAATCATCTGGTTACAATTGTTTACAATATTAATGTAAGAAGATCAAGTTTTGTTTTAAGCAGAATTAAATTTTACTATCATTCTTTTAGAATTAATTATAAGGAGGAGAACTGCAGAGTATGCAAACATATGGGAGGGAATGGTAATAGATTCTTTATTTAATAATAACAAATTGTGTCAATCAAGTGTGTTGTATGTTTTCTTTTGTTTGTTATTTTGTTATTCACAGTAAAGGTAATATAATTTCAACTGGAACCGAATCAACATGAGCAGGAAACATAATATTTCCTGTAATAAATACCAGGTGGTTTAAAATAATACGTAATATTTTTGTTTTAACTGAATTCCTGCAGAGGCAGACTATCGAACCTACGATAAAATAAATTAACCCTGACAGTAGTTAAACCCTATATAAATATGATAGGAAAAATATATGGTAAGATTTTCTTGTCGTAATTTAAGGGCGACGTAATTTAATTTAAAGGTGTCGTAATTTAAGGTGACCTGACAGCGCCTCCTTGGCATTTTTTTCAACTAATAAGTCATTTTTTACCTTTTTTCGTAATTTTCAAAGCATTTCCGCGTATTTCATCGATTTTAATATCATTTTAATGGTATTTGCTTCAAATAATATTTCCGAGAGGCAACACATGTTCTTCACAGCATTGCTGAGTTGCCTATTCAATTTCTTCGCTCAGAAATTGTAATATCAGCAGTGTAATCTAAGATATCTGTGACGCCTTCAGCACCATTGTCGGTTCGGTGAATTTCACAATAACTAAAGACCAAGATTTCTTGGTCTAGTCCAAAACAAACGTTTGTAAGCTGAATTCACTTGAACAAAAAGAAGCAGCCTTTATTTCATTAGTAACATATCCAACAGCTTGAGTTGTTCATGTGAACTGATTTTAATCAATTTGTTACGTAATTTTTCTTTGCTTTTAGGGCATTTAAAAAAATTAAAAGAATTTTATTGATATTTTTGGTGATGTTTTAGGTCATCAAAATCAATCATAAGGTCATTCCTAGTTATAAGTGTAGCATGTCATGTATATCACGGGAGATGGCGGTGTTCCGCCTCTTCTGGAAGATTAGGAGCGGCGCTGGCTGACCTGCTATTGGCTTAGAGGGGTTTCTCCTTCAGTTATCTCCCCCGGCGGACACCGCCCCAGCCGGGATAAGCCCGAAAGCTTCATTCACAATGCAAACTTAACGCAAAGCGTAACGTAGCCGCAAAAACTGGAAATGAGTTATTAAACGAGACCATTCACAATGCCTCTACGTAACCGTATACGTAAAATTGTAAATTAAAGAGTTTACAAGGACTAGCTTTTTCGTTAAGTTTACGTCGGAATTCTACTGAAGACCAATCAGATAGCAGCATGAAAGAAACAAACATGATGGATTTCAGATAGTGTTTGTACTTATGTAATTTCATTAATGGTACTGAACTAGCTAGCGAACGGTTTTGATACGAGTAGTGAATTCAAAGTAAGAATTTGGGCGATTTTTCTTGTGACTTTAACTTGACATGGAAAATAAAATAATAACTTTCGACGAATTACTCGTGCACTTAGTACAAGAGAATCCTTGTTTATAAAATAAAGGAAATGCGTGCACTAATACAACAGCTACTCGCATGACAAATTGACAGAAAAATCTAGAAACCATGGTGAAAAGATCTTTCCACCATGCTAGAAACGAATCGACAATCGATCAAGTTTCAATACGTTGAAATCTGATTGGCTCAGGCGAAACTTACGTTCGTCATTGTGGATGCTTGTTTTTACGTGTAAATTTACGTACTGTTTACGGCATTACGCTACGTTTAAATTTGCATTATGAATGAGGCCTAAGGAACGTCTCGACTGCTCTCCTGGTATGTGAATAATGTTTGCACGTGTATGTTTTTAAGTGTGTTTAAGGGGAGAGGTTAGGACAAGGAAGAGGAAGGAAAGGTCCAGCACTGTCCGTAGCCCGTTTAAGGTACTGCTCCGTACCTGGTGCCTGGTGTTGATCAGAGAAACCAAGGAAAAGTAGAGCAGAGTAGCCGGCCGATTGAATTCTCCAACACAGCGGCTGAATGCGACCTATTATAGCTTTCTAGCATTATCCAGAGGAAAAGCTGCGCTGGAGTTATATTTACTTGATTTAGCGTTATGGCGAAAACACCATTTGAGTTATATGCAATTAAGACGTATTAATTTTTATTTTCCGGTTAATTCCAGTCTTTGTGCAGGGTAATGGCGAACTGTTCGCGATTATCTCACCTTTCGGGCCAATACATTTGGTAGCAATATTAAATTCTTATTTTCTGGGGTCAAATGAAAAGAAACGTAACTATGTTAACACACTTTGTCATGAGTTATAAAAATTGCTTTGTTGTTCAAAATATTTATCAAATGTTGACATGTATCACCTTATTTGCTCCCATACCTTAAGTGTTCGCCAATGCCTCAATTTTCCCTATCTTGTTATCAATTATTGTAAATTGTCTTGTAGGGTCTAATCAACCCATTAACGTGACAAAACAAAATACCAACCAAAATGTTGTATAATAAAAAATAAGGAATGTGAATTCATAATGATAACAAGTACATTTATAATGATACGTAAATCTGAAGATCCCGCCCAATTATTGAATGTATTCTGGATTAAACTTAAAACATCGAGGATTGTAATGTCTGTCAGACCCATTATCAATAGAAAAGTTAAATGGGTATGGAAATTGTAACTTCCTACACATTTCAAATGTTCAAAAGTAGCAAACGTATTATGGTTTCTCCTCGTTCCATGTTTGAAAAACAATTCGTGCTTGGCACTTATATACAATGTACAAGCTCTGGCAACGTTGCGTTGGTATGATGGTGAATCACCATCCAAGACAGTGAGCAAGGTCGCTGACGAAGGCGACCATTCGGTCTTCCACATCAGCGACTTCACAGCCCTGTCTGGTCTGCTGGATCATATTTTTCTCCAATTTTTTCTCAAATATCAAGGTAAGGTAATATCACGGTTGAAGTAACTGCGACAAAGCCCTTACAAAAGTTAAAAATCAAGCGATTCTTGTACAGTTGTAATATGAAGTAAATGAGAAATTGGAATATGTCTTCGTGAAGGTAGTTAATACGCCATTTGTATGACACTTGTCAAGAACTGTCAACGACTAGAGGTCTATTGACAACTTGACTTTCGTATTTTGTATTATGCGGTGGTTCTTAACGAAACACATTAACTATTGTCAAATATATGAATACATAAGAATATTGTATCGAACAAAGTAAATTTCGTAATATCTTGTAACGTGATATTAAACTACATAGTAAATGAGAAAGCATTCGATGGCACGTTTCTCTTGAAAAGTAGTGTGTTTATGGTAAAATTCGAATAAAATTATGTTCAGTATCAATTACTTTTGCATCTAAGTAACATAATAGAAGTAATTATTCAGATGAATTATTATGCAATTTATAATAACAAATTATCGTTCAATTTCATAAATATAAAATCATATCATTTTAAATAATATTGGCAGATTTGCTTATCGGTATTTTATTGTATATATTTACGTAATTAATCAACTATGATTTCAGTGTGCTCGACTTGCAAACGAACAATAAACATCTCTACCCCAGTGCACCTAAAATTTCACTCTTTCATCAATCTTGATTTTTAAATGAGAACCATTCAAAAAATACGTTCACCATTAGTGGAGTGGCAGTTCCCACAACCGTGACAAGAACATTTGGGTGTGGGGGTGAAAAATGATTGCTCTCATATCCTTTGTGATGATGATGATGATGATGATGATGATAATATAATAAATAATAATAATAATAATAATAATAATAATAATGTATTTTAACTTAAAATTATAAATAAATGTTGAAATTCATCAAATGTGTACTCCTCTGATCCAATTTGAAAAATAGGTCTAAAATCTATGAAATTTTATCTAATCGATAAGTCACTTTCAATTAACTCAGAAAGATGTAGGAAGCTTTCAACTCAGTGGTATTACGTTGTTCCAAAAAGAGGAGGGAAAATAGTAAGATAATTTTTTTAGTAGATCAATTGAGCCATTTTTGTAAGTGAAAACTACTTTTCAGTAGGTGTCTCTTCTACTTAATATTTGACTCTTGCTTTGATTTTAAGTTCAGAGTTCTTGACTCTTGCCATATTAAACAAAAATGAACTCAGTAGCTGAAAACTTACTTTTGACTTTTCCACTCAGGATAGAGTTTAAGGTAGGAAAATACACAGAGAATACCTCTAATTGAGGTTTATTATGATATGATGATTCATTTCTTTCATCATGATATGATGATTCATCTCCTAAAATAAATTTCAAAGCAACATTTCTCTTTCTTTGCCAAGCACCCCTTTTAGCATCTTTTACCACCTTGGATAGGGTAGAAACATGATTAAGAACAATGATGACAGTAAAATGACTCAATGGTTTATGGTTATTGAATGTACATAGGATATTTGGTCTCGGAAAAGGAGGAAGAATATGAAACCAAAATCTTAAATAAAATATTTTTAGAAAATTCACAGCAACTTCTGCTGGATTAAAAAATTTTTTCTTCAATTAATAGTGTAGAAAAAATGTTTGTTCATAGAAATTAGTACTAAAAAAGAAGAGAATAAATTATTTATTCTTTACATATTAATAAGTCCTTTATTTTAAGATAATGAAGCTTTTTTTGATATTGTATTATTGATAAATTTATAAGAGAAAGGTTATTTTAATGCTATCAATATTTTTATTATTATTATTATTATTATTATTATTATTATTATTATTATTATTATTATTATTATTATTATTATTATTATTATATTATTATTATTATTATTATTATTATTATTATTATTATTTTATGTCACTTTCACTTTATTTAATATTGTTATTACTATTATTAAGTGTAATTAATTCTTCTGCCCCACTGCAAATTGTGGATACACCCATGGCCACTAATCTTAAGATTCAACTATATAATTTACTAATGCAGTGAAGTGTCACTCAAATGAATTATCAACATTTTTGTATATTGAACTATGCTGAATTCATCAAATTACAAACATTTTTAAAGAAAAAAAAAGTGTGTTCCTATGAAATGAAATAAATACAATATTTTCATTTCAGTGGTCCAAGAAGGCTGCCTCTGAAAGGATGGCCTGGACACAATACATTTGCAACAACTATCTTCAAGAGCCATACCGATGTGCAAGTGTTGGTCAAAAACTTTACTCTTTTAGATGCAGTGGGGATGAGAGAAGCTGTTGTGGAAATGTGGAGGTCTTTGTATTTGACACAGTAACGTACTCCCATTACACCCAGCCTTTGGTTATAAGGGGAAATGAGAGGCAACAACAACATATTTCCATATCATTTGTTGTAGCTGTTTCTCACAAGATATATGTATTTGGTCCTGTTACCAAAAAAAAGGAAAATATAGTTGAAATGTATTGCTTTGACACTAACACATCTGAATGGACATGCATTGAAACCATGGGCGGTGTAGCTGTTCATTATTTTCAGTGTATTTGCGCCTCTGAGAATAAAATTTTTGTTTGTGTCAAGACAAATAAATGGAATGGTAATGAAGAGCAACAAAGTATTTTTGCTTTAGACTTATCAACCAATATGTGGAAATGTGTTTCAAAAAACCCATGGAATAAGAAATTTAATGCCATTTTTGCATATGTACATGGGAGCCGTGTACATATATTATTAACTAAATATTGCAAGTCAAGAGGTAGAATTGCTCTCTTTGATACTATTTCAGAGAATCTGGAGTGGTTAGACCATGCTCAGGGAGTTCCACTTCCCCCATTAGCCAAATGGCTTGTATTTGTTTATGAGGATTTCCTTTATGTGTTTGCTGATCAATTTTTTCATTTTAATGTTAAACCTCAGTGGAAGATATATAGATATTGCATGAAAGATAATTGGTGGGATGAAATAAAGATTGAAAAGACCCCTGTCAATGCATGTTTTAATGATCTGGTAGCACTAGATTCTAAAGTGTATTTCTTTTCTTCAGAACCAAAGGGTATCTATGTTCTAGATTTTGCTCCTTCCCTGACTACTTTATGCTTCAAAGCAGTGTGTCTCAGTAATCTGGACACCAGTGTTCTGCCACTTACTTTACAGCAAGATGTGAAATATTTTATGTGGTAACTAAAGCCACAATAATTTTGGAAACTCATGCTTCAGTTAGTAACTGAGAAACAAAGACGACCTGAGTCTTCCTTTTAACGGGAATGGTTCTCAAGTTGCAGTACAAATATGTTTGCATAAGTTTTGTTTGCATTTTCATTAGTCATGTACTTTCAATTGAAGTAAAAAGTCTGAGAACAAACTTAAGAATGATCTTCATTGAGATAAAAGTGTGTTGTTGTTTTTTCTGATTTAATTTAACATGAATGGCTCAAATACTCTTTTCTTCAATGAACTGCAAATTCTCAATTAATTTTTATGAAAACATTAGTAATAATTTTAAATATGTATATTTCTTAAAAATCAATTAAAATACAATTAAATATTAAGCCAAGTAAATGCAAGATGAATGTATAATAATTAATAATTTTTAAAAACTATCTCTCTTAACTTCTTTATCATCAGTTAATTAGGAATCAGAATATCTATTCATTCAAATGGTATGTAAGATACAAATAACAAGTACTCTTAGGTACTTGGCAACTTTTTTTCTTTTCTTATTCAATTGTTTTGTTAACTTATAAAGTACAAAATTGTTTCAAACCTATTTCAAACACTTATCCTTGATCTCTAGTTTCACAATTTGTGGGAAAATGATAACATGAATACAATTTTCTGTTCTAAAAATATAAAAAACAGGATTGGTAAAATAATGCTGTAAGTTGGGCATTACCAACAACAAGAAAACAAGGTAAAAATAGGCAAGAACAAAAAACACAAGGGAAAAGGGTTTTTTTGTTAGTATAAAAACACCTTACTCTTTAGCAATAAAGAGGGTTAGAAGAAAACATTGTTTTTAAAATTTTAATGGATTTTTTAAAATATAAATTGAAATTTAAAACTTTCAATTGGATTTTTTTGTTTTTATAGAAGTTTTACTATTTAAATACTTTTTCCTGTAAAATTTATTAACTGAATTATGTAAAGACACATACTACCTTTAATGAATTATTTGTGTATGTAATTATTTTTAAAAATAAATATGAAAATTTTTTTTGTTAATTACTTACATTATAATTTTGTTGTAATATTGTAATCTTTGTCATATAGACTTTTATAACAAATAATTTTCTGATTATAAGAATGTTCAATATCTAATATATACATATTTTTATGTATTTATGCTGATTTATCATTCAGTTTCTGGTCAATAATACAATCCAAATTATCATAAATATTTATTTTTATGTATGTTAAATCCCAATAAAATTACACTACCTTGCACAAAGAAGAAAAATGAACAATTTGAAGGGAAAAAATTTAAAAGTTTGAGAAAAATAATGAAAATTAGATTGGGAAAGTTGCCCCATTTTCACCAAGTTTCCTGGTGGAAGTTACAGTATTACATCTAAATGCAACATAAAATGAATCTCAAATAGTTGATCTGAAAGGGGATTATATGTTGCATTAGTCCAAAAAAAAGTTTATATTGATATTTTACTGTCCATGAAGTACAAGACACTTTTGTAGACAACCAAAAACTTCTGTTCTGGAATTCGGAAACAAAAATCTCTGATAAAGTCCTACAAAAAGTGATAGGTTGAAAACTCACAAAAATCCTGTTTTCCCTTGTCATGTTTGTGCAATGAGGTCATTGACACCTCTATTTGTTGGATCAGGAACTTGGCAGAGCAACAGCCAACATAATTTTTAAAAAACTGACTAAGTTGTCGCACTTTACAATGCGTGTTTTTTCAAAAAGGACTTGACAGAAAAAAGGAGGAAAAAATTTAATCAAGTAAATAACTCTCCAAGCAATGAGCAAAAAATATATAAGCAACTTAAATATACTACCATATAAACATAACCTGGTTTTAGACAAAATGTAAATTTTAAATTTGCTCATTGTAAAAATGTACATACAAATAATTAATTACCATCGGTCTGATAATTAACTGACAAATAATTTTAATGCAAAAGTTTGTATTAAGATTTGAGGAATTTGAATTGACAAGTGATAATTTTATTTTACTGATAATGCAATAACATATATTGCAATAGGTGAATTAATTTACAACTCTTTGCCAATAATACCTTAAAATACATTTAAGAAAGTTCTATAACTAATAAATATTTTGATATATTTATTGGAAGATTTGACATTTAGAAGGAGTCTACATTAATGTTTTCAAGTTAATTTAAATAGTTAACAATAAGCATGGTTTTCCCTCTCTTATTTAATACCAATGTGTAAGGTGTTTTTATAATTCCAAAAATCTTTTTTCCTCGCGGGCATTTATTTGTATTAATTTATTTGGTGGTTTGAACATAGTTCGCAAAGTTGTCCCATTTCCAAGGTAACTTTGCCAACGTGTATTATGTTTTAACAGAGAAAATTGTACTTAAGTGGTCATATTCTCACAAATTGCAAAACTAGGAAAGAAAGATAATTGCTTAAGATAGGTTTGAAACAATTTTATACTTTATAAATCAACAAATCAGTTGATAGAAAAAAGAAGTGGCAAAGTTGTCCTGTTTTTCGATATGTTATTGGAACAGTTGGTTTTGTCTTTCTTTTTTCTTCTTCTTCTCCTCCTTCTTCTTCTTCTTCTTCTCCTCTTCTTTTCTTCTTCCTCCTCTTCTTCTTCTTTTCTTATACTTTTTCTTCTTTTTCTGTATCTTCCTCTTCTAGCAAGTGTGTGATATTAGACATACATAATCTTTCTTACTACAAACATCAACTCTTTTGATTCAAAGAAATATGGCTCAAAAGTTCTTTAAAGAACGGAGTTTAGTAGACATCATGTTTGGCAAGAGATCCTGATATAGATCAACTTCTGATCACTTTTCAATGATAGGGTTGTCTGAAAGGAAGCTTCAGATACATTGATTTTTTTAAAAGTACATATATTGTATCTCATTTTACTGTTAACTATAGTTTTTAATTGTCCCTTTTTAATAATTTTAAATTTAATCATTGGATGAAATTTGGGTTTTTTCATCAGATATTTTGTTGTTAATAATGAGATTATTGTATGTAATTTATTATGTTAGAGAAAATATGATTGTAAAAGGATTGGCATGAATATATTTCATATGTTACTGTTTTTCCTCAAGAAGTAATTTCTGAGAATTGTAACAAATTAATTACCTGTGTTGTAGAAATGTAAAAGGTGAATAAATTTTCTAAAAGTAAATAAGTTCCTTGTTTTCTTCAATGTATTAGCAAGAAGGAAATATTCATCATTATGATGGCAGAGGTTATGCAAGATGAATTTTGTAATAAACAAATTTCAAGAAATCTGTTTCATCAAACATTGCTTGCAAAACTGAATGTTTGTTTGCTATTTAATCAACCAGTCTACAAATCCTTGGTTACGAAAACATGTGAATAGTTTGTGTTTTTCATGATTTGTGTGAAGAACGCAATATTAAATATAATTTTTTTAATTTTTAGTAATATCTACGCCTGGTAATATTATTGTTGGGTTGGTGGAACTGGTCAGAGTTGTATATAATCCACGCACGTTTTCTTGAGCCCTCGCTTCGCCAGTTGCGAGAGGAGTGGGGAGTTTGGTTATTTTCACGAAAGGAAGTTTATATTAATTTGTAGTTCTGTTTTCAATGCACAATGGTTTATATTACATTTTTATTATCAGATTTTGTTTACAACGCTCGTTTTACCATTTACTCTTAATTCAACTAACGGTGGCAAAGAAGTGGGAGTACGTATTCCGGGGCTCAAGAAAACGTTCGCGTATAATACCTGTGTCTACGTGAGCTCCTGTAATTTTCTCGGATTTGCAACAGCGTAACCAACCTTCCTGGAATACTAGGTACGTACGTGGGAATCACTAGTGTATGGCACAGTGAGTCAGTGACCTCGTGAGTCGCTTCGATTCCGGAATCGATTCTTTTATTTCAATTCCTTTGCTTTCAATTCATGTTGGAATCGATTCCAAAATGCCGGAATCAAATCAATTGAGTATCTTCGGTTTATTTCACTACTTCTGACTATTATACTGTTTTTCCCGTAGGGCATCCAGGTGACAACCGCCCCTGATTGGAAGCATATGCGATCACACCGTAGACACCAACACACAGCAGAACGCTGGGCCCATCGCGACAGCACACACATAAGAGATACGGGGCACCATGTTCAAGGCAGGACTTGAACCCGCTCCACTTCAGACCTGACTCAGTACTAGCTCTTATCCTCCTAGGTCATCCAGGTCGCAATGGCGTATACTGTGGGCTACCGAGGGTACCGGCGGTAGCCCGAAAAAATTACAATAAAAATCTGACAAGATGTATTATATTTAAAATAATTATAGGCCACTTTTTCAGTGACATACATTTTTCAAAATTCCTTATAATCTGTTCTGTTGAGATGTGTATTAAATCGCTCGCTAATCGGCACATCAGTCCTCTGAAGAGGCGGGAACGCCGAAGAAACCGCTGGCACTCAGCGGCATCTACACAGCGTGCGTTCGCTGCATGACTCGCTCCTCCCTCCTACTGGTAAGAAAGGGCCAGCTAAGGGCTCCGGTTGCCGATTTCGCGAGCGGTTTCTTGAAACGCGTGGAGCAGTTCGAAGGCAGTGGGCAATAAGCGGACAGAGTAAATTAGATGTGAGCTTTTGTGCACGACACACGATTGGTGATGAGTGTACAAACACATAATAGAATATATTAAGCGTGTTTTAAGTGTTAGAATTGCAACATATTAAGTACGTGATAGTGTCAAAGTTAACAACTACTCGCGCAACTTTTCTTGAACGATGCATTGAAGAAATGCAGGCGGAGTGTGGGTATTAGTTACAAAGTCGGCCACTAGAGTATTTACAGTAATTCCAACCTCTGGAAAATCAAAGTCAAACCTACTACGGGTGCGGCCAGGTCATCGCTCGAGTAGGCAACAGCAAAGATGCTAGATATAAGTTTTATGTGCGTCCCTTGAAGGACCTGGGCCTATCTCAGCCATTTCTTTAGGTAATGGTAATAAAGCTGGACAGAAGTTCTCGACTATCTAGCTTTGCTGGCTTATGTTTTGCGCCAACGAAGTTTTAATACTTGGAATGTTGTCATGAGTGCTCGCTGCGAGCTCTTGCCTTCAACTGTTTATTGCTCAAGGGAGGGGAAAGCAAGGTCATCGTTCAAGAAAAGTTGCGCGAGTAGTATTGTCAGATATTTGGTAAGATATTTTGAAAAATGTCACCGCAAACTTCGGGAAGTTCGTCTATTGACAATGAATGTATTGAACGGCGTGTATTAGAGAAGCGGGATCTTTTCCGTTAAGTCGCGTCCACACGATGCGTCTTTTCTGGCGTCACGGGAATAAAAATGGCATGCGCAAAGTTGATAGACGAACGTTCAACAGAGCGCACGTGCGCTTCCCTGCCCACATGATGCAACACTGCAGTGCTTCAGATCTGTTCTGTACAACGGATCCAGCTATTTGCGCGGCAATTTCAGCAGCTTATTTTATCATCAGTCGAAAGAAGAGAAAAAGATAGAGGCGCATGTGGATAAGAGAATACTTTAAGCAAGGAAAACACACTATTAAACGTGATTGTCTTTAAGGCTATTATACTTTGATGAAAACTATTGCATTTAATTGTTTCAGCTATATAACTTATTAAATAAATTTCGAAAATTAGCATTATCGTAAAAATAAAAAATTAGGGAGAACTAAATATTCTTCTCCTGTCATTGCTACATGCCGCACTTTAAATGGAAATAATGAAGTGTTTATTTTTACTAGTTTCAACTACGTAGCGAAATACATATGTATTGAAAATTGATATTACCTTAAATATACAGGACTGGGCAAAATACTTTAAATTTAGTGTGTATTAATAGAAAAATTAGCCAAAATACTTTGAAAATTAGTATTTAAATACATACTCAAAGTACATTAGGTTTTAATTTGCTAATAATAATAATACTTTATTGAGTCACATATACAATTACAATAATGTATGATGAGTCAAAGGTGATGTATATGGAGGGAGTACAATTGCACACATCTTGAGTTCAGAGAAGTTGCATTTATTGTCCAGAAGCAAAACAAGGGGCCATCTCTACATTTGCTCAAAGGACCAGGTCTTCATATCGATCGTCTCCATATGTATTTAAAGTATTTCTTTTTTTAAATACAACCATTTTAAGTATTTAAATACATCTCTAAAATACATGTCCAAAAACTCGGAAATTCAGACTTCCAAGTACAAAATACATTTTAAATATGTATTTCAAATACAAGTATTTAAGTACTGCCCAACCCTGTAAATATATAAAAACAGAATAATCTGTACGAAATTCGCAATTAAACAGACGGACACCACACAATAACTCGAAAGACTACTCAAAGAACACGTACGGCTCGGTATTCCGGATGACTTGGTTATGAAATGCACATTCTTTGGAGGAAGCGCACGAGAAAGAAACGAGATTCCCGTCAGCTCTGGGAGTGCTTGCGCTATTGCATGCGTCCATGGTGGAAATATTTCCACCGTGCATGCGTCTATCGTTTTGACTACGTGCGCTAGACGCATGCGCAAAATTGAACGAAAAAAACGCATCGTGTGGTCGTGCCTTTATACGTATACCAGTTCACTAGGCGAGAGATTCATTTCCTCAGGCCTCATTCACAATGCAAACTTAAACGTAACCGTAACGTAGCCGCAAAACCTAGAAATGGGTTATAAAGCGAGATCATTCACAATGCCTTGACGTAAACGTAGACGTGAGACGTAAACTTAAAAGAGCTCGCAAGCTCCAAGCTTTTACATTTAAGTTTACGTCGAAATTCTACCGAAGACCAATCAGAGAGCAGCATGAAAAAAACAAATGCACAACAAAATCCGCGAGAAGGAAGGTCGACTCCAGATCGATTTTTGTTTATGCGTGTGTATTGGTGTGTATAGTCGAAAGGTAGAGCAGAGAAGTTTGTGGAGTTTGCGGTACACAATTTAAAGCTCACTGCTCGCATATAACCTCAATAGGTAGGGGCGCAACAGCTGCTCGCAAATGCAAAAGGCGAAATCGATAGGAGAGTCGAAAAAAATGCTAGAAACGAATCGATCAATATGTTGAATTCTGATTGGTTCAGGCAAAACTTACGTTCCAGCTTACGTTTGCCAATGTGAATGCTCGTTTTTACGTGAAAAGTTTACGGCTTACGTTACGTGTAAGTTTGCATTGTGAATGAGGCATTAGACACGAGAATTTTCGTTCACTCTAAAGAAATCGGTTCCCTACAATGTAAACGTTGAGCAGATAAACGTTGTGATACATGTCAACATTTACGCGGTTCATTTAAACATTAGTTTTACATAACATTTCACTTTGAAGAGAATTTATTTTGAAGGGAACACTCACTTTTAAGAATTTCTTAATAAATAGACATTTAGAAAAATAACTCGCCTATTGCTCCTCAATATATATTTTTTCGATGTATTGTGGAAATTGTTAATCTTGGTAGACAATACTCACCAATTTCAAAGACAAACAATGCAGAAAAAACACGCAATTCCACCTTTCACGTAACATTTGATAATACACAATTTCAGCAAACAACACGAGTCCAATAAGTTTAAATTCCATTTTTGAATCAATGTAAATTTCATCAACCTGAAGTACAACTAACTTTTCCCACATTGAGATTCTCGACAACTGATACAAGAAAAGGTCTATTAAAACATTTATTTTGGGATGAAATGTTCAAACTAGCATCAATCTGCTACAAATACTTGGAATGAGGAAGTAACAGCAATTTGTTTTGTCGTAGGTATCATAACTGCTTCGAGATTGATGATAAATTACAAATGCATACAACATATTACTGGAATATTTTCTTTGGGGCATTGCAGATAATTTCAACTGTTCCCACATGAACAAGAAATGTCTTTTGTTTTCTTCCTCTTCACATAGATTCAGTTTCTCAAACATCTATAAAATTCTGTTGACATTTTTTTCTGATTCCCAAACACATTGTCCAGAAACATATCATCCACATTATTTTTGTCCACTATGCATTTTAGTCCAGAAACATGAGATGTCTATAAAATTTCGTCCACTAATAGGAATGGCCCACTGAACATTGACGTCCATCACATTGAAATTACCCCTAACAGTGACCATTTTTAGTGACATTGACAGTGACATTTTTAGTCCTCAGTAATTATAGACCATAGTAAAATAAATACATATTTTATCGAGTTACAATATTATACAATGAAATAGTTGATACCATCGCTCTCTTCAGTATTATGGAATTTTATTCTCTACCTAATGCTACGCAAATATAAATCTATATTATTATTTTCGGCATACTCTTGATATCTGTCTACAATATTTTCAATTTGACGTTGATTTATAATATACGATTTTCTAATGGGATATCTGATTTGCCTATGACCGCCAGCAAGTTGTTATAAGAGGATTTCATTATCCCTTTGATCTTTTTTAAAACAGTCTAAACATTTTCATATTGTTGCATGATGTGTCACGATCAGCTTATGAAATTTCGAGAGCCAGCCCTTCACAAAATTATTTGTTCTTTCTGCTCGATTTAACACCTGCTCATATACATTCCATAATTAAGGCGGAAATCGAGTCGGCACTGCCCTCCTCCTTCCTCTTGCAGGTCGTCCCCTCAGATACGTTGTTTCAAAGTACGTCACAAGGTCTTGTACATTGCATGGCATCAAAGATGCCATTCCCAAAAGAATTTATTTTTCATTACCCCGGAAACCACAACACAGTACATTATTTCAATTGTGGACTTACATTTCTGTTGCCTTCAAAGAAAAAGGACAAAAAAAATGTGAACGAAAGGAAATAGACACAATGCTTGTGGACATATGAATTAATGGACAAATAACCACCAAAACATGTGTACTCGTTCACTTCATACAATTAGAGCTTTATGCACCGAAGATAATTTGGGTTATCTTACCTTAAACAGTTATTCACATATTACTAATTCCACACGTTTTCGGCATCTACTTGTCCCCGAAACAACCAAAGAAGCTTGCCATGTAAGATTAAAAAGCCAAATGGGTAGAAATCACGGTGGTGAAAACGCAGTTAGTGACTCAATTTGTTCGCTGTTAATTCGGTTCCGAGAATGTACTCGTCATTCGCGGCCCGGCCACAGTGTGCGCGGTCGTCACACTTTCCCGTGGAATTATAACGCTCCGCTACGCGTGTCCAAGTTGAGAACGAGGCTCGGGCCTTCAGCCCTCGCGTTAACATAAAACATCCTTGAGTCTGTCCATCGCATAGTTACCAACGCATATAATGCGAATACTCACCTTAAAAATCATTTACATTAACATGTTGCAGGAACAACAAAGAAACCTCCCCAAAGAAGAAACAAAAAAACAGCGCAAAGCAACAATGGCAACACTTAATTATAATGTACTCTTTTTTCGCAAATCTGAAAAAAAGTCGTATTTAAATTTTACAAAGAAACCTTTTCAAAGGAAAAACAAACAAACCGCGCAAAGAGACAATGGCAGCACGTAACTATATTTCAGTTTCTTCTCGCAAAGTTAAAAAAAATCCATTTAAATTTTTTCATCGTACACTCGTACACAGACTCAGCAAAGGAACCTTTCGAAAGAAGGAACAGAGAAACCGCGCATACCTCTCTGTTCAGAAAGAAATATTAACCGAGAAATAAAAAGGCAGTCTAACTGTGTAAATTGGGTGCTTTTTATTTTATTTAGATTTTTTTTAGTTTATTTTTGGTCGCATCAACTACAAGGTCATTAGCGACCGCATCAAATTACATTATCTGAGTACACAGGTAACATTTATATCTCTAATAATAGTTACATTGCTTTAATACCTTATTTCTACGTTATTACAATATACGCCGTTCACAGAAGTTAACATGTTTTGACCTCAAATTTCTGTATTAATGCCAATAATTTGACAAAATTTGACCACTTGGATTTGAAAGTCAGAGGAATATAAAATTGCTCCAATGTCCTGTCCCCGCAAAAGATTTGTTCGCTGTAAGGCGAACTTGGGACATGATACAATGATGTGGTCCAGGGTTATGATACAGTTACAAAGATCACACGTTCGGGGGGGTTATTTTGCAATAAGTGAAGATGAGTCAACTTTGAGTGTCCCGTCCGGATTCTTGTGATGATCACTTGCTCTCTTCGGCTTAGTTTTTTGTTGATTATCAATTTATTGTGTTTACTGCTTTGATATTCAGTTACTTTCTTATGGAGGTCACTTCTTTTAAGCGTTGTCCAGATAGAGGACCATTTTTCTTCCATTATTTTTCCAGCATATTTCACTAGATCTTGGAGTGTATTCGAGATTGCTAGTACAGTTTTAGGGTTATCTGTTGTGCTTCCACTAATTACTCTGTTTCCCTCTGCTTTTCTGTTTCTTGATTCATATCCCATATCAATATTACTTCTTTACCTGATTTGGTAATGTCATTATACAGTTATTGGATTATAATAATCATTTCATTACAAGTTTCATTGTTGTTGATGCTATTTATTGCAGTGCGGGAATTTGAGTATAAACTGAACTTTGAATGGTTAATTTTTTTGATGAGTTTCATGGCGGTCAAGATGGCACATAATTCGGCAGTAAGATGGCTGGCATAGAAGCTAAGTTGATGTTTGACCAATGCCTCTTTCGTTACCACTGTTACCTCTGTTCCTTGTGTATTTTTAATTGCTTTTGCGTAAACTGGATAAAACATGTCATAATTGTTTGTCGGTCCAGAGTTTATCTATTTATTTATTTAGATATTTATTTTACGTCAAAACAGTTAAAAACTGTAAGTGACGTGCTATGGGGACAAGTGAATTTTGTGCACGTTTTCAAAATTCTGTGATCCCATTCCTAAGTCATATATTAATTGAATTTTGAGTGCAGAAAGAAAATGAGCGATTTTTGCAAGTATTGTTATCAAAATAATCGTTCGGATGTCATAAAATCTATTTTCAAGAGTAAATCAGCAATAAATTTGGGCTCTTATCCCTCACGATGTCCCTTCCTGCCGCGACAACACGAAGAACGATAATTTGAATAACTATATTCACTGAATTCTAGACGTGCACAGATAATGAAGTTACATTTATGTCTAGAAGCAAAACAAGGGGCCTTCTCAGCATTTACTCAAAGGATCAGGGAAACTGGACGAAAAACCTGATCGAAATGACGGTCATGGAGTCACTGGGGGTCATGGGGGTCAATGTTATTTTCTTTTTGATGCTCAGTATAGTCTCTAATAGTATATAAACAGTTATGCAGCAGAAACGATTTTACTTGGGATTTAAACTATTCTATCGAATTTAATCGTTTAATGTCATCTGGCAACGTGTTGTAAAATAATGTGCATGTATTGTATGTGAATTTTTTGTAATGAGCTGTTGATATTGTCACCTGATGAATATGATTACTACGTCGAGTGTTTTAGTTATAGACATCGGCGTTTTCTGAAAATATATTACCGCCCTTAGGTAAGTCATTTTTGACAAAAAACCACTGATTCGTAAATCAAGAGACTGGTAAAATTCCTTGATTAATAAAAAAGAGGCTTACAAAATTCATGTGGGTGATATTTGATTATTATTCGTACAATTCTTTTTTGTAATCTAAAAGTCTGGGAGCTATAAGATGTATTTCGCCAGAATATTATGCCATATCTCAGGCGGGAATGAACATTCGCGAAATATACACGAAAAACAGTATAAAGGCTGACTGAATTTGAAAGAATTCTGAACCCCTAGCATAATGAACTTACTTTAATTTTACCTTTCTCGTATACGTAAGTATATACGGAGTAATATCCATAGTATAGAGAAAGTTATGCAATGCTGCGGAAAATCGATTTCGAGATTTCAACGGAAATACATGTTTTCGTGTCCTCTGATACCGAAAAAGTGCTATTTGTTTTCAAAACGTCCGTCCGTCCGTCCGTCCGTCCGTCCGCATCTCTGTCCGTCCGTCTGTGAACACTACTAGCGCCTAAAACATACGTAAGATATTTTCCAAATTGAAGAAACGCCTCGTAATCTGGCTGTAGTTGAACCTGCGAAATTTTGAAAAACACTCTTTAAAATTTGGGGCTACTTTACATGAAGCCCCCAGACATTTTCAAAATTTTCTCAAAGTCAGCTCTAAATTTTTTCGTTAAATTTCTCGTACGAACACACTTATAAAAGTTGTTTAGGTACGATTTTCAGGGTTAACTCAGAATTTTCGAAAATTGCAAAAGTTTGATTTTTTTCGATGTCTTCCTATGACTTTAAAATTGAAGATAGAATAGAATAGAATCTTCTTTGATATAAATTGTGTTACCCATAAATAGTTCTTTCATTAAGGTCATGTAGATTTTTTGAAAATTTTAGTAGTTTTAGTGCGTGCAATATTTACAATTTAAAAAAATAACAAAAACAAATTTTTGGTATGGTTAGTGCCAAACGAACCCTATACGATTACATAAGCGCCATATTCCTCTATTATTTTCTTTTTTCCAAAATTACAAAAATGTAATTTTTTTAAGTTGTCTCCCACGTCGGTAATATTTATATTATAGGCGATTTCTTCACATTATTGTACTCATGAGTAAATGTGCTTTAAATAATGTCATATAAAGTTTCTCGAAAACTCAACAGTTTTATTTTAAAATGAGCTAAAAATTCCGCATTTTCAGAAATGCTCAAATGCCATTTTCTCAAAAATGGCACGAATATTTTTCTTCAAACTTTTCCAACGGATAGCGTTAATGGCACCGTTTAATATGACGTAAAGTTCATTTTGGTGCATTCTATTTTTTTAAAAAATTACACTAATATAATTTTTTAATATCCCAGACGGTTAATATGCACATTTCCATCGATTTGTATACATTATTACATTTGTGAGTGGAAGCGCTTCAAATGACTTAAAATGACGTTTTTTGAAATCCCAATAGATTCCTCTGAAAAATAGCTTCAATTTTCGCATTTACAATAATGCTTAAACATTTTCTTAAAAACGACTTCAAATTTTTGAATGAAAATTTCTATTTAGGATGGATATTTTACTCTTCTTCAATATTCTTAAAGTAATGTTTCAGTTCGACTATTATTAAAGCGAAAAGTTGAGAAAATGTCAAAAAAATGTAATTAGGGCACGATAGGGCTGGCCAGAGGATGGAGAATGTCCTCAAAGGCAGTCCACACTAAGGAAATTATAAATATTTACTTCGAGAAAGTCTGTCATTCTGTAGCACCTCTAGTTTGTTTCTGAGTTAATTTTTCTTTCTGATCAAATATATTAATTTATTTCGTTATTGATAAACAATTTACATATATCTGGAGTGTTTATCTGCTTCTACAACGCACATTTTTGGTCTAGACAGCATATTTTCAAACCAACTTTTGAGTACATATTGCGGCTCAGCCATTCGAAATATCCATTTATAGTTTATTAGACAAAATATCCTTAAAATTGTCTTAAGAACTTATTTTCGAAGTTACGGCGTTTTCTCCCCAGAATCCATGTTTTTCGGCCCTTGATACCGAAAAAACGACTGACGGCAAAATATCCATCTGTGGTCAACGCTAGCGCCTAAACCGTTCAGCCGATTTTTTCCAAACTTGATCAATCGTTGAATAACGATCGATCTGAATGAACTCGAAGCTTTGGGAGTTTCAACAGGATATTCTGTTTATTAGGTTACTTTACACGCAGCCTCACAAACATTTTCGAAATTTTCTCAGAAATTGCACCAATATTTTTTTATTAAACTTTGTCCTCGGATATCGTAAAGAACGTTTAAGAGAATGGCGAGGGTTTCATGCCCGTTGAAATTGCAAATTTTTCGAAAATTTCAAAAGTGCAATTTTTTTTAGGTGTCTTCCTAGAAGAATATTGACAACATATTTTTTTGTTATATAAATCTGTTCTTTAAACACAGATTTTGAAATAAGGTTATATGGAATTTTTCGAAAATTTGAGTAGTTTTCTCGTAATTTTGCGCGAAATGTAGGCAAGTTTTAATTTTTGTAAACAATTTTTTTTCTCTACATAACCGCACCGATTTTTTTTCTTTCAATTTACTCCTGCCGACCTTGGTAGTACAGTGATTATTATACCGGGTTACTGATCCCAAGTTCCCGGGTTCAAAATCGGGGGGATTTTTGAGGTGCCACAAATGGACAGCATGCATGCGAATGCTTGTCGGCATGTAAAGCAAATCCCAGGAAAGGCACTGTTGTTTGGGAGTTGTGCAACCGTGCCGTGTAAACACGAGCCGCCAGTTTTCTAGATTGCACAATAAAAATCGAACTTATTTTGCCTCAATATATTGCTTAATCTTTCAATATGATCTACAGAGGTCAATATTATAGTACAATATTGGATATACATTGACGTAAACATTGACATATAAGGGCCGCTTAAGGTGTGGGTGGCGTCTACGCACTTGCTGCGATCGATTGCGCCATACCCACGCACGCACGTACCAACGGGCGGTGGATAACAGATGGGTGGAGACTTTTCTGGCAACGTTTTCCTGCCTGTGGGTTGTGCTCACTTTAATTTAGTATTTATTTACTAAAAAAACAGTAAAATATGTATGTGACGTACGGGAGAGAAGACCAATTGTCGTGTAATGTGTAACAATGTTTTCTTCTGCATAGATCAGAGAACTTGTTCCTTCTGCAGTCTGCAAAGAATTGCTAAAAGGTAAATCTAAAATTTGTAAATATACTTTTTAAGCGATGACTACAGTACTGAACTGTCGAAATCCATCCATGTATAGCAAATTAAAAACCTTCACATTAGCAAACCACTTCATGTTTATTAGGATAAAAACAATTTTCCTTTTATTTATTTATTTTATATCAAAAACAGTTATGAACTGTGAGTGACGTGCTACGGGGAGAGGTGTATTATTTCTATCTTTTTACAAGAAGTCCTTGTTGTTTTCAAGGAATTCGTTTCAATTTCTTATTAATGCACATTATGTTTACTATAAAATATTGAACATTATTTTATTGATAGTATATTTAGGCAATAATAATCAAGCATTAAGAAAAGTGCCTCGTTACACGCAAATAACTGTTTTGTGCCGTTTCCTATTTATCTTTAAAGGGGATGAGGCAGGATGATGTATCATATCAAGTTGAAGATCGCATTTTTGTTCCCTTTTTTGGTACTTAATTTTACCGTTAGAGGGCGCTAGTGTGCAAGTAGTGTATGATGGCGGTTAAAAAGAAAATTAATCCTTGTTTCACATTACAGATTCTCAGTGTTTTGCATTTAACCTACAATATTAATATTTAGTGTGAACAAATAACATTGTCATCATATACAGCATGGATTAGGCCTTTAGGCCTGTTCCGTCTCCCTAGGAGTTTCATTTGATCATTCCATCGCAGTCGTGGACGTCCTACATTTCTTCTGCTTTGCGGTCTGTATCCAAAACTTTGAAGAGGGATGCGCGAACTATCCATTCTCTGAAGATGGTTGTACCATTGGGATCTATGTGAATCTAATATTTGTACTATATTGCAAACTTGAAGTTCTGACTTAATGTTTTCATTTTTCTTGTGGTCCTTCAAAGAGTATCCAGCTAGTGGTCTCAGCAACCTCATTTCTGCTGCTTCAATCTTTTTTCTATGTTGAGTTTTTATTTCTCATGCCTCTGAACCATACAAGAGGGCTGGAACTGTTCTATAGAATATAAGAACAGTGTCTTTTCTTACTTTCTTTAGCAGATGTTGCTTCATTGTATCAAGTAGCTGCAGGAATTTAGAGTGTTTGTTCTAGGTCTTTAGAATGATCATAGGCTATATTGTATCCCAGATAATTGAAATTTGAGACTTGTTCAATTACATTATTATTTATTTCAATCTTTGCTCGAAGCAGAAAGACTTCTTTAAAACCCATGACTTTGGTTTTGAATGAGGATAATTTTAAATTAAAATCTTTAGCGATATTAAAAAGACTAAAGAGGACTCTTTGTAGATAT